>SJYV01022878.1:66780-186437 GCA_006410875.1 Neotragus pygmaeus | reverse complement strand
CTAAATTCCATATATATGTGTCAGTATGCTGTATTGGTGTTTTTCTTTCTGGCTTACTTCACTCTGTATAATAGGCTCCAGTTTCATCCATCTCATTAGAACTGATTCAAATTTATTCTTTTTAATGGCAGAGTAATACTCCATTGTGTATATATGCCACAGCTTGCTTATCCATTCATCTGTTGATGGACATCTAGGTTGTTTCCATGTCCTGGCTATTATAAACAGTGCTGCGATGAACATTGGGGTACATGTGTCTCTTTCGATTCTCTTCCAAGGAACAAGTGTCTTAATTTTGTGGCTGCCAACACCACGTGCAGTGATTTTGGAGCCCAAGAAAATTAGTGAAATGCAAATCAAAATTACAATGAAATATCATCTCACATTGGTCAGAATGGCCATCATCAAAAATCTAAAACAATAAATGCTGGAGAGGATATGGAGAAAAGGGAACCCTCTTGCACTGTTGATGGGAATGCAAACTGATACGGTCACTATAGAGAATGGCATGGAGATTTCTTTAAAAACTAGTGATAAAACAATCATATGACCCAGAAACCCCACTACTAGGCATATACCCTCAGGAAAACATAATTGAAAAAGACACATGTACTCCAATGCTCATCCCAGCACTACTTACAATAGCTAGGACATGGAAGCAACTTAGATGGCCATCAACAGATGAATGGATAAGGAAGTTGTGGTATATATACACAATGGAATATTACTAAGCTATAAAAAAGGAACACATCTGAATCAGTTCTAATGAGGCAGATGAACCTATAACCTATTATACAGAGTGAAGCAAGTCAGAAAGAGAACGACAAATATCATATACTTAAGCATATATATGGAATACAGAAAGGTGGTACTGATGATCCTACTTACATGACAGCAAAGGAGGGACAGACATAAAGAACAGACTTTTGGACATAGTGGGGGAAGAAGAGTGTAGGACGATTTGAGAGAATAACATTGAAACATATACATTACTAGATACAAAATAGATAGCTAGTAGGAATTTGACGTATGATGCAGGGAACCCAAATCCAGTGCTCTGTGACAATCTAGAGGGATAAGGTGGGGAAGGAAGTGGGAAGGAGTTCAAGAGGGAGGAGACACATGTATACTTATGGCCAATTCATGTTGATGTATGACAGAAACCATCACAATATTGTAAGTAATCATCCTTTATTTAAAATTTTAAAAATTAAAAAGAAAAATAAAACCCAAAACTCTTTTCTCAGACATTTTTGAACATAACTCTGCAGATTCAAACTTTACTATGTTATAGCTTTAATTTATTGCCTGAGAGTATATGAATTAAAATAAAACTCCATCCCTGACAGCAAATTAGAAAATGAAGGAATTAAGTTTAAAAGGCCTCTTCCTAGTCTCTGCCCTGCCTGGTCCCTTGGAGTTTATTCAGGGGCCTTTGGGGAAGAGTTGGGCAGGAGGAGGAGAGTGTGCAGCCCTCACCAAAGGCACCAGGCAGGGCAGAGACAATGGCCTCAGGAAACCATTCAGGCGGGACTGCAGCCGTGCTGGCCCGCCCTCCTCTCCCAGCGCCCCTGTGGGCCCACTCCCCTCTGACTCAGGGTACCCCTGGATTACTAGACCACACAGGCATGGACAAGATAGAGGCACTGGGCACTGCTCTCAGGGCAACAGGCCAGTCCAGCGCCACGCTCAGTGGGCTCGTTGGATGATTCCATGACCTGTATCTTACATTGCTGTCTCTCTCAATGCCTTTCTCTACCATCACGTATCTCTTCTAAAACACTCAAACATCATTGGTGGGAAAGCATGAAATGTGGCAATATCAGAATGAAAAGGACACATGTACTTAGTTACAAGCAAATTGCACTGCTAGAAATTTACTATACGGTTAACATGTAGACGTTTCCAAAGAAGAATGTACAAGAATGTTCATCTGAGCAGTTACTTCTTAAGAATGTAAAGAAATGGAAATGAACCTGTGGTCCACTCATATTGTGTGAAATACTACGCAGCTGCAAAAATGAATGTGGTAGGTTTCTAAATATTAACTGATATGGAAGGCTGGCCAGTATATATTGTTGGGTGAATAGAATAAATCACAGAACAGGCAATAAAAAAATAAATAAATGAAAGGCCTCTTCCTAAATTTAAAGATCAAATCAGAGTGAGTTTTCTGATATGCAGTTTTGATAAGACATTATCAGGCTAGGAGATAAAGGCTGTCTTCATTGCCAAAAATAAATCTCTCTCTTCCTTTTATTCATCAAGCTTCTATTAAAATTTGGCTAAGTATCAGGCTAGGTGCTAGATGCTGAGATTAATAAACACAAGTAAACTGAGTCCTATTTCTTTTAGAGGAGTTGCTCATATCTCTCATGAAAGAAACAGGTACAATTGCTAAAGAAGGCCCTGATTAAGCAAATAAATTCATATCTATAGTTTTTATTTATTTTTATTTTATTATTATTATTATTTTGCTTTACAATATTATATTGGTTTTGCCATACTTCAACATGAATCCACCACAGGTGTGCACACGTTCCCAAACCTGAATGCCCCTCCCACCTCCCTCCCTGTACCATCCCTCTGGGTCGTCCCAGTGCACCAGCTCCAAGCATCTGGTATCAAGCATCGAACCTGGACTGGTGATTCATTTCTTATATGATATTATACATGTTCCAGTGCCATTCTCCTAAATCATCCCACCTTCTCCCACAGAGTCTAAAAGACAGTTCTATACATCTGTGTCTCTTTTGCCATCTCACATACAGGGTTATTGTTACCATCTTTCTAAATTTCATATATATGCATTAGTATACTGTATTGTTTTTCTTTCTGGCCTGCTAACAAATATCTTGACTGTGTAATCTTACTTAATCTTTATAAAAAGTCTATAGATGAATTGCACTTAGCATTTTTAAAGCATTCACTTTATCACAATCTGCTTTACTTATCACACACATTTTTATAATCTGCAAAGACATGTATAGTTCTGCATTGCACAAAGAAGTTATCAAAGAAACAGAAATATGCTCAAGATCAAAATCTCAAACATGAAAAAGCTTGAACTGAAACTCTAGTTCTTTTGATCCTGCATTTTCCATCATTTCTTATTTATTTTGTCTAAATCAAGAATTCATGTTTTTTGATAATGAAGAATTTTAGAAGAAGAATTTGTTAGAGTTTTAATCTAACAAAAACATCCCCATTTTTTGTAACTTCATTCTAATGTGCCTAACCACAGAGTGGAGATATCTAGTCTGTGCCCTGGTCAAGCCTGCCTGAGATGCACTCCTTCTGTACAAGCAGCTCAGTCACTTGTCTTTCACAACACAATTCAACACTCTTGTCTCCCATAAAGCCCTCCTTGATCACTCTAGTCTACTATTCTTTTGTTTATTCAACTTTCTGAGCATTTATTCTATGCTCTTTTTTTTATTGTCATTTACCTTTTATGCTAATGCTTACCTCTTTAATTTGACTATTAATGTCCTCATGCAGACACACCATAGCCTCACACAGTACGTGGTTCAAACAAGTATGCAGTTGTTTGGTGATGATGATGGTGATGTGATGGTGGTGATGACAGCAATATTTACAACAACATCTCCAATTTACCTCATGGTGTTCTTTGAATGACTGTGACTCCAGCAAGCAACAATCAGTTGCTCACTGGTTATTGACCTGTTCAGTTATATTCACTCATTTGATTCAGAAGATTTCAGGAGAGTCTACTATACACTAGAGCCTGGCATGCTGTGATTCATGGGGTCGCAAAGAGTCGGACACAACTGAGCAACTGAACTGAACTGAAGAACCTATTTAGATATTGGAGTTGTGAAGACAGAGAGTTCTGAACTTCAGAAGTTATATTCTAACAGAAGAGATAGACAAGCAAATGTGTAGTACGATGACATATTTCAGGTATTCTCATATGAATATCATCAGGACAGCAAAAATGAGAGAAAGATTCCTAATTTATTTATGACAGGAAAGGTGGGTTCCAGAAAAACTTCAGAGAAAAAGTCAACTTTGAACCAAATCTTAAGATGATGACTTAGTGGAACAAAAGATGACTTAGTGGAACAAACTCACTTATGCGTGTTCCTTTCTACTATTGGTAGCAAATATGTCCCAGTGCATGACAAGACCACTAGTTTAAAGTGCCTGGAGCTGAAACAGAACTGGAGATTTTGACCTTCAGTGAGTGACTGGAGTAGGAGGTAATGACATGATCTAATTTAAGGAAACAAATTATCTGTTATTTGAAGAAGTTACTGCGAAATGACCTGAAATTGTGTTGAGATCATTGTGGCCTTGTCTTGCAGAAAAGAGGTATCTCTGCCACTGTGTGGGATTCTGAAGAGCTCATAATAAAAACAAAAAAGGTTTCTTTTGCACTTGAGACTATCAGAAAGAGTCTCATTATACACTATTATGTTATGCATATACACTAATATGTCTCATTATACACTATTAGGCAAAATCTCTACATCGCCACATAAACATTGCTTTATTTAACACATTTATTTAGCACCTGATGTATGCCAGGTACCATGACAGGATCTGAGAACTGTAGCAATGAGCAAAACTGACACAAATCATTATACTCCTGAAGCTTATATCCCCGTAGGAGGAAATCAACAGTAAGCAAATAAATAAGTCAATCACACAGCACATTAGATAGGGAAAGTTCTATGGGAAAAATTAAAACAGAGAAGGAAGGTAAGGAGTATTGTGAAGTAGGGGGTAGGTGAGAACTTGTATTTTTAAATAGGCTGGTTAGAAAAGGCCTCACTCAGAAGGGGGCAATCAAGCTGAAATGTGAAAAAGATGAGGGCTCAAGCCACAGAAATATGAGGAAGGAGAAAATTCCACGTTTGGTAAACAGCATGTACAAATTCCCTGAAGCAGGACTACACTTCAACCAGTTAAGAAATATCAGGGAAGCCAAAGTGGCTGGAATGGAGTAAATGAGGGGAATAATAAATAGTGAGGTAATTAGGGGACAGAATGAGTAAAGTTTTCATATTTTTCTAAGTATATTGGCTTTAACTCTTAGTGGCATGGAGAATCACTGAAACTTTAAAGCATGAACTGTCTTGCATTTCAATGGGATAACTTAAGCTTCTGTATTGAGTATATTCTCTGGGGGATGAAGGGAAAAGCTGAAGAGAACAATTAGGACTTGGTTTTCGTAATCCAGGTGAGAAATCATGTGGCTCAGCCCAGGACAGTAGTGGTAGATAGTAATGAGAAGAGGTCAGAATCTGAATATACTTTGAAGAAAATGTCAGAATGATTTGCTAGTGAGTGAGATTTTTGACAGGAGAGAAAGGGAAAAATAAAAAGATTATGATTTTGACCTGTCTGTTTGCCATTAACTGAGATGGGGAAGACTGTAAGAGAAGCAAGTTCTGAAGTAAGATCAAGTTTTGGACATGTTATATTTGAGATATTTGTTAAACATTCAAGTAGGATGAGTGTAGGAGACCAGAAGTTAGAGGGAGAGATCTGTTCTGTACACAATTTTGAGCCTCAGCATGTATATGGTATTTGAAGTCAGGAGACTGGATGAGATCACCAATGAAATAAGTTTTAATACAAAAGAGAGTCCTGGAGGACCACAGTATTTAAAGGCTGTGAATAAGAGAAGGAACTAACAAAAGATTTTAAGAAAGAGAGGTCAGCAAGGCAGGAGGAAAACTAGGACTTTGTGATGTGCTGGAAGCCAAGCAAAAGAGGTTACAGAAGGAGTCATCAGCTCTACCTAATACCACAGTGGATCAAGGTGAGTCAGTTCTGAGAACTGATCAGTGCACTCAGCATTACAGTAGTCATTGGTGATTTGATAGGGAAAGTTTTAAATGTGGAGTAATGGGGAAGAAAGCCTGACTAGTTTGGGTTTGAGAGAGAATGAGGGTTGAGACATTGGATACGGGAAGTATACACAACTCTGAATGAGTTTTCTTTAAACCAGTTATAGAAATGGAGCTGAAGTCAGAGAGTATAGTATTAGTTTTTTGTGTGTTTGTTTTTAAGAAGATAAAAATATTATATTCCCACAATCTGCACAACTTCCTTGTCTTTATTGGAGGAATAAAAACTACATGCCCAGTGTAGACACAGATTATACTGTAGGCACCTATATTGTGGTGCTCCTTTAAAGGAGATTAAATGTTGCCAGTGTTTGGATTCTTTCAAAAGAAACTTTTCCTTAATCTAACCAAGATATCAATCAGAATAATCTGACTTAAATTGTAAAATCATGAGCCTGAAAATTGTCACCCAAAATCAAAATTCAATAGCAATATTCCTGGTTGATTTACTCTTACAACATTATCTGTTTAATAATTAATATAATAATTTGTTCTGTGCACTGTATGTGGTGTCCTCAGTCATTCAGTAGTGTCTGACTCTTTGTGACCCTACAGACTGTAGCCTGTCAGTCTCCTCTGTCCATGAGATTTTCCAAGCAAGGATACTGGCATGGGTTGCCATTTCCTCTTTCAGGGGATCTTCCCAACTCAGGGCTCAAACACATCTCCTTTATTTCCTGCATTGGCAGGTAGATTCTTTACCAATGAGCTACCATAGTTTGGTGGCCAAATTATAAAATTTTGATCCTTTAAGGCTTCATATTTAATATAAATATTATGCTTGGGAGAATTTCAAAATATAAAGCTAATATCAACTTTGAAGATGATTTAATTTAATGTGTACATTTTATCAGTTGATAATTTCAACCAGAGACTAAAATGACATAACTGAGATCACCAAGCCAGTTAAACAGGGCCAGGACTAGAAACCAGCTGAGTTAAGGGCCACTCTACTGTGTTTCAGGCTTCAGCTTTGGAGAATACCCTACTATGTCTAAAGTGGGGACATCGTTATCAGTTTATATGTTAATTTAACATGAAGAAAAAATATTATGAGAAAAAGCTGCTAATTTAGCTGGTAAATGATGAAATCAACACTGCATTTTTTCCCATTCAGTCTGCAGTTGAAAGAATTAGTGCCCAACGATTTTGATTCATTCAGTATATACTCAGAGAGCACCTTCTTTATTCCAAGCTCCATAGAGGGTCTAAGAGGAATATGATGAACTCAGTACATCCCCAGGGCTTAGTGTCATTTGTAGAAAGAAGTAGAGAAAGGGACTGACAATTTATAGGCCAGACACCTTCATAAACAATCTCTTCTTATATCTCACCATAGCTATGTGAAGTAGGGGTGATCACATATTTTTTACAGATAAGGAAACTGAGGTTAATTTGCTCAAAAAGTCAGAGTTATATAGTATAGTGAAAGTTGCTCAGTCATGTCCGACTGTTTGTGACCTGTGGACTAGTCCATGGAATTCTCCAGGCCAGAATAGTGGAGTGGGTAGCCTTTCCCTTCTCCAGGGATCTTCCCAACCTAGGGATCGAACCCAGGTACCTTGCATTGCAGGTAGATTCTTTACCAGCTGAGCCACAAGGGAAGCCTGATATAACATAGATGTTGTTGAAAGTAGGTATCATATTCTTTTGATGTATACCCCGTAGGGAACTGAAGCCTATTTTATTTACAAGGTAGGGTGGGGAAATTTGTCATCTGAGAAACTATATTTCTGATGGACTGAAAAGAAAAGGTGAAGGAAAAGCTTCTTATAGAACACAAGAGAATCTTTCACATTTCTTGACCCAGGTTCTCAAAGAAGGAGGTGACATGCTGTCCTCTTGGGTCTGGGTAGGATGCAGGAGAGCAGGAGGGTATGGAAATGCCCTATAGTTAGAAGTGTGTTGGCCCAGCCCAGGAAACCAAACAAATTTCCACAATGCCACAACAGTATATGGGCATTTTTAAAGAAGTTGGTGATGAATTTCAACTAAACTCTATCTTTGGAAAAGTGGTATTTTAATAACTTAAAGAAAATGGATTAAAATAAATTACTATCAAGTATAATGGTGGAAAACATACATCTATAAATCAGAATACCTGGATTTTTGTCCTAGCTCTGTCACTTACTAGCTTTGAGAATAGTGGAAAGCCACTTAAGTAGGCTGAGTCCTATTCCTTCATCTTTAAAGTCAACATGATAAGTGCTACTTTACATCACTTTTGAGAAGAACAAGTGAGATTAACATATAAAGCATATAAAAGTGCTTTAAAAACTCTAGAATGTATGACATTCTATGTACAAACCTCAGTTACCATTATTCTTATATAAGTACTGTTAAATTTCTAAATGTGATATAAGATAGTTTTAGCATACCAGGATATTAGAGTTTTTAGTTACTTACCTTGGTTTTGAGAGCCTTTGGCTCTGAATGACCTAGAATCACAAAATCTAGTTACATTCTTGGGCCATTTCAAAGAATCTCAGGAGTTCTATAGCCCTTGGAGTAAACAATAAGATGGGTTGCTTCAAACTGAAAGAAAATTCCAAGGTACTATCCAGTGCCAGACCTAACAGTGAACATTAAATTATACATAATATCTTTGTATTAGCATTTTTTTCTACTTTTTGACAATTTTGATGGTATTTTTGGAGTGCTGTGAGTCAGTCATCGAGACTACTCTGAAAATTAAAATGAAAGTATGCTTATACAACTATCAGTGTGCTGAGCTCAGAACATAGGTCACTATCCTTGAGTATGAACTGATGGGCCATTGAAAGCTTGGAATTTTCAATGTGCCAGGTAAGAAATAGATATTTCTCAGAACAAATATGAAGGAAATGATGAGTAGAAACATTCTTAACATGTTAAGCTCTTGCATAGAATTCTAATTCATTTGCTTGTTTTATACATGAATTCACACTTGAAATCTTCAGTATAGAAGATTGAAGTTTATTTTACCAGGAATATGAAGACTTAATTAGAACTGTGGCTCACTTATTCTTTGAATTATTCTTTTTTTTCCTTTAAATTTTTTTTAATTTTTAATTTAAATTTATTTATTTAAATTAGAGGCTAATTATTTTAATTATTCTTTATCTTTATTGTTTCCCACCTCATTATTCTATTCATGATTGCAATAGATGCAAGATAAATTGCTCTGATTCAATGGGTTGAAGTTACTGCAGAAGAATTTGATAGTTGAATTTCTCTTTGAGCTTCTTGAAATTGAAATAGATTTGCAATAAATATACACTGTTAACAATTTAAATAAAATATATTTTATCAACTGAGAACAATTTTCATGAGACTAAGTCAAGCCTGACCTTTCTGACTTTGTGGGCAAAGAATTTGATTAAAACTGATAGCTAGTGTGACTACCCTTTAGAGCTATGAAACATTTCTTTTTTTCATCATTCTAGTTTTTCATTTTATTTATAATGACATATTACTTTAATAAAATGTCAATTTATGTTGAATAAAGCTTAGATAATTATAACAGTTTTAAAATATTTCTACAAAATGATAACAAATGAAACACCATTTGGATATTGAAGACATATCTGCTGGGGACTACCTGTTTAGTAGTGGACTGGGATCAACATTATGGTTTTGACTGAGGAGCTACTCTCCATGTATGAAAAACAGAACAGGGAAACAGAAAAAACCTTCATGTACTTTTGTTGTTCAGTCACTCAGTCGTGTCCGACTCTTTGTGAGCCCACAGATTGCAGCAAGCCAGGCTTCCCTGTCCTTCACCATCTCCAGGAGCTTGCTCAAACTCATGTCCGTTGAATCAGTGATGTCATCCAACCATCTCATCCTCGGTCATCCCCTTCTCTTCCTGCCTTCAATCTTTCCCATCATCAGGGTTTTTTTCCAATGAATCGGCTCTTTGCATTAGGTGGCCAAAGTATTGGAGCTTCATCATCAGTCCTTCCAATGAATATTCAGAGTTGATATCCTTTAGGATTGACTGGTTGGATATCCTTGCAGTCCAAGGGACTCTCAAGAATCTTCTTCAACACCACAGCATCAATTCTTTGTCACTCAACCTTCTTTATGGTCCAACTCTCACATCCATATGTGACAACTGGAAAAACCATAGCTTTGACTATATGGACCTTTGTCAGTAAAGTCATGTCTCTGCTTTCTAATATACTGTCTAGTTTGGTCATAGCTTTTCTTCCAAGGAGCAAGTGTCTTTTAATTTCATGGTTGTAGCCACCATCTGCCGTGATTTTGGAGGCTAAATAATAAAGTCTGTCACTATTTTCATTGTTTCCCCATGTATTTGCCATGAAGTGATGGGACCGGGTGCCATGATCTTCGTTTTTTGAATATTGAGTTTTAAGCCAAATTTGGCCAAATGAGATTGTGGTTACCTTGGTTCAGATTTGCTTAGTCACCAGTAACAGAGGTCCACTGAAAGTTACTCTAATACCAATGAGGCACTAATTTGTAAGAAACAAGATACCTTTCAGAGCAGGCAGGATAGCCAGCCTCACAGAACCAGAGACTGGTCAAGAGACCAGCAGCCTGACTACTTGTTAGCTGGTCTCCACATCAGTCCTGAGTCACACACCTTTCATTTTTGCTTCTCTCTGCATATATGCTTTATTTTTCTCTCTCTGAAACCTGACTTTCCCTGATTACTTTTTATTGTCCCAATACAGCCATTCCAGTTAAAAGCTCGTGGAGCCAAGTCCTAGTATCTTTTGTGTTCTGATTAAATTTTTGGAGTTTGAGGCTCACTTAATTCCCTTTGGAGCTGATGGTATAGTCTGACCTTAAGATCCCTAGGATTCTGAGTGAGTCCCAGAATTCTAGGGAGGAGAGAAGCTCTGAGGACTGGGTCCCAAGGTATCGGTATGGCTTGGTCAGGAAGAAGCTGGGAGAAATTGAGATTTCATCTGGTTTCATTCGTTCATCAAGATTTCATTCTTGGCTCCATCTCTTGGCTCTATATGGATGTCATTACCCCATCTGGGGGCATCTGCTGCCCTTAGACTCTTCAAAATTTTCTTTTCTATCCCTCATCTTTCTTTGACAGCAGTAGAACTTTCTTCAGATCCATTTCAACTATCCCCACTGCTATTTGTACCCTCCAAGCTATGATGTTCTCTCACTTATTCAGCTATGGTCTGAATGACACTATCTGGCAAACACAGAACCCTAGTCAACTAAGAGTACTTGTTTTCAAAATGACTTTAAGCAGTGACTCAAATAATGAGATTACCAGATACTAGGCAGGAGGCATGTGGAGTCAGGAAGGTCTTAAAGTAAAAGGCAATTCATAAAAATTTGTATTTGAGTCTCAACTCCATTACTTTGGGCTGGGAGAACCTGGAAATTTGCTGGCATCTCTGTTCCCGAATTTTTAATTATCTCATTTCTACTTATCCCATAGAATTGCCATATTAAATTGGATAAAGTATGCCAGAATGTAAAGTACCTAAATGTTGTAGGATTTCAGTGAATGATAATTGAGGATTACCCTCCATCCCCCACTCCCACTACATGCCCTTCACTCAAATCTCATTACAATAATGGTCGCCTTCGAGTAGGACCAACACTCTGTGGGCACCTTTAGAAATACTACTGGCTCCTCTCTCTGGGGCAGGTATTTCCTACTCTTTTATGCACAGATTGTCTCCACAGGATATCCCACCCTTCCAATAAAAGCATAATGGTTATAACTTTGAAGACAACAAAGGGACTCAAGACTTAGAGGCACTTTGGATCTAAAAGGTGACTACTGACATTTTAGATCAAGGAGAGTATAGGGATATGTTTCTAGTGCTACCACCTTATAACCCTAGAAGCCTCGTTTTTACAATATCTGTGTTAATTTATAATTCCATGGGCAGAGAATCCTGATGGGATACAGCCCATGGGGTCACAAAGAGTCAGACACAACTGAGTGACTAACACACATTAATTTATAAATGACAATGCCCCTTGCATGACCATAATCATGAAGATAATAATCTTATTAATAGCTTCTATATTTTCACAACAGCTTTGTATTTAACACATCAAGTATTTCACATATTATCTCCCACAAAACTCTGAGTCATTATCGCTCTTTTCTTTTTTAATTTTTTTAATTTTAATTGGCAGCTAATTACTTTACAATATTGTGGTGGTTTTTGCCACATATTCACATGAATCAGCCATTGGTGTAAACGTGTTCCCCACCCTGAACCTTCCTCTCAGCTCCCTCCTTATCCCATCCCTCAGGTTCATCCCAGTGCACCAGCCCTGAGCACCATGTCTCACGCATCGATCCTGGAATGGCGATCTATTTCACATATGATAATATATATCTTTCAATGCTATTTTCTCAAATTATCCCTCGCCTTCTCCCAAAGAGTCCAAGACTCTGTCCTTTACATCCATATCTCTTTTGCTGTCTCGCATATGGGGTCATCATTACCACCTTGCTAAATTCCATATATATGCAAAAATATACTGTATTGGTGTTTTCTTTCTGACTTACTTCACTCTGTACAATAGACTCCAGTTTCATCCACCTCATTAGAACTAATTCAAATTCATTCTTATTCCATTGTGTATATGTACCATGGCTTTCTTATCCATTTGTCTGACGATGGACATCTAGGTTGCTTCCATGTCCTGGCTGAGATGATCANCACTCTGTACAATAGACTCCAGTTTCATCCACCTCATTAGAACTAATTCAAATTCATTCTTATTCCATTGTGTATATGTACCATGGCTTTCTTATCCATTTGTCTGACGATGGACATCTAGGTTGCTTCCATGTCCTGGCTGAGATGATCAGTGCTGAGATGAACACTGGTGTGTTTTTCAATTCTGATTTCCTTGGTGTATATGCTCAGCAGTGGAATTGCTGGGTCGTATGGCAGTTCTATTTCCAGTTTTTTAAGGAATCTCCACACTGTTCTCCGTTTGCATTCCCACCAACAGTGGTAAGAGGGTTCCTTTTTCTCCACACCCTCTCCAGCATTTATTATTTACAAACTTTTTAAAAATTAATTATTTATTTATTTATTTTTACTTTACAGTATTGTATTGGTTTTGCCATACTTCAACATGAATCTGCATAGTTTGCAAACTTTTTGATAGCAGCCATTCTGACCAGCATGAGATGGTACTTCATTGTGGTTTTGATTTGTATTTCTCTGATAATGTGTAATGTTGAGTATCTTTTCATGTGTTTGTTAGCCATCTGTATGTCTTCTTTGGAGAAATGTCTGTTTANCATGACGCAGAAGGAAACAGGTTGCCCCTCCCAGCGGGATTCGGCACCCCACCCCTTCCTGGGCAAGTTGAAGCCCACAGGCTAACAGAACCAGCAGGTCCCTGTGGAGGTCAGGGAGCCGGTAGCTTCTGCCCTGGGAAATGCTACCTTTCTGTTATTCGGCTTTCATTGCAAGCTATTTTTAGTAGAAGCAAAGCCAAAATTTGAGGGAGAGTGATGTGGGAGTTGGGCCTTGTCTTCCTCTCTCCTTTTCTGTGAGCTGCTTGCTCTGATTCCCTGGGGACAGTTGCTTCCTCAACATCCACCATAAAATGAAGAGGGAAAAAAAAATGCTGAAAGGAGAAAAATGGGAAAATATGGAAATGATCAAAACTCAGCCTCTCCACTAAAAGCAGTCTGGGAAGGTGAAGGTTTCTCAACCTTTCAGCTTAATGCGCTGGATCCTGGCTTTTCCATAGCTACAAAGAAACCAGAATGCCCAGTCCATTCACTTTCTGGATTAACTCACCTCCAGCAAACAAGGAAGGCCCAGAGGTCTGCTTGCCCAGGGAGGAGGCAAGTTCACAGGTAACCTGGATGTCCTCAGGTAAGATCTGTGTCCCCAGAGGCTTGTGAACCAGGAAGCGAGCTTCCACTCAAACAGGCCCCTGGCTCCTCAGCTTCTCAGAGCCTTCCATGTCAGCACGGGGCCAATTTTGTGAACTACAGTTAATTAGATGAGCAAAAAAGACAGCCCCAGTGCTTAAGAGGCCTGGGTACATTTAATTGAGTTTTCCAGTGCCCTAATTTCCTTAAGAAAGCCAGAGAAGTAAATGTCCTGTCCTAGTTCCCTCCACTACTCATACACCTGAGAACATTTTCCACAATTAAATTTTTAGGGCAAATTTTCTGTTGTTGTCATTCTTCTGAAGTAGTTGTTTTTCTGGGAAAAGCCTCTTTCTGAACCCAGACCCTAAAAACAGGGCTTTTAGTGTACCAATTTGGGATGTTTGGGGCCCGGAGGCACGAGTCAGTCTGCCTCCTCCTAAACATAGCCTAGTAAACTAAACCTGGAAGCATCAGCTCGTGTGTGGTCCTGAGTGTGATTTTCCAAACACGTGTTTCCTGGCAATGACAATGGCTGGCAACTTTGTCATCATCATCTCTATTTTTGAGTCTTCCTGTTAAACAAACTTCTTCACAGCTGAAATGGAGGCTCCAAGGAAAGCCTCAGTCCACCAGGTACTTTTCTGACAAATAGGGGCTGCTAAACTGTGAGCATTTCCTGAAGGCCCTGAGGGAAGGTGCATGAAAAGAGTGTCCCAGCGTGAGATACATCTGGTGTGTGTGCTCAGTCATGTCCCGACTCTCTGAGACCCCATGGACTGTAGTCCATCAGGCTCTTCTGTCCATGGAATTTTCTAGGCAAGAAATACTAGAGTGGGTTGCCATTTCCTATTCCAGGGAATCTTCCCGACCCAGGGGTTGAACTCATATCTCTTGCATCTCCTGCATTAGCAGGCAGNGACTGTAGTCCATCAGGCTCTTCTGTCCATGGAATTTTCTAGGCAAGAAATACTAGAGTGGGTTGCCATTTCCTATTCCAGGGAATCTTCCCGACCCAGGGGTTGAACTCATATCTCTTGCATCTCCTGCATTAGCAGGCAGATTCTTTACCACTGGGCCACCTGGAAGCCATCGATGCTGCTGCTGCTGCTAAGTCACTTCAGTCGTGTCCGACTCTGTGAGACCCCATAGACGGCAGCCCACCAGGCTCCCCCGTCCCTGGGATTCTCCAGGCAAGAACACTGGGTTGCCATTTCCTTCTCCAATGCATGAAAGTGAAGAGTGAAAGTGAAGTCGTGTCCTCAGTCGTGTCCGACTCTTAGCGACCCCATGGACCGCAGCCCACCAGGCTCCTCTGCCCATGGGATTTGCCAGGCAAGAGTACTGAAGCGGGGTGCCATTGCCTTCTCCAAAGCCCTAGATGGTGGGCTCCAGATGTTCTGTTTCCTACAGAGCCTCCAGGGGGCGCCAGCTTTTACTAACTGGGAGGGAGGGGAGGGAAGGAGAAAGAGTGGGAAGGAGAGAGACAGAGTGTGCCAGTTTAACGTGAATCATATATTGTTAAACTCAGGCCCCGTGCATCCAGCCACAGAAAGACACGGGACATGTGGTCAGGATTAGAAGAGGTGAGTCTCCAGGCTTGTCTGAGGATGAATGGAAAGGTCACAGGCCCTGATTTACCACCAAACTACTTCAAGCATCTTGTCACCCAAAAGCACTGCAAGAAAATGCAACAAAACATTTTCACTTTCAACACCTGGGATGATTTCACTTTGCAGACTTTGCTAGAAGAACCCCTGTGAGTCCAGTATCTTGAAGAGCATCTGACACCTCTCAGGTGCTGCAGGAATGCTTGAAGGAATGGGTGAATGCCTTGGAGGAGAGTCTGGGCATATATAGTAAAACTGTGTCCTCTTCTTCTGGTGACTTAACACACCTTCCTGCATCTTTCCAACAGATTTGAGGTTGCTGCCTGCCAATGGATGTTAAAAACACCTCCCTATGTCAGAAGGTACTGGCATGCCTTCTGAAACCAGCCCTGTGTTCATCAGCCTCAGCCACATCCAGGGAGGACTGGATATGGGGACCACAGGGAGCACACTTGTCCCTCTTTCCTCAAGATTCATCTGTCAGCCTGCCAGGGTGTTCCCTGTGACACATGTGTCTACAATGTACAGTTCCCAGGGAGAGCCCAGCCAGCCCTCCGGCCCCCTGCCAGCTCAGGATGGCTGAAGGAAGTGAGAATTTCCTGGCTGACTTGACAGTGAGGAGTCAGGCTGGCATGAGCCAGCTTCAGAAATGACAGGGCCTGAATTGTGTGCATGGACCAACCATCATCGGCTGGCTGGACCTGAACCTGGGTCCTGGAATACTCAGACCCCGTTTAGATGGCCATGCCCAGAGGTGGCTCAGCACTCTTAGATGATGTCTGATTTTGGCAATGTCTGAGGGCTCCTCCATTCCTGTCACAGGAGAGGATTTACCCTCCACTCCCTGCCCCTGTGTGTCTCCACACCATCATGTTTCCTCTGTGTTATGGTGACCAGGTTCCATTAACACTAACAAAAGATAATAATAGCAAATGCTTATTAGCCCTAACCACATAAAAGGCACTATTCTAAAACATTTTACATATGTTGATGCATCAAGTCCTCCTAACCACATGAAAAGGCAGATGTACACTGCTACATTTAAATGAATAACCAACAAGGACCTTACTGTATAGTACATGGAATTCTACTCAATGTTATGTGGCAGCCTGGATGGGAGGGGGGTTCAGGGGAGAACAGATGCATGTATATGTATGGCTGAGTCCCTTCGCTGTTCACCTGAAACTGTTACAACATTGTTAGTTGGCTTTGCCCCAATACAAAATAAAAAGTTAAAATAAACATTAAAAGGCAGAGACTATTACTGCGTTCATTGAACGGATGAAGAAACCGAGGCACTAGAAGACAAAGTAACTGGCCCAGGGGGAGAGCCCTAGAGCTGAGATTCAACAGAATGACCACAGAGGCTGTGTTCCTAACCGCCCAGCCATACCACAGAGCAGCCCTCCACGTGCCAAGCACCAGAGCAGCCCTCCCTACGGAGGCAGGTCCCAGGGAGAGAGGAAAAGCAGGACCTGCCGATCTGGGCAAGCTAAGTGCTCCACCTGTCCTTGCTGGTTCCAAAGGAATGAGACACCGGGCCAGATGGGGAGCAAAATAGAGCCGAAGCTCCAATTCAGATGGCGCTGGACCAGCCCCAGGGCAGGCTGCTGTCTCCCAGTCCAGACAGAGAAGCTGAAGCGGAGCCAGCAGAGACAAGGGAGAGCCTGAGCGCCCTGCCGTACTCAGCAGGCACCCACTGCCTGGGCACCATATTCGCTCCTGTGTGCTGGGGAACACCAGCGAAGGCATGTGCATTGGACGGATGGATGAGTGGATAGAAATGGATAAACAAACAGATGGATGAGACTGAAGAACAAAACAGGCACCCGCTCCCGGCAAAAGCCCCAGTGGAAGGAGGCAGCAGCGTAAGTGCTGGCCACCAGAGCCCACAGGCTGCGGCAGCCGGGGGTGGGCAGCCGGGATGAGGCACTGCTCCTGGGCCAGAAGGCTCTTCCTTCCCCCAGGACTCTCTGGGGATTAATTTCCGAAAGTCTCCTTTATTTTCATGGGGGAGGGCAGAGAAGCCAACACACTAGCTAGCAAAATTAATAGCTGCTCTTTGCAGAATGTGCTGGAGAGGCAGGCACACACAGCCTACGCCCTGCAGACTGGCAGCACGGTCCAGTGGCTGGTATGGCTGAGGCACTTGGCCTGCAGGCCTGGACCAGGGGCGTCCACGGTAGGGACCAGACACTAGGCCGCCGGGCTGGGCCTTGGGGTGCACTGTCTGCAGGGGGATGCAGGCAGGTGGAGGCCAGGAGACAGAAAGTGACCCTGTTGCACAATTCTCAGACATATTCCACTGACCACGGGAAGCGGGAATTCCTATGCCAAGTCAACTGTGGGATTTGGGGACCTGCCTAGCTCTGTATTCCTCTCTCTGCTGCATCATTTGGTTGAGCTTGTGGAAGTAAATGTAGAGGGTCTCTACAAGAAGGGACTGGATGGTACATCTCATCCATTGCCTTGAACCGTGGGAACAAGTCCTGGTGGCCACTCCAAGTCCTGTTGGCCACAGAGCATAAGGGGAACTTGATGGTCTGGTTTGGGAGTCACCAAATGCATTCTGTCCAGGACCCAAAAGTAACTCCTCCAGGGTGGTGATTCTTGGACTCTGCGGATACTATTCAATTCTATGGTGAAGCCTGGTGGGCTGCCGTCTATGGGGTCGCACAGAGTCAGACACAACTAAAGTGACTTAGCAGCAGCAGCAGCAGCACGTTGCAAAAATGGCCATAGAAAACATGTAAATGAGAACACGGCTGTGTCCCAATAAAACTTTATGAAACTGAAATATGATTTCACATCATTTTCACACGTCACAGAATAATCTTCTGTTGATTTTTTTTCTTAAGCTGTGTAAAAATGTAAAAACCATCTTGAGCTTGTGAGCTGTATGAAACAGGCAGTGAGCCAGATATGGCCCATAGGTGATAGCTGGGGTAGGTAAAGTTTTCCCAAAGTTTGTTCTCTATGATGCCCACAGATGCTTCATGGGGTGAGGGTTCCATGGTGAAATAGGAGTGGGAAATGCTGAGCCAAAGTCTTTCTTACTGCAGGACTTACATGGTGATATCCATTGGACAATCTTGAAAACGGGACAAGAAGTCTGTTCAACTTCCAGGGAAGTATTTTTTATTCTGGAGCATCTCCTACATCTAATTTTCTGTGGACCCCAATTAAAGTAATGAGGATGAAATCTGGCCAAGCATCAGCAGCAGTGCCACCAAATGAGATCCAGCCTTTCTTTGAACATCTCCAGTGACAGACAGCTCACTACTAACCATGGGTTCCTACTGAATTCAGTGCCTTCTCTGACTTGCTTTCCCACCCAGTGATGCTGGGTCCCAAGTAACAAATCTAGTGCAGTCTAGTGCACCCTTCACCACAGATAAACCTTTATGCTTAATAATATAAATAAAGCTTTCCTCGTTTGATTTACTGATTCAAACACCAAATATAAACTCTATTTATCCACAGGATAAAATAAAGAGTCTTTATTAAGTCATAGGGTATGGGAGTGTGGATTACCACTCTGTTCCTTTAAAAAGAAGCCTCAATTAGGGGAGTTAAACTCAAATTAAATCTCAATTTACTCCCAACTGCATGAAAAGCAGGATATGCTATTTCACTATGGGGGCATTCTTACTTTAAAAAAGAAAAAAAGCCTAGGCAACCCAAGATCTGTCTGCTACATAGGGCGTCATCTGTAAGGGATATAGACATTTTATGTACATTTGTCTAAAATGTAAAAAAGGGGGATAGAGAAGGAGGTGAGGAAGAGAGTGAGATAGAAATGTGAGGTATGTGAATCTGCCACCAAGCACCACTGGAAATACAAAGTAGAAGATGCTGATAAGAAATGTCACCAGCACCATGAGGCACTTAAAGACAGAAATGAAGTCAACGGTGTCACCCATGTGATTAAGCTCTGCCCATGTGCTCTCCATTTTGATCAACTGGTCTGATTTCAGGTACAGACAGCACAGCAGTGAATGCACCTATTTAATGCTATTAAGCCAATAGGATTATTTCTCCTTGAAAGGCTTGTTACATATTTTCTATGGGGCCCCAGGAGATAAGGATAGAATGGTCTAGGCTATGTATACTATGTTAATGTAAAATGACACATGCATATATTTAGGAAGATAAAAGGAAAGACTGGCATTTTTCTTTCTCCTTATTTCAACAAATCATTCCCCAGACAGTAAAGCAAGTAGAATATATTTTCAATTCATGGATTAGATGTGTCTGTTTCCTGGAGCAATATTTAAATACAGCAGCGTGGGAATATGAGGTCAATAAGCAAAAGAAAAAGAATAATTCTAAAGGTTCTATCTTTGTTCAAGGAGCTGATAGATATATTGGCAAGACCAGGCTTTGAAGTGAGCACAAAACACTGAATCTATAAAGGGGCTGAGCAGCTACACAACCCAGCCAGTGTGGACTGTGCTTACACCTTGAGGTGAGGCCGCTTGGCCACAATACATAGTTTTTCTAGGGAAACAGTCACTCTGAGATTGCTGTGGAAATTAACATGAATATTCAGAAACAAGGTGCTAATGGAGATGGTGGTGTTAGTGTGTGTGTGCCTATGTCTATCTCTATAACTCTGCATATCTATAATTTTTCCCAGTATAAATGCGTTCACTGGTACTGTCACTCTTGTATTATATTATCTTAGGGAATTCCTACCTAAAATTTTTCTTTCAATTTCTGCCTCTCAATTTCTTAGTTTATGAAATATGAAGTTGAACTAGACCAAGAATCAGCAAACTACGGCCCATGAAACAAATCTGGGCCCTCACCTGTTTTTATAAATAAAGTTTTATTGGAACAGAGTCACACCCATGTACTGTCTGAGCTGATTTCAAAATACGGTGGCAGAGTGGAGTTGTGACAAAGTCTCTCTACAGCTTGCAAAGCCTAAAATATTTATTAGCTGGCCCATTTCAGAAAAACTTAACGCTGACCTAGACTATTTCTAATACTAATTTTGGCTTATGAATCTATAAAGTACAACCAAACAATATAAACAAAAGCCTACTCTGTGTGCTTCTTATCCTTTTTATTTATATACAGGCATACCTCATTTTATTGCACTTTATTGATACTGTGTTTTTTACAAATTGAAGATCTGTGGCAAACCTGCCTTGAGCAAGTCTATAGGTGCCATTTTTCAAACATCATTTGCTTGCTTCAGATCTTCCTGTCACATTTTGGTAACTCTCGCAATATGTCAAATTTTTCATCATTTGTTACGGTGATTTGTGATCTTTTGATGACAGTAAATGACTCACTGAAGGCTCAGATGATTGTTTGCATTTTTTAGTAATAAAGGATTTTTCATTAAGTCTCTTTAATTAATATTTATTAAGATTTTTTTTTAAGCCTCCTGCATTTCAGACGGATTCTTTACCAGCTGAGCCACAATGGAAACCCAGGAATACTGGAGTGGGTAGCCTATCCCTTCTCCAGCAGATCTTCCCAACCCAGGAATTGAACCNTCTGACTCTTTGCGACTCCATGGACTGTAGTCTGTCAGGCTCCTCTGTCCTTGGGGATTCTCCAGGCAAGAATATTGAAGTGGGTTGCCATGCCTTCCTTCAGGGGATCTTTCTAAGACAGGGATCAAACCCAGGTTTTTCCTGGATTGCAGGCGGATTCTTTACCAATTAAGCTATCAGGGAAGCCCAACATACGTATAATACATTGTTTTTAAAAAACATAATGCTACTGCCCAGTAAACAGACTCCAGTATACTGTAAACATATTTTACATGTACTGGGAAACCAAGAAATTCATGGTTTCTAGCTCTAAAATGACTAGCTTTATTGTGATATTCACTTTATTGCAGTGGTCTGGAATTGAGCTTGCAGTATCTCTGAGGTCTGCCTGTACTGGTTTATTCTTAGAAAAATTTCATTTAGTTCCCCAAACTAAAGCACATAACCAGACACATGTAAAGTTCAAATAGTAGGCAAAGGGGAAATGAGAGAAGAGATGCAGATGAAGCTGGAAGGATGCAAATACAGAATGTTAACCCTGAGACGCTGTGTATATTCAATGGCCCATGAACTTGCCTCCCAGCAACCACTACAGAAAAGGGGCCAGTGTCCCTTTCCCAATTTAGAGTGTTCACTGGAGGTTAACCAGAAGGACCACAGCAATCCTGGAACAAAGAGCTATTTACCCCGAGTCTGTGCTTAAGCAGGTAACATGAGATGTAGTGAGAAGAGTCCCCAGAAACACCCAAACAGCAGGCGGCATCTCACCGGCATGCACTGACACTGAAACGTCCCTCAGCATGGACCGGCTCCAGGTCCCAAAGTGGAACTCATCATCAGTTCTCCCAATATATTCCAAAATTTTGAATTAAGCATGCACCAACATTCTAATCAGAAGATAGCCAGTATTTTTGCTTTAAGAAAAAGATAAGAAAGTAGTCATCCTTAAAAGTCTGGGGGTGCACTCTGATGCAGAAACCCTTAGCCATCACTCTAAGAGGAAGCCCTATGCAGCCTGGGTGTGAGGGAACTTTGGGGAGAATGGATACCTGTGGATGTACGGGGGAGTCCCACTGCTGTTCTCCTGAAACTAGCGCAACATTGTTAATTGGCTCTACTCCAATACAAAATAAAAAGTTTAAAAAAAAATTTTTTTAAAGAGGAGGCCCTGTGAGGTCTCACTGTTTCTGTAAAGCTAAGGCTGAGACACAAGACAAAGATGCACTATTCTGAGACCTGGTCATCCAGTTGTCAATAGAATCAATAGTTAATTAAAGCACTGGTAAACGGTGACCCTCATTTCTCATTGTTTACACTGAGCGCTACAACCTTTATCTAGTTGAGTAGCGTGAATAATGCACATGCTGCATCCCTGGTGCTCGCTGCCCGCTGCCCGGTGCCTGGAATAATGCCTGGTGCAGGTGAGATGTAGATCCTTCTTGAATGAACGGTGTGCCCGTCTGAGAGATCCGGACAACCAGTGAATCCACAGATAAGCCAAGGCTGTCTTGGACAATCCTTCCCCAGCTGGGCCTTCCCCGCCTTGCCTGATTTTGAGACTCACCTGTGACAATGAGACAGGTAAGGAACCCAGATGTGGAGGCCAAGCTCCTGAACTGTGCATCAAGGAAAACAAATTAAAAATTGAAAAGGAAAACTGCACAGCCGGTATCTAGTCTCACTCGAGTCCCATTGTTGCAAGGATAAACATTTGGACAGTTCAAGACAAACACAGCTTTGGGTTCTGAAAAGGAAGCGCTGCTTCCGCTCGCACGCTGAGCCTGCAGTACGAAACCTCTTCCCTGCTCAGAGCAAGGACCTGCCTTCCCTCAAGGAGAGGCCTGCTCTGAAGGTGCCACCTGTACTCAGAGCTTCCTGCTCTCCAGGCAGTGGGACTGATCCACCCTGAGCGCACCCGAGCAGCCCAGGCCACCTTTGCTCCCAAGAGACCTTCGGAAAGCAGCTGGCCTCATGGGCAGTCCCAGCCAAGAAGGCCTGAGCATGCCATGCTAGTCCACGCAAATGTTAAGAGCATCAGAACAAGCAGCCTCAGGACCTAATTGGGCTCAGAGACAGTCATGTCACAGCCAAAGCAACAGAGGACAGTGGCTTCGAAAGAAGGCATTATCTTCAGATGGGAAGTGAGGACACAGGAAGAGCACTGAATGGGGAGTCTGCAGGCCTGCAAGTACCAGCCTGGCTCTGTCACTTCACTGCCCTTCCTAGGCCTTGATTTTCTCGCCTGTAAAATGGACATAAATTCACTGATAAGACTGGCTCCGAGGCTTCCTCATCATGCACCCCTATAACAAAACGGGAGCTATGGAACAAATTCAGCACTGTCCTTGCCCTTCAATCTGATCACAACATCTACGGCTTAGCACAGTGCCTGGCTCCCGAGAGGCTCTCAGTAACGTCATTGTCAGCAGTAGTATCTGACTTTAAAAAGTCTTTAAAAAAAGAAATAGCACATGATTACATTGACATGAAATGTCCAGTATATGCAAATCCATAGAGATAAACAGTACATTAGTAGTTGTTAGTGGCTGGGGATAAGGAAATGGAGAGTGACTGCTAAAATAGGGTAAAGGGTTTCCTTTTGGGGTGGTGACAATTAGATAGCAGTGAAAATAATCCTCAATAAAAATGGGAAAAACCCTCAATAATAACAAATCAATTAGAAATGGGGAAAATATTTGAATAGAAACTTCACTTGACATATGCTGATAACAAATAAAGATATGGAAAGATGTTGATATTTAAACATGGGTAGCCAAGATCTTTGGGGGCTCTTCCCCACCAAGGGATCAAACCTGGGTCTCCTACACTGCAGGTAGATTCTTTACCATCTGAGCCACCGGGGAAGCCCAAACATAGGGAAGTACAAATTAAAACCACACTTAGATATCACTACACACTGCTTAGAATGCTATAATTTTAAAAATGAACTGATATTACCAAGTACCAGCAGGGATGAAAAACACCAGAACATGCATACAGTCCTGGTAGGTACAGCTAATTTGATAGTTTCTGGCGAACTTAAACTTACCAGAAAGCAGAACAATCCAACTCCCAGATATTTACCAAACTGAAATCAAAAATCATATTCCCATAAAAATCTGAAGTAGAAGTAGAAACAACCCAAGCTGGTAGATGGAAATGCAAATGGTGATGCATCCGTAAAATGGATGATTCCAGTCCAAAGTCCTTAGCTCAGCATCTGAAGACCTGACAAGCTGTCTCCAACCCACGTTCCTAGTCTCACTGCCCCTCAGGCGCCTCTGTACTGCCAGCTCCAGCCTCATTGCCTAGCACACCATGCCCCTGATCTTTTCCTGCTGCCCCCTCACTGTGGAATCATTTCCTCTCCTTTAAATTTTCAGGATCCTAACCCACATTGCCAAGCTCCACTCAAATGCTTTCTGTTTTATTAGGCATCCTTCTCAGCTCCTGGCCCACTAAGTAGTCCCTGTTTTCAAGCTCAGCTATGTTTTCATTTTTTATATTGTCTCTATCATCAAATGTGCTCAGTTCACCTTGAAACAGACGTTTCATCTCAAAGGCTTTCCTGCCAATGAAGCCCTGTGGATTCTTCCTTGACTCCCTGCTTCCCCACACTCAGCCTCTCCACCACATACACACTCACATAATATTTGTATTCAAAGCATTTCTCCTCCAGACATCCCTTCAATACCTTCCAACCATGGTGTGATAGAATTAGGATTATTCATTATTTTTCACAGAGATGATAAAACACCTGGCCTAAAGTTGGTGCTCAGTATCTCTTAGCTGATGAAGATAGATAGAATGGTCCTAAGGGGCCACATTGAAGCAGCAGGCATCATACTGTGCAACCAAACTGTCTGAAATTCCCTCACCCTCTCATTTTCCCTCTCATTGTACTATACATGTACAATGCACTACTTCCATTTCAACCCAGGTGAACGCACAGACCCAGACTCCAACCTCCTTAAATTTCCCACACAGAATCTACTCACACACAAGTGTGAAAAAAATAACAGACTTTACTGAAGACTCTAGAGGGGAGATGAGGGTGATGGTCAGACAACACAACCCACAATAAGCCACCTTCAATTCCTCACGAGACACTCAGGGCTTCCCAGGAGAGCCTAAGTCCCACCAACCCAGATCACCCACCTCCATCTTCCTCCACACAGCAACTGATTTCACCAGTTTCTCTCTCCTCCTTTCCATAATCCCAGCTTTCAATGTTCCCATTTTCTATTTTGCCACTACTTACCAATAATGTAATCTATGACTCCATAACCAGATTCTTCAGAAGGCACAGCTCCTGCTGGTCCCTCAGTTAACAGAGCCCTGTCCTCCTTGAAGGCTGTTTGGCCACCGGTTTGGTGATTTGAACATGACATTTAGTGACTTACTCCTTTCCTCAAGCTGTGAGTGAGATATTTATCAAAAATATAATGTAGAGTTTTCCCCAAGGATTCTGATGGGTGAAATTTCACCATCTCCCAACATCTGTGGTCACCTTCTCACTGAGTTTTTGCCATGAAACATCAAGAGTGACGGCATCTATCTTTCAGCATCCTTGCCTGATCTCTGTACTCCTTAGCCACCAGGACATCCCCATTCATTCTATGTCTAAGACAAATGACTCCTGACTGAACCCCAGCATCAGGACAAGGAAGGACAGCCCATATGAAACAGGTTCCAGAATCACAGGGAGTTATTTAGAATGTCACATCCTTCTCAAGGAAACTCTTGACTCATCAGACCCAAGATAGCTGGTAGTCAGGGCTACCCAGGGAAGAAGCCCAAACATGGCATGAGCCTGGTCTGACCAGGTGACCAGCTCATGTCTGTTTACCCACAACTTTCCCAGTCTTTGCACCAAAAGAACCATGTCCCAGGTTCTGCAGGCAAACAGGGATTACTGGTCACTGCAGGCTTGTTCCACCCACAATACTTGTCAAGAATCAGGAGCTCATGAAGCCAGTTAATGAAGCCTAGCTCCACACAAGCAGATCAGAGAGAATGCAGTAAGTGCACAGAGAAGGGGAAGGATGAGCCTCGGCTGCAGGTGGGGCTGAGAACAGCCACCTCAGAAATAAGGTCACACAAGCAATGCTTCTAGCATGGGACCAGCGGTCACAGGTGGGCTGCTGATGAGTTTCACCACCAGCATGACCGAGGGTTTCTACATAGGGCGGGATTTCTGAAAATTATGGCGGACAGAGGACAATAGCAACATCTTCGGAAAGCCACCAAACACACAGATGCATACCTGAAAATGCGCAAGCAAACACATACACTCAGAACTCACCAGATCCCTTATTTATAAAGCCTCTGCAGAATTCTGAGCACACATGTCTCTGATGCTTTCTTCTCACCAAGATAGTCAAGCTGTATGTGTGTGTCTGTGTGTATACTCTGTGTGTGAGAATGCACACCCACTCTGCAAGCAGAGGAAATGTTCTACATCCTTCTGTNCTCAGAACTCACCAGATCCCTTATTTATAAAGCCTCTGCAGAATTCTGAGCACACATGTCTCTGATGCTTTCTTCTCACCAAGATAGTCAAGCTGTATGTGTGTGTCTGTGTGTATACTCTGTGTGTGAGAATGCACACCCACTCTGCAAGCAGAGGAAATGTTCTACATCCTTCCCAACAGGCCCTCTCTGCCCCAGACACTGGCTCACTCTGCAAATCCCACCCCCACCCCCCACCCGACAGACCACTGGCTCAGATGTGCACAAAGAGGCCAGTCTCTCCATGATCCTATGTAAGCACTCACTCTTCACCCCTGCCTCGCAACAGCCAATGGTCTAGAGAAGGCGGAGTGAAACACCACATCCCCATAAAAGCAGAGATCGTGGACCAGACAGCAAGCCCCCTCATGTGAGGAGGGGGCCGGGGACTCACCAGGACTCTGCCGGTCAGCGTCTGGGCAGATATCATCACCCCCGCCCAGTCTTTCACGGAGGTCATCCAGCCAACCTCGGCTGCCACTGTCTCCTCTTTTTCATCCACTGGCTTGAGAGTGCCATCCGCCTGGCTGGAGCCATTGTTAATCTTCTGGGCCTCCTGGCAACAGAGAGAACAAGGATTGAGACGTGGGCACCAAGAGGATTTAAAAAACATATTCTACTCAAAAGAATTAAAGCCAGACGGACCCCCGGTGAGGTGGAACTGGTTTGAAGGTACAGAGGTCAGGAAGAAGGGATGGATTACGGCTTTGATTGTCTTTTTAAATCTTTGTTAAAAGGAATCTTTCCTTTGTTTCCTCTTAAACTATTTTTGTGAAAGAAAGAAGAATGAAATTATTCTCTTCCCATTTTAAAGAAAAAAAAAAAATCAAAAAGCTCAGGAGAGAAACCATCCTGTCTAGGATGAGAGTGGCTAGGAAAAAAGTGAAGTCAGCATTCCATAATCTCCACCTGCCCAGCCTTCATACCCTTCTTACAACTACACCCTATTTTCTGAAGGAAATCTCCATCTTCTCATTCAGTCTGCATGGTTCAAAAGGGACTAAAGGTATAGACTGTCTCCAGGAATGGAGACTGGTCAATCAGGCCAGTCTATCCTTTGGCAACAGCAGTTGGGCCAAGGATGGTTATGTGAACTATGCCAACCCAATACAACTCAAGCCTGCGATTTTGCTGAAAAGAGTAAGAAAGCTTACCCTTCTCTGAGAATGAAGCTAACACAGAGGGAACTAGGAGAAGTGATAGACTACTAATGTCATCATTGGAACACCTGGATCCAGCCGTACCTGAAATCCATCACAGACTTTTTTAGACAGGAGACAGTAAATTCCCCTTCTTGGCTAAAAATGTACTTGAGGAAACAAGGCTTACCTCATCAGATAACTGAGCCTCACATGAGGCCCTAAACTGCATGCTTTTGTATGCACTCTGTTCTCTGCCTAGAATACTCTTCTCCCACCAAGGATCGTGGCTTACCCCCTCACCTCCCTCAAGTCTTTGCTTCATATATTACCTTTTCAATCATTCTTCTCTGGCTACCCTTTCAAAATTCCAACTGTCTTCTAATGATGCTGCCTTTCTGTTTTGTTTTTCTACAATGCACCTAAAACGTGTAACACACTCCGCAGATCTCTTATTAATTCAGTCTGCATCCTCCAATGGCTGAATCCTGAGTGCCCAACGGAGAGCCTGGTGTAAAGCTGGCTTAATAAACATGAATGAAAGAGTGAAAGGGGTTACGAATGTCATCCCTTCACTGACTACAGAGCCTGGGCTTAAGGGCTGCCAAACAAAATACAGGAAACCCAGCAAAATCTGAATTTCAAATAAACAACAAATAATTTTTCAGTGTAAGTATGTAAAGATTTTAACTCTGAATATTCACTGGAAGGACTGATGCTTAAGTTCCAATAGCTTGTCCACCTGATGCAAAGAGCTGACTCACTGGAAAAGACCCCGATGCTGGGAAAGATTGACGGTAAGAGGAGAAGAGGGCAACAGAAAGAGATAGTTGGATGGCAACACTGACTCAACAGACATGAGTTTAAGCAAACTCAGGGAGATAGTTAAGGACATGAAAGCCTGGTGTGCTGCAGTTGATGGGGTCGCAAAGACAACAACAAAATATTGCATGGGACATACTTATACCTAAAACACATTCATTTAAAATTAAATTTAAATTTAACTGGGCCCCCTACTCAAATAACCACTGAGATTATTTTTGCAGACATATATGTTTCAAAAAGGTGTCAGCAAAATTATGGTCATCATTTAAAATGCTAGAATCCATTAACAAAACAAACTGACCCTGGGGATCATTGTAAATTGGAGCGAGGAGGAAAACCCGAAGGCAGAGATAGAAATCTCTGTCTGTGAGGGGGTGGAACAGAGGGAGGAAAGGAGAGCTGGGAGGCACTGAATGAGTCATCCTCCTGGGGACTTGCAGGAAGCTGCTCCTGACGCTTGGTCCTCCCCCGCCAGCCACCCCTGACTCAGGGCGTTGGGAAGACAGATTGAGCATCAGTTACACCAGGCATTCATGCTTAATTTCCAAGTGTACTGGGCTCCCCAGCACTGGAGCAATCCAAAAGGAGCCCTGGGGTGGGGTACAGGGTGGGTATATTTGGGAGCTGCTTGATGATGTTTTTGGAGCCAGCTACCAAGCCACCTGAGACAAAGCCCAATGGCCTATTAGGGCCCTGAGCCTTGGCCAAGTGGAGGCTGCACAGGTGGGTGCCCAGAAAGAGACAGAGACAACCAGGGCAACCGGGGGCAACCGCTAGTAACCGAAGGTGTGGATTCAGCCACTCTGCCTCACAGGACCTTCTCTGGAAGACTGCCCGCCCTCCAGGTGCTGCACTATAGCACATGTTTTATCAATTAGTCTCACCACTTCCTGTGCCTCCTGGAACCACAGACACTCTAGCAGTGGTTCTTAAACTTTAGGAGCATCACCTGGAGAGCTTGTGGAGAAATAGTGCTGAGGAACTTGCCTGGCGGTCCAGTGGCTGAGTCCACACTCCCAACACAGAGGGCCTGGGTCCAATCCCTGGTCAGGGAACTAGTAGACCCCACATGCTCCAGCTAAAGATCCCTCGTGCCACAGTGAAGATGGAAGATCCCTGTGCCACAACTCAGACCCGGTGCAGCTGCAGTGCTGGGCCTCACTCCCAAGCCCCCATTTCTAACAAGTTCCCAGAAAATGCTGATGCAGCTGGTCTGGGAACCCCCGGGTGAGAGCCACTGCTTCTAATCACTCTGGCCTGACTCGATCATCCCTGCCCTGATATGAACTGACATGTGCATCTTAACCCCCAGCTTGATCCCAGTTTCTCCCTCTGGCCACACAGGGAAGAGATCAGGGCAAGACCCTCAGATCAGAGGCTTGTGTCTCCTTTTGAGCAGTGCCTCCTAGAGATATTTCTGAACTAGTCCAGGGCCACAACCTGGAGGACTAGCTAGCTCTCTGCTCCTCGATCCTGGGGTACAGACTCCCCAGCCACTGGCTGACTCTGGAGGAGGCAATTGGCATGCAAGAGGCTGGGAGGCAGGGAGTCCTCCCCAGACACAGTGGTTTCACTGCATCAATAATTCAGAGCACAAGAGGTATATGGCAGATAACACTCTCGTGCCAGCCCGCTTACCTATTGTTTTACAAGGCATTCATTATTTTAATTACTTTATGATAGGAAATGAAAAACACAGACTAAAGGAGATAATAGTCTCATTATTATTTGCTTACACTACGTGTTGTGAGCATAATTATGTGTGGGAGACAGGACTTGAGGGGACGATGGCTGGGGGAGCAGGGAGACGGGAACACCACAAAGCCTGATGCTAGGCCGCCAGGTTAGTGTCCTTGGCCTGAAGGGAAAGTCCTTCTGCACCTCTGACCTCACTCTGGCCAAAGCTTCAAGAGCAGGTATAATCCCTGCTCCAGAGAAAGGTGGCAGAGGCCCAGAGAAGTTCAGTGGCCTTGTTGGGTATGTATAGGGGTGGGAGTTGGCGGGAGAGGAAGGGTAAGGAGCAGAGTCCAACACATTCATCAAGCCAGAGCTGGGTGCCAAAAACTAAAAATTGTGTCTTCTCTGCATTATCTTCCTTAGACCTAGCAGGTGAAATTATCCCCATTTTACAAACAGGCCAACTGAAAGCAGGTATTTATCAGGGGAAGGCTCACAGAGCCTGAGAACTCCAGCAAACCCATCTGGACTTAGGTCTGCTCTGCCATGTACAAGCTGGCTACCTCGGGCATGTTAGCCCACAAGCCTCAGCCTTCCTCCATGTAAAATGGGGACTGGCAGGCAGACCCCAGGAAGGCGGTGCAAAGCTTATGTGAGATAAGCAGTGCGCAGCACTTAGCACAGGCCTAGGGGTGTGGCCGTTACAGCTGAGCACCCACTGACGGGACAGGCTGGCTCCAAGGGTATTCAGTACACTTAAAACTAAGCCATCAATTGGAGGCCCTGGGAGGGACATCAGACCATAGTGAAAATAATTACAGAAGACAAACAAGTATAGGTTCTAACAGCTATGAGGCTCTAACTAGGAAATGAGCCCCCAGGAGATAAGGCACCCAACTTGTGGAGGTTCCAGCAGGAGCTGTGTGGCACTCCCCCAGGACAGCAGGGGCACGGATTCCTACACAGGCAGCCCTGGACCCAGTGACCTCTCAGATCCCTCTACGCTCCATTAGATCAACCGCCCTCGTGATGAGGAAACTAAGGACCAGAGAGAGGCGGGCCCCTGGGTCCGAGGACACTGCTCACTCCTGTGCTCCACAACAGGGAATGGGGCTTTGTTCTGAACGGCAGAGTGGGTGTCTCACCTGCCACTGCAGAGAAGGACCCAGTCCCTCTGCCAGAAGGACTCAAGCTGGGCCAGACAGGCTCCCCCTGGTGTCAGGAGTGAGCCGGCCCTGATCCCTGCTCACCCTCCAAGAAATCACGGCGAGGTGGGGTGGAGTATGATAGGGGTGGTGAATGTGTGTGTAAGAGAGACAGCTCTGCCAGCTACAGGCTCCAGCTACCCTAGCCTCAGAAAGATCATGAGATTTTCTAAAATGAAGAAAAGGGTGCCTTGGAGGGAAGAGAGGAACAAGGAAGAAGGAGAAGCAAAAAAAAAAAAAAAAAGACCAGGTGGTTCCTGGGGGCGTCTTGGAAGGTGGAGGTCAGGCCACAGCCACACACACCCCCACCAACCCAAGGAAAGGGCTCCATTTTGCCCTTTCTCCCACCAGAGTCTTGTGTAATAGAAGCTTCTGGGGGCAACACAGGACAGTTCTAATCTCAGTGCCTGGACTAGGGGACAGGGCAGGCTGCCTCCAGGAGGCTGGAGGGACCTGGGGAACACAGTAGCTGGCAGCCCCCTGCCATCACACGCCCACACAGGCAGCTCTCAGCTCTCATGGCCTGGGCCTGGGCACGCGGCCTCACCCCTCCTACGTCCCCTGCGGCCAGCAGCCCGACTGGACCACAGTCACCCGCACAATATTCACTGTCCAAAGCACGTATCTGTTAGATGATCGGGCATTTCCTGCGAACCATCAGGTCAAAGACCAAGCCTGACAAGGGACCTCAGCCATGCCTTTGGATGCCGACCCCTCATGGAATGGATGAGGACACGCAGTGCCTGGGGCTGGGGGTGGTCCACAGGCCCAGTTGCCCAGTGGCACTCTGCTCCACCCCGTATCCACCGAGCCAAGACACAACCCCCCAGCTAGCTCTGTTTCCCTTCCCTCTTGTTGCTCCTGATAGGACAATTCTGCCACATCTAGCCAGGGAACCCAGCACTCCCAAGCAGATCCTTGCCCTGCCAGCCTGCAGTCTGGAGTCCTCGTGTTCCTAGGACTGCAGAAATCTCCACCTGGTCTGATGTGGGGGCCCCACACGGCAACGCTTCTCATCTTCAAGGAGCTCAGCTCTCCCCAGCAGTGGGAGTTGCCCAGGCCCAGCAAGGGAGAGCAGGCATGTGCTCATCCCAGACCCCACTGCTTCCGGTCCTCTGGTCCAGGTTCTCTCTCTCTCATCCTTCCTACATTGGACCAAGTATACTGGGAGCCTTGACTCTTCTGTGTGGTAAGAAGAGCTTATCAAAAGGTCCTTAAGTCCAGCTTTTCTGGATGGCCTTGGACAAGCCATTTCATTTCTCAAAACCCCTTCTGTAAACACGGATGTGTCCTGCCACATAATCTGGTCAGGCAGCATCCAGCACTTCCTGAAAGTACCACCTTTTTTTATGAAGGGCGGGCAAGGATGGCATCAAGGCTCAACTCTCAGATACCCACCTGTCACAGGCAGGGCCTGGTTATCTCCCTGGGCACAAACAGGATGTTGGCACTGACAGGTCCTGCCAGGTGGCCTGCTGTGCTGGTCACACCCTCCCTGGGAGCCTCGGCCACACCTGCTCCTGCTCAGCTGGACTCATTCACCTCTAGGTGCCAGGTGCCAAGGCCACCCTGGGCACCACACCTGCTAGCTGACTGCCCTGGGGAAGGAGGAAGATTCCAAGGTCACCTTGCCCATCCCCGCTGAGGCTACCCACCCCCTGCAAAGCTCCAAGTCTGTCTTGGGTTTGGTTAACATTTCAGTTGGATCTAGGAAGTTGTTTAAGCAGTGATTATCAGGGAGAAAAAGCTATGCTTCAAAATGTAAGTCCTTCTCATCCCACTCAGAGGACAAGTCAGAGATGTCACACAGTCCAACCCACCCAGTCTGGCCCGCTCATCCTACAAGCCTCCCACTCACCCCCCTTGCTCACTCAGCTTCACTGGCCTCTTTGTGCTGTCAGAATGTTCTATGCCCACTACCAGCTGGGGCTGATGGCACTGGCTAACTCCCGATGCCCACCCCAGATAGCCACGGCTGCTAATTATCCATTCACCTTATCACCTTATTATCCATTCAAATCTTCAACCCATCATTGAGAACTCTCTTGCCACCCCTTTGTCTCCCTACTCTATCACCCCCATCTATGTTCCATGCCTCCCGAAGTATTTCCTCCACGATCTGGTAGCTGGCATACTGTAATCATCACTTGGTTATAAGCTCCATGAGGGAAGCATTTCTGTCTCTTTTGTTGACAGCTGTGTCCTCAACAATGAAACACTATAAGCTCAGAGTAAGTAAGCACTTGATGCATCTTGGTGAAAGGTAGGAAGGAAGCGTGAAGAGAGAGGGGAGGGAAGGAGGGAGGGAGGCCAGAAGGAGATAAAGGAGGGGAGAGGGAGAGCTGTAGCAGATGGGAAGTCAGTCATCAGCAAGCACAATATCTAGAACAAATAATATTACTAATAAGTAATACTCAGAAACAATACCACTGTTTCTGAACATCATCACCGTGACTCTATGAGGCAGGTTTCATTGTACTCATTTGCAGACGAGGGCTTAATCAGCTGGCCCAGGAAGACACAGTCGGAATTTAAACCCAGCTGTCTGACACCAAAGAGAGACAAGCACCTGAGCTGACTTCCTCTCGGGGATAATGTGCGCGGAAGGATTATGGACTGTTGTGAAGGGCCCAGGAGAGGTTTGTTACCATCAGAACACTCAATTTGGCCCATGTCTGGGTACTGCGTATACCACAGAGACCCTTCTTCAAGGCTCCTGTGCCTAAGAGGGCGGTTAAATCAAAGACAGAGGAACACGGTTCCTTTCTTGGCCAAGAACCAGCTTGGAACCCTAAATCACCCTTCACAGAGCAGAGCGTCAGATGGGAAATGAACGTGGCCGAGCTGACAGGCTGTGAGCCCTCCTGCCAAGCACTGAGGCTCTCTATGCAGATGCTGCCAGAGGAGGAGACATCTTCTCTTGTGCAGTCTGCATCCCTAATAAGGCATCCTGGCCGGATGCTGCCAGGCCTGGAGAGCTGCTGGGGCGGGGCACTGCCCAAGACCAAGAGCACTTCCCATCCCTGGGAGACCCATGTCTGGACCTCTCTCTGCCCAGGGCTGGTGCTATGGGTGTTCAACATCCAGAAGGCTGTAGGGGAAGGGAGGACCCAGAAACCTCCATCTGCCCTCCCCTCACATCTCATAGTCCCACTTCATCCTCGCATTACCCTGGTCGACATCAGAAAGTCATTTCTCCTGAGCCTGCATTGATGGATCCTGCTTCAGTCTGCCTGGAACCCTCACCCTCACTCTTCCCCAGCAGCAGTCCTCTGCCCCTCCATGCCCTCTCTCACCCAGAAAAACTGAGCCAGCAGCCTGGCAGGCAGCTGCTCTCAGCTGAGCACACAAAGTAGGAATCCAGAAGTCCTTGTCTCCTGCCAGAGGGATGGTAGCAAGGCTCAGACAGTAAAGAATCCGCCTGCAGTGCGGGAGACCTGGGTTGGGAAGATCCCCTGGAGGAAGGCATGGCAACCCACTCCAATATTCTTGCCTGGAGAATCCCCATGGACAGAGGAGCCTGGAGGGCTACAGTCCATAGGGTCACAAAGAATCAGACACGACTGAGCAACTAAGCACAGCACAGCAAGGCCAAGGGCTCTGGGATATGAGTTAGGAAGCCTGTATTCTAGCCCTGGCTTTGCCAGGCACGGGATGTGTGACCTTGACCAGTCACCCAACCTCTCTAAGCAAAGTAAGCAGAGTCCCCATCTGGGAACCGATGGGGAGCAGTAGGTTAGACCCATAGTTTTCTTTCCCTTAAAGGCCAGCATTGTGTGTTTTATCAGGTGCCTTAGGTGGGTAGCAAGTAGCAGCAGAGAAGGCAAGGCCCCCAGGCCCCGAGAAAATCAAATCACCGTGACATTGAGTGTTTTCACCTATTGAGGTTCTGGGCTAGATTGCACCTGAGTGAAGGGGTTTTCTGCAGGAAAAAAAAGTTTGAAATCTACTGAGTAAAAACCCATAGGCCCATTTTAGCTTTTATAAGATGCTCTGTTTCATGGTCAATGCACTGACATCCTGTGCTGCAGCCTGGCCCAAGACCCAGAAATGCCTGAACATCCACACCTATAAACCCACAGGGCTCCAGGACACCCTCACAGACTATCATCCTGTCCCTCTGCCACAGGTCTTCACCAGGCCTAAAGGCTGGGGATCTGCCCTCCAGCCACTCCTACTTCTTCCAAACAGCTCAAGAGGAAATTGTCTCCCACCCCCTCCTGCTGGCCCCTACAGCCTCCTTCACATCCTAGAAGGGTGGCCCAGCCGCAGGATTCTCCCAGGTACCAATAATCCTGCGTATTAGGGATTAGGCCGATTACCTCGAGCAGCTCAAGCAAATAAAGCATAATCCCACCAGCTGGGATTTTCATAGGGTTTTGCAAAGAGAGAGGAGGAAGGAAGTGGGCACCTGAAACTGGGAAGGTGGGGGAGGAGATGAGGCAGGATTGGTTTCTGCCCTTGGGAAGTTCTAATCATCCAACCTGCCCCTGGTAGGAGGGAACTCCCCTGCACCTTGTAGCCTCATCAGCCTCCCAGGACCCAGATGTATATGGGGCACCACATTTGTGCCAGATGGTAAAGAATCTTCCTGCAATGCAGGAGACCCAGGTTTGATCCCTGGATCGGGAAGATCCCCTGGAGAAGGGAATGGCAACGCACTCCAGTATTCTTGCCTGAGAAATCCCATGAGGAGCCTGGCTACAGTTTATGGGGTCGCAGAGAGTCAGACATGACTCAGAGACTAACACTTCCACCTTCAACCTATCCACCAGCTATTGCGTCTGTTAACTACAGGTTACAAGTCCAGGGAAGGAGCAGCACGTCCACAGAAACAGGCTGCAGGAGCTTAAAAAGAAGCTCGGACAAGGCCAGTTGCTCTGGGATGTCAGAAAACCATCGCATTGCCTGGGTCTCTCTGCTGGTCGTGAGATAACTCACCATCACGGGCATCTTTAGCTCTGGCTTCCCAGGGACCCTGTCCAGATTCACACTCCTAGGAGCCCACCTGCATAGTGTGTGAAGANCAAGTCCTTGCCATATAGAAAATACTCAAGAAATATTTATACAATTAATGAATTGGGAAAAGCTTTGCAGCTGGAACACCAAGAAAGAAGTGAGCTCAATAATTGTTAGAAACCATTTTCTTTGAGCATTTTTTCATGATCAATTCTCAGAAGATTCTGAAGTCAGAAGGTGGGATCTTCCTTTAATGGACCCAAAGAAAGAATGATTAATTTTATTTTGTCAGTTAACAAGTTTTTCTGAACAGTGCCTCTGAGTTTCCTGATATAACCTATGGAAGGTATAAGAAATTAATGTCCTAAAGTTAAATGGTTTAGTCAGACCAGCAAGCTGTTTTAAGCCGTGTCTGTAATAGCAAATCAAAAAGGTAACTGACATTTGAGAGTCATGGCTGTACTAACTACAGTTCCTGAGACAGTTATACTGTGGTACCATAAGCCTTCTAGAGATGTAAAACCCCGAGATCTTTCGAAACTAGGAGGTTTACAAATTTTTAACTTAAAAAAAATAAGCAGCAGCTTTCTTGCCTGCATGTGTGTGTGCTCAGTTGCTTCATTCATGTTTGACTCTTTACAATCTACAGACTGTAGCCCTCTAGACTCCTCTGTCCATGGGACTTTCCATGCAAGAATACTGGAGTGAGTTGCTGTGCCCTCTTCCAGGGGATCTTCCCAGCCCAGGAACTGAACCCANTTCATTCATGTTTGACTCTTTACAATCTACAGACTGTAGCCCTCTAGACTCCTCTGTCCATGGGACTTTCCATGCAAGAATACTGGAGCGAGTTGCTGTGCCCTCTTCCAGGGGATCTTCCCAGCCCAGGAACTGAACCCATATCTCCTGAATTTCTTCCATTGCAGGCAGATTCCTTACCCTCTGAGCCACTAGGGAAGCCCATCTTGCCCTGCTATGGCATTTAACTGGCCATTTCCCCAAAACACAATAAAACATTTGTATATAATATATACATATATATGTATTATATATATATATTTATATGTATTATATATATATAATAGTTGTGGCTTTTGCTCAAAGCCAAAGAGTTGTAATAAAATTTCTTTTTTCTTGGAAGTATGAGACCAGATATAGCAAAGTAAACAAGAAANAACTCCCAAAACACAATAAAACATTTGTATATAATATATACATATATATGTATTATATATATATATTTATATGTATTATATATATATAATAGTTGTGGCTTTTGCTCAAAGCCAAAGAGTTGTAATAAAATTTCTTTTTTCTTGGAAGTATGAGACCAGATATAGCAAAGTAAACAAGAAAAGTAAAATTTGGATCTTTTTCTTTTTTTTTTTACAAATATTAGCATTGATTATTTCTCTAGCAATATAAGGACAAAATCCCTGTAGGGTCTAGCTAAATAAAGACTATAGTTCTTACTACTAAAACACAGGGCATGGTTCCAGATCTGCTTCGCAGCTAGTAACTGGACTTGCTGAATCTTTGCTGTCTAAGGTTGAATTTAATCAAAATTAACATATCTACTGACCTAATTTCCCTATGAAAAGAAAGATTTGTTAGAAGATTAGAGCATGATTTTAACTCAAGTTCTATAAATACATAAAATCTCATTTATTTTTTGTATTTTAACATGTTGAAAGTGGTTTCTTATATAGAAACGGCTGCTAGGGCTGAGAGAAGAGACAGCATTAAAGAGAAATGGTACTTTTTGTTGGGTGACTTTCATGTATCTGAATGGCAACCCATTCCAGTATTCTTGTCTGGAGAATCCCATGGATGGAAGAGCCTGGCGGGCTACAGTCCACGGGGTCACAAAGAGTCACACATGACTGAGCGACTTCACTTTTTTTTTTTTTCATGTATCTGGAGAATATGGTACAGAAATTGAATAAAGTCTAATCCCATTTTGTTATTTTTTGCATATTTTTGTGTGCTAGATCCTGGAAAAATTCATTCAGCTCTGCATCCTTTTTTTCGAGATGTATAACTGTTATTAACATGAAACAGGGAGAAAAAGCAAGACTAATGCATCTCATTTTCACATAAAAATTTTCCTCAGACAAGTAAAAGGCTTTCTCTTCACCTTGCATACAGAAATATTCTTTGCAAGTTTCTATGAAGCTCACCTACCTAATGAGGTCTGAATATTGCACCAACTGATATAAGCATTTCTTAGCTCTTGGGTCTTATTCTACAATTAATACTATTCTTAGTTCCAAGAGTTCCTTCTTAGGGAAATGTCTCATACTATTTATACTGGAAACTAAAAGACAGTACTTTTATCATAAAGTCTTCCATTTACTGAACATCACCAAGGCACTCAAGTCACTGGGACAATATATTCAGTCAGAAAATAGCCTCCTGTGCCCAATAGTTCATATGAAAGTTTTAAGTATCTTCCAGGTCCAGGTCTAATGTGACGGGGCTTAGGTGACCTGTTGCCAAGTTAGCAGCTGGGCTACATTTTTTACTTTATTGACTAACTGTGCTAGTGTCACAAAGGAATAGCCTGAGGGTAAATGCATCTTCTTGCTCCTGTTTCCTGAATCCCAAGTGAACAGGGTATTGTCATAGCCCCATGCCAGGCACACCTTTGGCACAAGTCCCAGAGTCACCACGTGGCTACCACAGCCCTCAAACTCTTTCCATTCTGGCATAGTGTAAGCAAGATCTGTTCTGAATTGGAAGAGGGCATTCTACATTGTTCCCCAGCAGAAGAGATGGTGGAGAACAAATAAATTTCACTGATATTATAAAAATATAGCTTGCAAATTTCATCACAAAGGAATTTAGGCTCATTTCAGATACTGTTTCTTTAACACAAGCTCTGGAATAATTTTCACCATGCTCCACAATGGCCTGCAAAGAATAATAGGGCTTCCCTTTTACATAATGCACAATTATTTAAAGCTATGTTATCTCTGGAAAGAATGAAACTTTGATTCATGAAAATATACAAGAAATGGCTTGAGTTTAAAAATGGATTGGATTCAGCACAGATATGCAAAACAAGTGCTAGAGTATTTACATCTCACCTCCTTTATGAAAACAACCAGGGTGGCTCTCACAGTCATCTGAAAAGCTGAGTCTGTCAGCCCGTTATTACTTAGTTACTGCTACACTGCCTCTGTTACCAGTAGTGATCATTTCTCATGGCAGCAGCATATACTGTTTCATCAAGTGAGAGGGGAAATGGCATTCATCCTTCTTCCTTGTGCTTAATGCCTATTGAGAACAATCATATGGGGGGAAGTAGAGAAATGAGCTATAGAAAGTAATTCCCTCTGTGATTTTCCACAGAACTAGAGAGCATCTGCATCCAGGTGAAATGGGGCACTCTGCGTTAGCGGTCATGAATAAGAAGTGAGGAAACAATCATGAGGTACCTCTAGATCCATAAACATACCTTTTAAGGCTCTGAAAATCAGCTGAAAGAGCAGAGAGCAGAAAACCACTAACCATGAACTTTGCTATCAAGATCAGAAATATAGGAGAAGCTAGGGATTGTTTTTTCCCTTGATGTTCAATGGGTATGACATTTTATTCTGTGCTCCCCAAACTGAGGAAAAATGGTGGAAGCAAGAATTATTTACAAAGTCCCAATTTATCACTTCTCAAGGCTCTCAGCATACTTTTATTTTTTCTTATAGGAAATAAGTATTCTTATTATTAATACTTCCATTTTACAGCAGAAGAAACTGAAATTATAAATGGTAAAGAAATGTGTACATGGTCTCAAGAAGATAAACACCTGAGTTGAAATAGTAACACAGATCAAACTAGTTCTAGAAGCCATTTTCTCTCCTCTATATCATGCTGGCATATAGGAAAAACTAGACTCATTAATTTGCTCATTATAACCAATTGTAAGAGTTGTGATTGCAAGGTGACACTCCTATAGCAAAGTATGTGGTGATACACATTCTTATAGTCTATAGTTGGGGCCACAATAAATAAGCTTGAAGGTCATTTTGAAGAGTGACCAGGATGGGGAAGAATCTGGACATTGTGATATAACAAAAGTCAAATAGAGGGAGAAGTAGAGGAATCCCAATCAAGAAGACTGATGAGCATCTTCAGTGTAAGAGGGTTTATATAGGACAGAAAGATTGCACACATTCTGAGGATGAATGTGTAACTATTAGAAAGAGGAAAATGTCAGCCCACCACAAGAAATGATTTATTGTAATTTGATTAATATTTCCAAACCTGACAGGTTCATGATACAGTGCTGATGCAGAGGTTTAACAATCCTGTCTGAGAGACTGAAGGGGAACTTTTGTAATGGGCAGAGCATAGGATGAGTAGACCTCCTTGTAGCACTCACCATTATTCTTTGATTCCATAATTATAATTCTGTAGGAGCAAGGAGCAGTACATGACTTTTAGTGTTGTGTGTACAAGTATCATTGGCATCAGCAGTTCCAAAGCAAAAGGAGAGATGATGCACAGAAATAAGCATGAAAAAGAACATGAGTAAAAGATGATCTAGTCTGGAAGGCATGTCATAAATGAGATTATGACCTAAATCATATCCCTTATGCTTATACAGTGGAAGTGAGAAATAGATTTAAGGGACTAGATCTGATAGAATGCCTGATGAACTATGGACTGAGGTTCATGACATTGTACAGGATACAGGGAGCAAGACCATCCCCAAGAAAAAGGAATGCAAAAAAGCAGAATGGCTGTCTAAGGAGGCCTTACAAATAGCTGTGAAAAGAAGAGAAGTGAAAAGCAAAGGAGAAAAGGNCAGGAGGAGAAGGGGATGACAGAGGATGAGATGGCTGGATGGCATCACTGACTCTATGGACATGAGTCTGAGTGAACTCTGGGAGTTGGTGATGGACAGGGAGGCCTGGTGTACTGCGATTCATGGGGTCGCAAAGAGTCGGACATGACTGAGCAACTGAACTGAACTGAACTGAACTGAGTGTGTATATGTCAATCCCAAACTCCTTCTTACTCCCTGGTAACCATAAGTTTGTTTTCTACATCTGTAACTCTATTTCTGTTTTGTAGATACCCTTTTTTTAGAGTCCACATGTGAGTAATATTGTATGATATTTGTCTTTCTGTATCTGACTACTTCACTTCATGTGACATATTCCATGTTGCTGCAAATGACATGATTTCATTCTTTTTTTACGGCTGAGTAATATTCCATCGTGTATATGTACCACATCTTCTTTCTCTGTTCCTCTCTTGATGAATATTTCGGTTGCTTCCTTGTCCTGACTATTGTAAACAGAGGTGCAGTGAATGCTGGGGTGCATGTATCTTTTCAAAGTATCTTTTTCTCCGGGAATATGCCAGGAGTGGAGTTGCTGGGTAGGATCATCACCTTTGAGAGGTTCTCTGAGGTCTATCTGTGACAAGTCTGTTTTTTACTAGTTGAAATCTCTGAAGATGGATGATTTTTCTGCTAAAAGAAGAGTGAGATTTCCCAAGAATTAGATATGGGCTGGGGGCGAGGAGAGAGAGAGAGAATGATTTTGAATCTTGTTCAAGAGGAGCACCCTCGGGGGCAGCAAGGCCACCCCTGGAAGAGCGTCTGTGGAGTGGCTGCTGGGAAACTCCAGGGAGCAGAATGGAGAGAGAGAGCGAGCGAGCGCTTGCCCATGTCACAGGATGTGCACGTTCCTACGGATGCTCTCCGGACAAACGCTGCAGGTCCCCAAGGAGAACAGTCAGTTTTCATCATTGTCTGGGTTACCTGTGCCACTCACAGGGCCAGTCAAGAAAGAAATTTTGGGCTCCTCTCACCCCCTCTCCTCTTCTGCTTTGACTCTGGAGTGAGTCAGTAAAGGATAAAGGGCAGGTTCATGCTGCTTTCCCTGACTTCCTGCCTTCAGAAGCCCCAAGAATTAGGGAGGGACAACGTTTTAACTCAAAATCATGCTCAAGTTTACGATTATTACCTGAGACCACAGACAATTATTACACTTAGAAAGTTTTCCAACTTAAAAAGACTGCAAATTGTTTATTTATTTGCATTATTGGAATTTTCCTTCAGGGGCAGAGGGAAATGTTTCCACATGAAATACATTTTAAAAAGGGCAGTAGGGGACTTAAGTTATATGATTACACACCATGATGTCTGTTTAAGATACTGATTCTTTTTATGCCATCTTTAGTTGGGATTCTGTGGCTTGTAGCCGAAACCATCTGATTGATGTATTAGTTTCCCCAGGGCTTATGTTGTAAAGAAAGACATCATATTGCAGGGACTTGCCTAGTGGTCCAGTGGCTAAGACTCTGTGCTACCACCGCAGGGGTTCTGGGTTCCATCCCTGGTCAGGGAACTAGATCCCACATGTTGCAACTAAGAGTTCAGATGCTGCAGCTAAAGGTTTGATGAGCTGCAACTAAGGCCTGGTGCACCCAAATGAGTAAGTACTTTAAAAAAGAAACCACATTTCAGTCTGAACTATTGTGTTTTATTCACCAATACTTAATTATTATTTAATAAGAAATGAGTCATGTGTCCAGGAAACAGAGTTATAAAGTTATCAAAGCTTTTAAATTTTAATTAAATTTTAATAGTCTACCCCCAAAGTAGGAGGGTATAAAATTGTTTAATCTCATTAAGAAAGAAGGATAATAAATTATGTGAAGATGCCTCTTGACAGAATTATACATATCAAATATATCATCTACATTTATGTTACATATTTTATTCTGGGGTCATCACTAGTTTTGGAGGATTTATATTTGACAGATGGTACCTAATGCAGCCTTTTCTCCCTCACCTATTGTGAATAGGAAACCTTTGCCAGGATTTCACAATGTAAAAATCACTCCTGTCACCTAAAGGGCAAAAATGAATCACTTTCTTTTTGGATTAAAAATCAGTTAGTATGGCTCAGCAATACATTGACGTGGTTTTCTCGCCAGCATGCTGACAAGGATACTGTGTTTATTTTTGAAAGAAGAGGTCTTGTTAGTCTCTCTATAGTAGCCACTTCCTCACATTAACCTTAAAGGTAGAGTCAAGGCATTTGACACCATGTAGGTCTTTTGAATGTCACAGACATTCAAGGCAATCTATAAAATAAAGTTTAGAAATGGGTGCCTACAATGGCCCTTCCATCCCTAACCTTATAATCTTTAGGAGTTCTTAGTTTATCCCCTGGAAGGCAAAGGAAGTAATAACTTGCTTTCAAATGAGAAGTCAAAACATAAGCTCAAGACTTCCCTGGTGGTCCAGTGGTTAAGACTCCGTGCTCCCAATCCAGGAGATTTGATCCCTGGTGGGAGAAGATCCCACATGCCACATGGCATGGCCCAAACCCAAAACAAACAAGCTAACTAACAAACAAACAAAAACGTAAGCTTGCTGTCTTTCTGTTTTATCTTCATTCTAGTTAACTTTTAAGACTTGTCTACAGTACCACTTCCTCCAGAAAGCTTTCCTGCAATTTTCACTTTTACCAACACTTACCACTGCAGATGGTGATCGCAGCCATGAAATTAAAAGACACTTACTCCTTGGGAGGAAAGTTATGACCAACCTAGATAGCATATTGANGTGGCATCCAGTCCCATCACTTCATGGGAAATAGATGGGGAAACAGTGGAAACAGTGTCTGACTTTATTTTGGGGGGCTCCAAAATCACTTCAGATGGTGACTGCAGCCATGAAATTAGAAGACGCTTACTCCTTGGAAGAAAAGTTATGACCAACCTAGATAGCATATTCAAAAGCAGAGACATTACTTTGCCAACAAAGGTCCGTCTAGTCAAGGCTATGGTTTTTCCAGTGGTCATGTATGGATGTGAGAGTTGGACTGTGAAGAAGACTGAGCACCGAAGAATTGATGCTTTTGAACTGTGGTGTTGGAGAAGACTCTTGAGAGTCCCTTGGACTGCAAGGCGATCCAACCAGTCCATTCTGAAGGAGATCAACCCTGGGATTTCTTTGGAAGGAATGATGCTGAAGCTGAAACTCCAGTACTTTGGCCACCTCATGCGAAGAGTTGATTCATTGGAAAAGACTCTGACCCTGCAAGGGATTGGGGGCAGGAGGAGAAGGGGACGACAGAGGATGAGATGGCTGGACGGCATCACTGACTCGATGGATGCGAGTCTGAGTGAACTCCGGGAGTTAGTGATGGATAGGGAGGCTTGGCGTGCTGCAGTTCATGGGGTCGCAAACAGTCCAACACGACTGAGCGAATGAATTGAACTGAACTGAACTGATTATACTGTTTAGTTAGTAAGTCGTGTCTGATTGTTTTGTGATCCCGTAGATTGTAGCCCATTAGGCTCCTCTGTTTATGGGATTTCCCAGGTAAGAATATTGGAGTAAGTTGCCATTTCCTTCTCCAGGGTTTTTTCCTAATTCAGGGATTGCACCTGTGCCTGCATTGCAGGTGGCTTCTATATCACTGAGCCGCCAGGGAAGCCCCAGCTTATTAGCATAGTCATTAATTTCCCCTTTTTCATTACTGTTAACATCTTGACTTTAACTGGAATAGTAATGTACTTCTGTGATCTAAATCAACCACAGCAATCTGGTTCTCTGTTTCCCAGTCTCATCCAGAGGAAAAAGGCAGATGCCACTGGTGTTTTCCTCTCACCACATTTTTTTGCCTCAAACAAGAACAGATATATCAAATGGCAGCAACTTTCACATGATGCAACAGACATAAATAATGAAAGCTAACATGCTAAATGACAGAATCATTGAGCAACTGAAGCACTACCAGCAAACACCTTCTAATGATTACAGCTTGTTATATAAAAAAAGCAAACCCTTGTTTGTTTAAGCCACTGTAAAGTGAAGTTTCAGTGACTTTCAGCTGTATCCAATCCTAACTGATAAATCAACCAAAGGAATTATCTTAGGATCCACTGAAGATACTATACTTCCTGACTTCATAAATCTTTTTAGAATTGATCCTACATGTAATTTCTTCTCATTCCTCTCTTCTTATCTGAATTTCATCTTTTGTTAAACATTATCTCCTTTCTGAGAGATTATATTACCTTGCTGGAAACTTTTATATTATACCCGGGGAATGCAACCCTCTGTTCTTTTGTTGTTTTATTTTTATCTTGTTATATATGCACTATATCCCTTTATTGGATGCTAAATCTCTGGAGGGCAAACAATACACTCATATATCTTTATGTTTAGTGTCTAAGGAAGAGTCTTCTAGGTATTATTGATAAATAAGTATTTCTCTTGACAATGACAGCAATAATAATGTTGTTAGAGGATATTTGGGGGGAGAGGATTTGGTAAGACCTCTAGCCATGGGTTCTAGAGTAGAGACTTAGATTAGATGAATTTGCCAAATCAGGCATAACCTGAGGGAGAACCAAGAAGGACAGAAATTTAGCAGGTTTTGTTACTTGAGCAAGTTATTTAACACCTGTGAGCTTCATTTTTCTTCTGTAAAGTATTGTGTTAAGATGAAGATCAGAAATAATGTTGGTAATTATTAATATATCCACAGTGATTGTTACAGGATAGGCATTAGAATTCAGCTTTAATCTCCTAATATACAGGGCCACCAAATTAACTTTTTGCAGTGTTGAGAAAGGATAAATTTGCATAGTTTCCTTAACAAAATGACTGCAAAGAAAGAAAGAGCAATACATTTAAAATGCACTGGACTAGTAAACCAAAGATCTAGCTCTAACTCTAATTTGGTGCCAAACCTACTCTAATTCAGGTAAGTCTGAATCTGTTTTCTGTTCGTAAAATACAGGTAATGAGACTTTATTTACTTGCCTTATAGAATTATTACAAAAATTCTGTGAAATAATATATGAATATATACTTTGAGAAATATGAAGAATTAATATTCACTTAAGGAATTGAGAAGGGAAGCTATAGACTTGAAAATCAGCATTGGATGCAAATTTATTCATAGCTTGAAAAAATCTTATCCAAATTTTAATCATATTGAGTGATTTAGTAAAATTTTAGCAATTAAGAAAGTGTTCAGTGACAAAATGAGCTAGATTTTAATTAAATGGAAATGAGATGAAATTAAAACAGAAAACTCATTTCTTTGAATGAAATGCAAAAGCATTTAAATGCACAAAATACTAGTACTATTTCATCTTCTAAGAGACACTTATGAAAAAAATGTAACCACATTTAGAAGTACTGTCAATACTTCATACCTACAGTGTTAGACTGGAAGAGATAGGAGTCAGTAGTTTTACCTGTTACTGTTGTTGTTCGGTTGCCACCTTGTGTCCAACTCTTTGCAACCCCATGGACAGCAGCATATCAGGCTTCCCTGTCCTTCACTATTTCCATTAGCTCAAACTCATTGATTCAGTGATGTCATCCAACCATCTTATTCTGTGTCACCATTTATCTTCCTGTCCTCCATCTTTTCTAGCATCAGGGTCTTTTCAAATGAGCTGGCTCTTACCATCAGGTGACCAAAGTACTGTAGCTTCATCTTTGATATCAATCTTTCCAATGAATATTCAGTGATGATTTCCTTTAGGATTGACTGCTTTGATCTCATTGCTGTCCAAGGGACTCTCAGGAGTCTTCTCCAGCATCACAATTTGAAAACATCATTTCTTCAGTGCCCAGCCTTCTTTATGGCCCTACTCTCAATTCGTACATGTCTCCTGGGAAAAGCATAGCTTGAATTATATGGACATTTGCCAGGAAAGTAATGTCTCTGCTTTTTATTACACTATATATGTTTGTCATGGCTTTGCTTCTAAAGAACAAGTGTCTTTTAATTTCATGGCTGCAGTCACCATTTGCAGTGATTTTGGAGCCCAAGAAAATAAAATCTGCCACTGTTTCCTTTTTCTCACCAAGTATTTGCCATGAAGTGGTGGGGCCAGATGCCATGATCTTAGTTTTCTGAATGTTGAGTTTTAAGCCAGCTTTTTCACTCTCTTCTTTCACCTTCATCAAGAGGCTCTTTAGTTTCTCTTTACTTTCTGCCGTTAGAGTGGTATCATCTGCGTTTCTGAAGCTATTGATATTTCTCCCAGCAATCTTGATTCCAGCTTGTGAGTCATCCAGCTGTGCATTTTGCATGATGTGCTCTGCCTAGAAGTTAAATAAGCAAGGTGAAAAAATACAGGCTTGATGTACTCCTTTCTCTATTTTGAATCAACCAATTGTTTCATATCCAGTTCTAACTGTTGCTACTTGACCTGCATACAGGTTTCTCAGGATTCAGGTAAGGTGGTCTTGTATTCCCATCTTTTTTAGAATTTTCCACAGTTTGTAGTGATTCACATAGTCAAAAGCTTTGGTGCAGTCAAGGAAGCAGAAATAGATCTTTTTCTGGAATTCCCTTGCTTTTTCTATGATCCAACAGATACTGGCAATTTGATCTCTGGTTCCACTGCCTTTCCTAAATCCAGCTTGTACATCTGGAAGTTCTCGGTTCACATATTGCTGAGGCCTAGCTTGAGGGATTTTGAGCATTAACTTGCTAGCATGTGAAATGAGCACAACTGTACAAAATTTTGAACATCCTTTGGTGTTGCCCTTCTTTGGGATTGGAATGAAAAAGGACATTTTCCAGTCTTGTGGACATTTCTGAGTTTTTCGTGTTTGCTGGCATATTGAGTACAGCACTTTCATAACATCATATTTTAGGATTTGAAATAGCTCACCTTGAATTCCATCACTTCCCCAGCTTTGTTCATAGTAATGCTTCCTAAGGCTCACTTGACTTCACACTGCAGGAAGTCTGGCTCTAAGTGAGTGACCACACCATGTGGTAGTCTGGGTCATTAAGACCCTTTTGTACAGTTCTGTGTATGTTTGCCACATCTTGTTAATGTCTTTTGCTTATGTAATGTTGTGGCATACTATGAGTGAGCTGTCAAATTTATGCTTTGATTGAAAAGATGTAGATTTAGGACCAAAAATAAATAAAAACTGTTTATCAGTACTAGCTATCATTTTGTTTCAAAAATGCATAGACATATGATCATGAATTTTTGTTTATTTTTGGTGATGGGTAAGGTGAGGAAGAAAGTGCAAATGAGCTCAACCCAGTACTCTGTGGCAACATAGAGGTGTATGATGGTGTGGGTGGGAAGGGAGATCTTAGAGGGAGGGGAGATATATATATATATACAGACACACACAGACACACACACACACACTCTTATGGCTGATTTGTGTTGTTGTATGGCAGAAACGAACACAGCATTGTAAAGCAATTTTCCTCCAATTATTTTTTTTAATCGAAGTGGAATATTGAAAGATATAGTTTACCCATAACCTACAAACAATATAATCATGCAAAATTGCATTTGTCTGAAAGGCATAATGTTAACTCTGCCAGATCTCTTTCCCACTTTGAGTCAGCAGGCCTCTCTGGAGAAGAGTCTTTATAGTGAAGGAAATTGTAACTCCAGTGCATTTGGCATTTCCTCTCTAAGACGATCATTCCATCTTCTTGATGGAATTCTCCCTCATTTTCCCAGATGGAATAAATTGCTTGTATTTTGAACTACTGGAGCAGATCTAATCTGTGCTAAACATCTGGCTCTTGTCGTGAAGTATTTATGTGCTTGTCCTATGGCCCATACTAGGTTGTAAACCCTTTTAAAGATCTGCTATATACATTTTTTTTTCAACTCTACTCCAAGTGTTTCCAGGCCAATGTCTTTAACAGAGGAAATAAATGGTAAGCACATTGTCAGATGAGTTAATTATGTCACCTGAGCCTCTAGCTTTGCTAGAACTCTAACAGCGGTTATTACTATGAGGTTCATTGACTCCTACAAGGTCTATGCGTTATCTTTCATAGTATTCATGAATCTTAGTTCTATCTATCCATATATCTACCTATGTTAATTGGTCTTGTAAGATGAATAATATGACTTTCATCAGAAGGTCAAAAAGAATTAAGAATTATTGCTTGTTTTTATTGTAGACTTTCATCCAACAGTTCATGATTTTGGCTCTACATTAGACAGTTGTTAAAAAAACAATATACGAGTAGCACTTCAAAATCTATTATATAATTGATCTGGGCTGAATTTTTAGTATAAATATGTTTTAAAACTCCCTAGAAGGTTCTAAAGAATCTAATGCAGTTTTCCCTTAATCTCAGAACTGCTTTTAGTCTTTGGATATCAGAACTCTCATGGGTTAGCCTACTACAGCAATGTCCATTCTGCAGAAATTCTGACCATTCCTACAAGTATTATTTGCCTAGAGTATGCTCTTAAGTCAGGGCTTAATCAGGGAGCTTTGTGTCTCAGACTCCAAAACACTCCCTTTAGTTATTTAAAATTTCTATCACTATTCTCAATGCTCTGTTATTCTTTTGATTCTAGCAGGGAACACAACATATTAATACTTTCTTAATATCAGCTAAGTACCTAGAGAAAGAAAACACATTCACTGCAGTTCTCAGGGGAATATGTCCATATATCATCACATGTAAGCACAAAACAACCTTGGAACAAACAGGGCTAGTGATAATTATAACAGCACCTTCAGACAGCTGGTGTTACAACCAAGGCAAGAGCAGCCTTTTGTCCACCGTGTTTGATTTCATGACTTACAAGGAGACTCAAAGATTGATTTCCTTCCTTCTCTTTCCTCTGCTTTAAGAATCAGCAGCATTTGGATTTGAAATAGATTTCTGGGACATTGTCAGGTATCTTCTGGGTATTTTCTGTGACTACAGTGTTTATCTCAATTTATCATTTCATATAATTAGGCAGCACATTGCACATCTGATTCTTTGAGAGATAATTATTCACTGCATGGATCATACAGACTCTTTGCTTTTCTTCATTTCTGAAGCAACCTCTTTAGACATTTCACTCATTATTAGCAATTCTGTCAAATTGTGAGATGTAGAGAAGAGAAAAGAGATTCAGATCTTAGTGCTTTTCTTTCTCACATTTTCTCCTTGGCAGAGAGGTAGAGAGGTCAGATTTCATGGCTCAAGTTTAATTTAGATTTACAGATGCCCATAGATATACAATATCTTTATACTGTCCTAGTCCAAAAGATACATAGATGTTTAAAAGGTTAGTTTACTTCATAAACATGTTTTAAATTATATTTTTCTCCTTTACTGAAAATGGCAAGTGATCTTCATTTATACTTTTATTTCCCCTGAATGACCCTTCTGATGCTAAAAGTGATATCAATGACAGCCTATGTGTGACCATGACGAGCTGGCCAACATAAGAGATAGCCAGAAAGGAGGGGGGGAAGGAAATTCTAAGGTTCTACATGTAAGAAGGAGTAATTATTACAAGCAGAGGCTATAGAATGAGTGGTTAAAATGTGACCAAAATGTGTTTGTGAATAGAGAAAAATCACAAAATAGTAGAAATTTCTGTATTTGTAAGTCAGTTCATAGTTCTGACAGAGCACCCACAGGATGCCGAGTGTTAATCAGCATCAACCTAAATGGGTTGTGAACAACAGCAGGATGTGAGCAGCACTAGCAACCTTTACATTCACTAAAAACCAAAGTCATTAGGAGTGCAGGTCCAGTTTCATTATGAAATACACAGATCCCAGGGGAAAGATGATTAATACTCGTGTTGATGTATGGCAAAACTAATACAATATTTTAAAGTAATTAACCTCCAATTAAAATAAATTTATATATATATATATATTTTAAACTATTTTATTTTTTTCCATTTTATATCATTTTTTAACTTTTTTAACATCAAAAATCATTTATATGGAAATTAGAACCATTTAAAGTGTTTATACAAATTTTCAAATAACAAAATACACGAGCTCCCATAAAGCTCATTGGTGAAGCATGTTGGCCTTCCCATCAGTCTTTCTTCTGGAGATGTTGACCTATACTGTAAGTTTTAGCAGAATACTATATCACAAAAATTTAAGATATAGTTTGCAGAGTTAGACAGCCCAGAGTTCAAGTCCAAACTATCCCACTTATTAGCTATTTCATTCTGATTTGTCTTTTACCTCAGTAAGCTGAGCACAAATAAGAATTGATATCTATTCAGTTCAGTTCAGTTTTTCAGTCGTGTCTGACTCTGTGACCCCATGGACTAAAGCACACCAGGATTCCCCGTCCATAGCCAACTCCTGGAGTTCACTCAAACTCATGTTCATTGAGTCGGTGATGCCATCCAACCATCTAATCCTCTGTCATCCCCTTCTCCTCCTGCCTTCAATCTTTCCTAGCATCAGGGTCTTTTCATTTTTGTTTGTTTTTTTTGTTTTGTTTTAACACAACAAAAGTTTATTAATCCTTCCTACAAAGTCCATTACAGGTCTAGGGAACTCTCCAGAACAGGTACTGCTCCCCAGTGTTGGGTGTTCGGCATTCCAGACTGTTCTGAATTTTGTCTCCTCTCTCTATAAGCTTACATGGCTGCAGCAAGAAAAGACAGCATTAGGGTCCTGCACCAACAAATAAATGTTTCAGCCAAGAAGTGAGACCTCTGCACACAACCCACCGCTCAAAACTATCTCTGGACCCTAACGGCAAGAAACAAAAACAGCTAACTATTCCCTTCTTTCTGTTTACTAGGACACAAAGTCCATGAGGATATGCATTTTGTATCCTTGTCCACTACTGTATCCTTACTTTAGAAGAGTACCTGTACCTGGGCGCATAACAGGATTTCATTAACTTGAATGAATGAATATAGCACCAGCAAGAAATTCAAATCTGTATATATTGGGAGGAGAGACAAGAGTCCCAGGGGTTTAAGACCAAGGATGTTCCGTAAGATCCATACAAACCAGAGCTGCAAAGTTACCTGCACTTAGGAAATAATACTTGCTAGAGTTCATCTTAGGGAAGATCATGAAATCCTGCTGAGAGAGACGCACCAACCGGTCAGGTGACTTACACCATAAAGCACTGAAGCCAAGGAAAAAATCAACTGAGCAAACCACCACGAGTGCTCAGCTCCTGGCAGAAGCTGCAATAGCCACAAATGGATCTGCTCCTTCAATGTGGTCAGTCTACCCAACACACCACTGTGGATCAGAGGAAAGAGAAGGATGTGTACAGTGTCTGAGACCCCACTATCAGATTATCAGGTGCTTTTCCTTCATCAATCCCTCTAATCCCCAGAGAACCCTGAGTTAAGCATTATCTCTATTTCGCAGAGAAAATGGATATTTAAGAATGTGTCAGTAACCAATCAAGAAACAGTCATGTTTTACTAGCTAGGAACAATATCATCCAGGCTGGCTGGACTGGAACAACATATAGATCAGTCCTGCTGATCCTGCCTTCAGGCCTGACTGATGCAGCCCACAGGCCCACTGACTATGTGGTTGTAACAAGCCTCTGGATCTCTTTAAGCCTAATTTCCTTACTACATAAAGTCAGAGATTTGGGAGAGATAATTTAACTCCTTCCTGATTACAGGAATGCTCTACCAGGAACATACCTGCATCACTGAGCAGATAAAAGGGGGAGTTACAAGAAAACTCACAACCTAAGGAGATTTCTAGCAGTCTATCAAATTCGTAACCTAGGCCTGTTACCTGAAAGGATGGAGAAAACAGAAGTAGGATGCCCTTGCCTGCTTAACAGTTACAGTATAAATTAACCAATGTAGAGGTGCATTTGTTCATCCTTGCCTGCCACCCAGCATTAGTTACCCTTTTGGGAACTTGGTCTCCAGCTCACTGGATTCCCAGAATAACATGCCCAGGGAGCCACAAGATCCTGGTGCAGGAAACACTCTAGTTCCCACACAAATGTAACTCTCTCCTTGTTCTTAACAAGAAACAAAAACCAAATTAAAATGCAAACAGATAAAAACCTGAGAAGATGATCCTGAATTCCCATTAATTTCCATTTAGACCTTGAAAAAAAGTGCTCATTTTCATGGCTGTTTTATCCTATTGATATTGTGATATAAAGAGTCTGGTTTCTTTTACTGCAGAAAGTTCTTCTTTACATGACTAAAAATTCCAACCAGTTTCCATTTTGTCTCCTTCTTAGAGGTGCTCTCCCTTTTTAAGAGGCATAAAATAGTGATTAATTCACAGGCAGAGAGGCATAAAATAGTGATTACTTCATCTGGACAGAATTGATATTGCTGAAGAAAATATTTCCTCCGAGTAAAAACTGTACTAATAGGATTCAAGAGCTGAATTTGCTAAAAAGTTAAACAAGGTACTCAATGTCCAAATTTGTGAATAACGCCCAATGATGGGACAGTTAAGAAAATACAATTTGGTTCTTCAAAAGTTTTACATTAGAATTCATTTCTGCCCATGAAATTATGGAAACTGGCAAACCTGGAAGACAATGGTATGCAACTTAACATGCATATTATTGCTTTTTGTTTTGGAAAATCATGCTATAATACAAATGTTTCCATCATATTAAGTTTGAGTGCCTTGGAAAATCAATGCAAACCAACAATATTTACCTCTGTGGCCAAAGAAGATTATTTCATAGCTGCATCTGCTATGCAAAGCTGAATTTGCTGTTTTGCAACAAGCCCCAAACAGCTTTTTGCTTTACTCAGAATGTTCTTAGAACACCTCTCCTGCTAAGGAATTCCCTGGGAGCTTCCCATCAGGTGGCCAAAACATTGGAGTTTCAGCTTCAGCATCAGTCCTTCCAATGAACACCCAGGACTGATCTCCTTTAAGATGGACTGGTTGTATCTCCTTGCTGTCTAAGGGACTCTCAAGAGTCCTCTCCAACACCACAGTTCAAAAGCATCAATTCTTTGGCACCCAGCTTTCTTTATAGTCCAACTCTCACATCCATATGTGACTACTGCAAAAACCATAGCATTGACTTGACATACCTTTTTCGGCAAAGTAATGTCTTTGCTTTTTAATATGCTATCTGGGTTGGTCATAACTTTTCTTCCAAGGAGTAAGCGTCTTCTAATTTCGTGGCTGCAGTCACAGTGATATCTATTAGTTTTCATTGTTATTAAAGTGAAGCCACTCAGTCATGTCTGACTCTGCAACCCCGTGGACTGTAGCCCACCAAGCTCCTCCATCCATGGGATTCTCCAGGCAAGAATACTGGACTGGGTTGCTATTTTAACAGCCATCAAAAACAATATTTACTAAGCATCTAGTGTTACCTTAGGCACTAAGTTAATTAATGCACCTAACTCCTTACCTCTCCAAGCAGTCCATCATAATAAAGTGTGTAAGTTTTCATAATTTGGAGATTTTAACTTGAGACTGAACCCCACCAATTGCTCCTTTATGACTTGGAGCAAATTATCTTGCCACTTTAAAATCTGAATTACTTCATTTTTTAAATAGAGATAATAATACTTACATAACAGTTCTGTAAGAATTAGGTGATGATAAGATGTATGGCAAAACCAATATAATATTGTAAAGTAATTAACCTCCAATTTAAATAAATAAATTTATATTTAAAAAAAGATCACATATTCTATGTGGTTAGTGACATGCCTGCCATGAAATGGGTTCACAAAATAATGAGGCCTTTTTTACCTTCTGCTATCTTTCGTCCACTAAGTGACAAGGTTGATGTGGAGAGTGGAAAGGCACATTCTGGCACAAGCATGAGCATTGAATAAGTGCACAAATTAAAGTCAGATTGAATTCATGTGTGCATGGTCAGATAGCAGAATCAGAGTAGAACACTGAATGATTAAACCAGCATTGAATTTGACACTTCAGGCATAGAAAAGTCAAGAAACATTCACTATTAGTAGATGGGATGATTTTAAAGTATTTATCAAGAAATGTAGGGGAAGACTAATTTCTTGAGGCTTCCAAAAATCTTACGAAAAGCTAAAAGTTAATCATCTTATAACTATATCTCTGATTGTCTGGTTTAGAAGATTTGGCTATTTTATAACATCTAGTACTGAAAGCCTGTGTAGAGGTCCAATGAATGTGAAAGACTTATTTTGTTGCTATTATTCTAAATATAACCATGATAAAATTAATAGGCTGAGTCTATTACATTGGACTTTTCATGATGGTGCGTATCTTGCTTAATTAATGTCCCATTGTCTTCAACACAGTTAGAGTTTTAAAATGGTATTGATTGAGAATTGAATTGAACTGACCATGAAGCATTGTATTTGTATTTACTCTTTTCTTCTCAAGATTAATTTTTAAAATTAAATCTCCTTTTTGATGGACTGAGTCTCTAACAAAATGGTTAAATACACAAATCATTAGGCTAAGAGAAGTGCCTCCACAAGTCCTACAGCCTAATTTAACTTGTCACTGATGCATCTTAGACATGAGATATGACATCCAACTTTCAAGAAAGCAAAATGCCTGCACTGTTTTGTCAATTATTATAAAGAGTGGCAGCTTACAAATATGTTAAACCAAGAGAAAAAAAAAGTTGTAAAATGTCTCTGGTGCTTGTTTTCTGAGATCAATTCTCTTCCCCTTGTCAATAATAACTTATTTCTGTCAGATTACATAAATATGGCTTGCTGTAATCAGCATCCACCCTGTATGAACACACTTTTAGGAACAGGGAGTGACTGTAACATTTGTTATTCAACCCTCCAATTTTCCTTCAATTGAATAACAACTTTTATTTGTAACAGTAGCATTGATTTTGTTCCAACATCTTTTCTCAAGATGGAGGAGGATTGGAATCCTGGGGTCCTTACACTGCTTTTCCAGCTAGGAATTATTTTCTAATAATGTAGGCAGGTAGAGATTTCTTTCCAAGGGCAAGGCATTAACTCCCAACACTTGTCTTTCTGGGGGCCTTCACTGAATTCTGAGTGCTCTTGCTGAGTCAACTTCGGGAAAGGAATCAGGTCTCTTTGTATTCAATAGATGTGCTTGGCATATGAGAGGAAAGATCACATCTTCAAGGGCATTGGATATATATTTTTGCAAACCTTAGTTAAGAGATGACAGTTAAGAGTTAAGAGTTAGTTAAGAGTTATGACAGAAGTGAGACAAAGGGCCTTGGTTGTTTCTTAGAGAAATTATCTAAAGAAGACATAGATTCGTAGAGGAGGGGACAGTTTATCCCCCTCTTGGTTGGTGTGCTAATTGAAAAAAAAATGGCCTTGGCAAAGTGTTCTTCTAATTTCTCTCTTCCATGGAAACAATACTCAAGAATGATCATATAGTGTCCGACATATACTTAATGTGGGAAGGCAAAAATATTAGAGTTTGTCCTATTACAGAGTATTTTCTAGAAAAATACATTCATAGCCCTAGTATGGGGTATAATTAATGCTTTTTAAAAACATTCATAAGGTTTTTTAAAAAATCAAATATTTAGAAACATACAATGTCTTCTTTAAATCCAAGTCCTCTTCCCAGAGGCTAGTTTGTTAAAAACTGAAGTATAGTTGATTTCCAATATTATGTTAGTTTCAGGTTTACAGCACAATGATTCAGATTTATATATATATATGAATACAGATTATTTTCACTTATAGGTTTAGATTGTTACAAAATACAGAGTGTAGTTCCCTGTGCTATACAGTGGGTATTTTTTGGTTATCTATTTATGTATAGTATTCTGTATATGTTAATCCTAAAGGAAATCAACTCTGAATATTCATTGGAAGTCCAAAGAGTCATTGGACTGATCCTGAAACTGAAGCTCCAATACTTTGGCCACCCGAAGTAAACAACTGACTCATCTAATGAGACCCCGATGCTGGAAAAGATTAAAAGCAGGAGGAAAAGGGGACAACAGAGGATGAGATGGTTGGATGGCATCACCGACTTAATGGACATAAGTTTCAGCAAACTCTAGGAGATGATAAAAGACAGGGAAGCCTGGCATCCTGCAATCCATGGGGTTACAAAGAGTCAGACACAACTTAGTGACTAAACAATAGCATATGTCAATCCCAACTTTCTAATTTATCTCTTCACCCACTGTCCTATCCCCTTTAGTAACCATAAGTGTGTTTTCTATGTCTGTGAATCTCCATTTTGTTAATAAATCCATTAGTCTCTTTTTTTTAGATTCCATAAATAAGTGATATCATATGATTTTTTTTCTTTGTTTGGTTTACTTGACTTAATATGATAATCTCTAGGCCCACCTTTTGCTGCAAATGGCATTGTTTCACTCTTTTTTTATAGCTGAATAATTTCCATTATGTATATATCTTCTACATCTTCATATATATATTATATATAAATATATATATTTCATATATATGTTACATCTTATTTTTCAGTTCCTCTGTTGATGAATATTTAAGCTGCTTCCATGTCCTGGCTACTGTAAATAGTGCTGCAATGAACATCAGGGTACATATACCTTTTCAAATTATGGTTTTGTCTGGATATAGGCCCAGGGAAGGAAAAAGAATTGGCAACCCACTCCAGTGTACTTGCCTGGAGAATCCCAGGGATGAGGGAGCCTGGTTGGCTGCCGTCCATGGGATCACACAGAGTCAGATACGACTAAAGTGACTCAGCAGTAGCAGGCCCAGGGGTGGGATTGCAGGATCAATAACTAGCTTTCAGAGTGTACGTTTAACATCTCAACAGGTATAAAAAGTTGATGACAGGACTGCATGTGTATAGATTTTATGCTTTTCCAAAAATAGTGAAGATAATAATCATTCATTGAAATAGTTATTATGTGTCAGGCTAAACAGTTCACATAAGTAACTCATTTACTCCTTCTAGCTACAGAATGAGGGAGATGGAGCCCCTTTTGTGTGATGGAGAAAGAACAATTAAAGTGATTTAGAGCAGTTCCCATGGTTTCAAAAGGACATGGAAGCAACCTAGATGTCCATCAACAGATGAATGGATAAAGAAGATGTGGTACATATATACAATGGAATATTAATCAGTCTTGAAAAAGAATCAATTTGAGTCAGTTCTAGTGAGTAGAATGAACATAGAGCTGTTATACAGAGTGAAGTAAGTCAAAAAGATAAAAACAAATATAGTATTTAATATATTAACAGATAGGCAGATGACACCACCCTTAGGGCAGAAAGTGAAGAGGAACTAAAATACCTCTTGATGAGAGTGAAAGAGGAGAGTGAAAAAGTTGGCTTAAAGCTCAACATTCAGATAACTAAGATCATGATATCTGGTCCCATCACTTCATGGGAAATAGATGGGGAAACAGTGGAAACAGTGTCAGATTTTATTTTGGGGGGCTCCAAAATCACTGCAGATGGTGATTGCAGCCATGAAATTAAAAGATGCTTACTCCTTGGAAGGAAAGTTATGACCAATCTAGATAGCATATTAAAAAGCAGAGACATTACTTTGCCAACAAAGGTCAGTCTAGTCAAGGCTATTGTTTTTCCAGTAGTCATATATGGGTGTGAGAGTTGGACTGTGAAGAAAGCTGAGCACCAAAGAATTGATGCTTTTTAACTGTGGTGTTGGAGAAGACTCTTGAGAGTCCCTTGGACTGCAAGGAGATCCAACCAGTCCATTCCAAAGGAGCTTAGCCGTGGGTATTCTTTGGAAGGAATGATACTAAAGCTGAAACACCAATACTTTGGCCACCTCATGTGAAGAGTTGACTCATTGGAAAAGACTCTGATGCTGGGAGGGATTGGGGGCAGGAGGAGAAGGGGATGACAGAGGATGAGATGGCTGGATGGCATCCCCAACTCAATGAATGTGAGTTTGAGAGAACTCTGGGAGATGGTGATGGACAGGGAGGCCTGGCGTGCTGCAATTCATGGGATCACAAAGAGTCGGACATAATTGAGCGACTAAACTGAACTGACTGATATTAACAGTTATACATGGAATCTAGAAAAATGGTGTTAAGGAACCTATTTTCAGGGAGGGAATGGAGATGCAGATATAGAGAACAGACTTGTGGTCACAGTGGGGAAGGAAAGAGTAGGGCAAATGGAAAAAGTAGCATTGACATATATATGCTACCATGTGTAAATAGATAGCTGGTAAGAAGTTTCTATATAACACAGGAAGCCCAGCCTGGTACTCTGTAATGACCTAGAGAGATGGAATGGGGGTAGGGGAGGGAGGTTCCTAATGGAGGATATATATGTATAATTAAGGCTGATTTGTGTTGTACAGCAGAAACCAACACATTGTAAAACAATTTCTCTCCAATTAAAAATTAAATTTATAAAAAGTGGTAGAAACAAATTTAATCCAAGTTTATCTGACAACAAATTTTGCACTTTAATCCTATAATAGTTAATTTTGTGTGTGTCAGTTTGACTGGACTAAGGAACTCTGAGGTAAATAGAGGACCTATAATGGTCCAGACCTGAGTTGGGCAGCTCAGCTGGAATCCACACATCTCTCATCTTTCTCTTGTGACTAGTGAGGAAGCAGAGCAGTAACTGAAATGTAAGAAAGCCCCAGTGTGTATGTAGTTTTTAAGCCTTTGCTCATGTCTAGTCCATTAACATTCCTTTGGTCAAACTAAGTCACATGGCTAAACCCAAAGTAGGAGGTGAGGAAATATACTACCTCTTTATAGTGGAAGCAATTGTAAAGTCACTACTTGCAAAGATCTTGGCTTCAGGGACAGTGAAGAGTTGGAGCCATTAATGCAACCTCGCATTAATATAAACATGCTTTAAATACAAAGCAAATTATCCATTTTTCCCTATGAAGTGAAAGTTGCCCAATCATGTCTGACTCTGCAATCCCATGGAATTCTCCAAGCCAAAATACTGGAGTGGGTAGCCTTTCCCTTCTCCAGGGGATCTTCCCAACCCAGGGATCGAACCCAGGTCTCTCGCATTGCTGGTGGATTCTTTACCAGTTGAGCCACAAAGAAAGCCCTTTTTCCCTATAACCAGATGTAAAATTAACACCCTAGAAGACTAGCTATCCTTACTTTATCCACCTCCTTATCTATAATATGTGGCTACAGCATGTAGCATTATATTATTAAGAAGAGTATATTACTTGGCCCAGAGCTTGATACACAGTAACCATTTGACAGGTGTTAACTATTATCAGTATCATTACTTCTGGGGTTAAGTTGAAATAAATACCCTCATAATATCTCCATCAGCTTTTAGAAATTGGGGTATCACTAACATTGTTGTTGTCATTTAGTCACTAAGTTGTGTCTGAGTCTGCAACCCCATGGACTGTGGCCCCCTAGACTCTTCTATCCATAGGATTTCCCAGGCAATAATATTGGAATGGGTTTCCATTTCCTTCTCCAGGGGGTCTTCCCAACCTAGGGATCAAATCCACATCCCCTGCATTGACAAGAGAATTCTTTACTACTTAGCCACCAAGGAAGCCTATCACTAACATATGCTCTTGGAATTAGCTGTGGCTTTTGAAATGAATCTGATTTGCTTTCTAGACTATACCATATTTATGTCTCCTAGCACATTATCACATATGTCATTTTGAGAAACAAGATCGTATAAATTTTTATACTACATTCACGAAGGAAGTGGTGAATGTTACATCTTCTCCAGTTCTTTCCTCTAAGCATGCTTTTTCAGAAACCTGCGAGTTCAGAGGCACCTGCAACTGAATTTCCCCAGCAGATTTCTCTCCCCCTCCTTGATGAATAGACACCACTTCTAAATAAATTCTCCCCTACCCATATTACATTTATCAACTGGAAATAAAAAGTAATTTGGCCATAAATTCATTATAAATAGATCAATATTCCCTCTGCTCCCTGCTGCAATTTTGTTACACAAGACTGTAACACATTTACTACCTAGGCCTTTGGTGTTTATATTCTGTAAATCAATGCCTCATAATATAATTCAAACTAATCCCATAATTGAGCCTAATTAAGAACAACTTCAGACAATTGTTATAGAATTATTGAAAGCAGAGATTGAAGAGATTTGTTCATTTATCCAATATCTCCCTGCTGAGACTAGGGCTCCCTGTAGCTTTTCTTTCTAGTGATCTGTCTGGTCTTGTTTTGAAATCTTAAAAGGATTAGTCTATCTGATTTTTGTTTGTTTGTTTGAGACCTCACTTAGCAATATAATAGCTCTCATTTGGTATTTTAACATAATATTTATTTTCAGTGGGACTTGTCTCTCATTCTTTTAAGATATGTGTTTCATATTGGGAGTTATAAGGCAATCTAGGCTACAATACATGTTCAAGAGAGGAAATGAAATTCTTAAGGGAAAAATGTATAGAGACTCAAAATAAAATAATATATTGGTTTATTTAATGGAAAGCACATCCAGGCCCAAATATTCACACAAGACTTTATTTCTTCCTCTCTTGGCTGTTTTTCTCTGATCAGTTTCCATTTCTGCCAATCCCTAAGGAGTAGCAAAGGTGGATCTTGATAGCTCCTGGCTTCCACAGGAGATTTATTTTTTTCCTACTATTGGTATCAAACCTCCAAAGGATGCTGATTGGTTTGGGGTTATGTGCCTATCTTTGACCAATCATATCCCTGATGGGATATTCTGATTGGCAAACCTAGGTCACATATCTACCCTGGTGGTAAGAATGGTAAGATCCCTTGATTAATAACTCCACAGAATCAATAGGAGCTGAGGAAAGGGTTTAGTGCCATACAGAATGAAGTTAAAATTAGCTTTATTTAATACGATTAAATATATAGATATTTTCTACTTATCTTAGTCTTATTCTATGATGTTTTGAATGGAGAGCTACTTCTTTGATCTTATTTCCTCACAAGGTGAAACTGTAAGGATGCCTACTTGCTATTCTCACTATCTGGGGAACACAATAAAAGTGCTTAACTGCTGAATTCTGAATTCACATTTGGGAGTCAAGTGAATTAACAGGTTATCTGTGCAAGGAACACCCTGACATTTCAAGAATCCAGGTGAGCCCGATCTGATAAGGATATGAAAGGGAGTATATTAAGTCAGGCTGAAAGGGAAAGGAATTAAAAGAATTATATATTCTCCTCCAAATTTGAAAACCTACAAATGGTTTTCTTATAAAAGAAAGATTCCTTATAGCCAGCTAAAATACAAGATAAATTACAGTTCCCTCATGAATGTTCCTTTTTCCTGAGAGCTAACTTCTAATCAACAGTGGGTCTGGTTTCTGTTGGGTCTGGAGAAGTTGTAGGAGAAGTTGTAGGGTAGGTACAAAGGTAGGCATAATTCATGCAGCCTACAGCAAACTGCTGGGGAAAGATGCTGCCACTGGAAGGATGGTCTTTGAATATTTTCTCCACTTGGGATTCATTTAAGAGAAAGATGGATTTTCATACCATGATAACCATCTCCCTGGATATTCTTTGTTAACAAGAAATAGAATTATTTGGCTATTAATATCTTTTCTTCTTCTCCTCAGCAAAGTCACTCCATTTACCACTTTACATATATATAAATATCACTTTAAAATATATATATATACCACTTTATATGTATATATATATGTGTGTGTGCTAAGTTGCTTCAGTTGTGTCCAACTCTATGCGACCTCATGAACCGTAGCCTGTCAGGCCCCTCTGCCCATGGAGATTCTCCAGGCAAGAATATTGGAGTAGGTTGCCATGCCCTCTCCAGGGGATCTTTCCAACCCAGGGATCAAACCCATGTCTCTTACATCTCCTGCATTGGCAGGTGGGTTTTTTACCACTAGTGCTACCTGGGATGCTATGTATACTTTCTCTATCTTTTATCTCTTCAATGAATTGGCATCATAGTATTAAAAAAGACCTAGTGGCAATAAAATTATTTTTGAGCTGTGATTTTGGGGGAGGAAAATGGCTCTATCACTAGTGTTTTCATTAAAATATATTTGATATGAATTTAATAAGCAGGCTGGTCCCTGTGAGTTTATCTTGTGTATCATTTTCAAGCATCCTGTATCCTGTATCGAACATAGACTGGAGATTCATTTCTTACATGATAGTATACATGTTTCAATGCCATTCTCCCAAACCATCCCACAGGATACAGGATGCTTGGGGCTGGTGCATGGGGATGATCCAGAGAGATGATATGGGATGGGAGGTGGGAGGGGGGTTCAGGATTGGGAACTCATGTACACCCGTGGCTGATTCATGTCAATGTATGGCAAAACTAATAAAGTATTGTTAAGCAAAATAAAGTAAAAATAAAAATTTTAAAAATAATAATAAATAAATATAAATATAAAACTGTAAAAAAAATAAAAAGAAGGATATCTTGTGTATCATTTTCAAAAAGTGAACCAAAGATTCCAAAAATGGTTATTAGCTAAGAAAAAATTTCCATGTAATTTTTCTGGCACTCTTAAGTACTAGAATATGTGCAATTTAAAAATATTGACCAAATCTGAGATGTCAATTAAAATATTGAGATACTGATTGAGATACTGATTTTCAATAAATTGGTTTGAAAATCAGAGATTGGCATTAGAGAATGAGACTTCTCCCAGGAAGAATTCTCTGGCTTCTTAGCTAGCATCAAATCATACAGTTATTCCAAGTTTAAAGAGGATTAGTATTATTTAAAATAGCAGGCTAATAGTTCCTGGCCTTACATTTAAGTCTTTATCCATTTTTAGTTTATTTTTGTGTATGGTGTTAGACAATGTTCTAGTTTTGTTCTTTTACATGTGACTGTCCTGTTTTCCCAGCACCACTTACTGAAGAGGCTATCTTTTCTCCACTGTACATTCTTGCCCCCTTGTCCCAGGTAAGTTGCCCATAGGTGCATTGGTTTATCTCTGGGCTTTCTGTCTTGTTTCATTGGTCTATATTTCTGTTTTTGTACCAGTACCATACTGTTTTGATGACTACAGCTTTGTAGTATAATCTGAAGTCACGAAGATTGATTCCTCCAGCTTCATTTTTCTTTCTCAAGATTGCTTTGGCTATTCAAGGTCTTTTGTGTTTCCATACAAATTGTGAATTTTTTGTTCTAGTTCTGTGAAAAATTCTATTGGTAATTTGATTGGGATTGTATTGAATCTGTAAATTGTTTGGGGTAGTATAGTCATTTTCATAACATTGATCCTTCAAATCCAAGAACATGGTAGATCTTTCCATCTGTTGGTGTCGTCTTTGATTCTTTCAGTGTCTAATAGCTTTCTGCATACAGGCCTTTTGTCTCTTTAGGTAGATTTATTCCTAAGTATTTTATTCTTTTTGTTGCAATGGTGAATGGGATTGTTTCCTTAAATTCTCTTTCTGATTTTTCATTGCTAGTGTATAAGAATCCAAATGATTTCTGTGTATTAATTTCATATCCTGCAACTTTGCTAAGTTCATTGATTATCTCTAGTAGGTTTTTTTTTGTTGTTTGTGGCATTTTTAGTGTTTTCTATGTATATCAATCATATCATGTTATCTACAAACAGTGAGAGTTTTACTACTTTTATAATCTAGATTCCTTTTATTTATCTTTCTTCTCTGATTGCTATGGCTAGGACTTCCAAAACTATGTTGAATAATAGTAGTGAGAGTGGGCACCCTTGTCTTCTCCTGATCTTAGAGGAAATGCTTTTGGTTTTTCACCATTGAAAATAGTGTTTCCTGTGGATTTGTCATATCTTGCCTTTATTATGTTGAAGCAGGTTCCTTCTATGCCAGTTTTTTGGAGAGGTTTTTTTTTTTTTTTTTTTAATCATAAATGGATGTTGAACTTTGTCAAAGCTTTCTCTGAATCTATTGAGATGGTCATATGATTTTTATCTTTCAATTTGTTAGTATAGTGTGTCACATTGATTAATTTACCTATATTGAAGAATCCGTGCATCCCTGGGATAAACCCCATTTATGAAAAGATGTTCAATGTTGCTCATTATTAGAAAACCGCAAATCAGAACTAAAATGAGGAGAAAAGGGAACCCTTCTGCACTTCTGATAGGAATGTAAACTGATATAGCCATTATGGAGAAGAGTATGGAGATTTCTTTAAAAACTAGGAATAAATCTACCATATGATCCAGCAATCCCACTACTGGGCATATACCCTGAGAAAACTGTAATTCTAAAAGTCACATGTACTCCAATGTTCATTACAGCAATATTTACAGTATCCAGGACATGGAAGCAAACTGGGTTGCATCAACAGAGAATATTCCACCAATATTCCTTTATTCAAAGGAATATTACTCAACCATAAAAAGTAACACAGTTGAGTTTAGCTGTGAGGTGGATGAAACTAGAATCTCTTATACAAAGTGAAGTCAGAAAAAGGAAAAACAAATATGGCATATTAGCACATTTATAGAACATGGAGCATATTTCTCCTCTAGTTAATCACCTAAACTAGATCTTAATCAACACCTTGGGCTAGGGACAAATTTTATTTCTTGCATGTCATGTTAATAATTTAATTAACTCATTTGAATATGATGTGTTACATATCCCCCTTTCCATCTATATCTCTAAAATGCCTACAGAGCTAGTGTTCTAATGATAAAAAAGATTTAGACTATTTGTTTTCCAAATAAATTACACAATGCCAGGATTTCTAAACTTGACAACACTTCAGACTTCACTTGACCCATATGGCTAATGACAACAACTATAAATAGGGTAGATTAAAGAATCCCTTTTTTGGCAATGAGTGAAGTCTCTGCTTATTGTGCTGAATATATTCGGCTGAGAGTTAATACCACAGAACCCTGCCTCTCCAATATGCTCTTGCTTGATGAGGATTGGCAGGGGGGCTCAAGAAGAATCGAGAAGAGCATGCTGGATTAGCAGTAAACATAGACCATCCTGTCAGAATGACTCTTGCACTTGATGAAATGAGAACATAAATACAAATCTGGCCTCTTGATTATCACTTTACCATTTAGCACTTGTGTCTGAGAAACCTTAAAGTAGTTACCTCTACTTCTCAAATGTAGATAGACCCTATAAAACGTCCCCAAGTATTATCAATCTCTTTTAAACCCATGTTTAAAAGGTTATCATGTTACTTTTTGCTGGAGTATCACCTGTTCTGAACTAATCTCTAGTTTTGCTAATCTTTTAACTTAATGTATATTTTATCAGAATAAAAATATTGCAAGAATACACAGAAAAACTATACAAAAAGATCTTAATGAGCCAGATAACACAATGGTGTGACCACTCATGTAGAGTCAAACATCCTGGTGTGTAAAGTCAACTGAACCTTAAGAAGCAACACTAAAAACAAAGCTAGTGGAGGAGATCGAATTCCAGCTGAGCTGTTTAAAATTCTAAAAGATAATGCTATTAAAGTGCTGTGCTCAATATGCCAACAAACTTGAAAAACTCAGCAATGTCCATATGCCTGAAAAAGGTCAGTTTTCATTCCAATCCCAAAGAAGGGCAAGGCCAACGAATGTCCACACTACTGAACAATTGCACTCATTTCACATACTAGCAAAGTAATGCTCAAAATTCTCCAAGCTAGACTTCAGCAGTATGTAAACTGAGAACTTTCAGATGTTCAAACTGGATTTAAAAATGGCAGTGGTATCAGAGATCAAATTGCCATTATCTGTAGGATCACAGAAAACAAAGATAATTCCAGAAAAACATCTACTTCTGCTTCATTGACCACGCTAAAGCCTTTGACTGCATGGATCATAACAAACTGTGGAAAATTCTTAAAGAGATGAGAATACCGGATCACCTTACCTGCCTCCTGAGAAACCTGTATGCAGGTCAAGAAGCAAGTTAGAATCGTACATGGAACAATGGACTTGTTCCAAATTGGGAAAGCAGTATGTTTTGAATATACAATCTACAGATGCATATTGTCACCCTGCTTATTTAATTTATGTACAAAGTACATCATGAGAAATGTCAGGCTGGATGACTCATAAGCTGGAATCAACACTGCTGGGAAAAATACCAACAACCTCAGATATGCAGATGATATCACTCACTCTAAAGGAAGAAAGTGAAGAGGAACTAAAGAGCCTCTTGAGGAAGGTGAAAGAAGACAGTTAAAACTCAACATTCAAAAGACTAATATCTTGGCATCTGGTCACATCACTTCATGGCAAATAGATGGGGAATAAAATGAATCAGTGACAAACTTTATTTTCTTGGGATCCAAAATCACTGTGGATGGTGACTGCAGCCATGAAATTAAAAAGCATTTGCTTCTTGGAAGAAAAGCTATAACTAACTTAGATGGCATACTAAAAAGCAGAAACATTACTTCACTGAGAAATGTCCATATAGTCAAAGCAATGGTTTTTTCCATAGTCAGGTATGGTTGTAAAAGTTGGACCATAAAGAAGTCTGAGCACTGAAGAATTGATGCTTTTGAGCTGTGGTGTTAGAGGAGATTTTGAAGAATCCCTTGGACTGCAAGGAAATCAAACAAGTCAATCCTAAAGGAAATCAATCCTGAATGTTTGTTGGAGGGACTGATACTGAGGCTGAAGTTCCAATACTTTGGCCACCTGATGCAAAGAGCTGACTCATTGGAAAAGAGCCAACTCATTGGAAAAGAGCCTAATGCTGGGAAAAACTGAAGGCAGGAGGATGAGATGATTGGATGGCATCACCGACTCATGGACATGAGTTTGAAGAAACTCTGGGAGATGGTGAAGGACAGAGAAACCTGGTATGCAGCAGTCCATGAGGTCACAAAGAGTTGGACAGGAATGACTGACTGAACAACAACATATTTTTATCAGAGTTAAATGTACATATAGTTCAAAAAATCAAAATTTCCGTAATTATTATTACCTAAAAAAACTTTAAACAAAATAGCTACCATCTTCCCAACCCTCTGCCCATCTCATGGTCAAGAAGACAACCACTCGAATTTCAGTATCTACCTTCACATCTATAAGTAACATGACTATTGGACCACCTTTTAATGGACCGAGGAGCCTGGTAGGCTACAGTCCATAGGGTCACAAAGAGTCAGATACAACTGAGTGACTTGACTTCACTTCACTTCACTTGGTATTAATGATTATGGTTCTATGGAAGATGAGATTTTTCTTTCTGTTACTACTATTGCCACCATATTTGTGCCTCATTTTTCTGAAATGATTGTAACAAGTTATGATTAAACCAGCATTCAGTACTCACCTTAGCACGACAATGTAAACATTATTCCAAGTTGGGCCTTTCAGTATACTAAAATTACTTTCAGTTTCTTGCATTTGTTTTTCTTCCTGGAATTAAAAATTGTGTTGTACTCTATTTCCTTAGTTTTCTATGCATCTATCAGTTCATCAACAAACTATCTCCCAGTCACCTAAAATTTCTCTCAAAATATATATACATGCATATCATATATCTTATCAATTTCATATCCTTCAAAACATCTTTCTCATAGTTCTCTGCCTGGTTCCAATATGAAATATGGTCTCCATGATCCATGTCTGTCATCTTGGAGTTGCCCTCAGTCAATAGCCTGGGGATTCCTTTGCCTTTCTCTTGAGTTTGATCTCATTCCTAGATCCTGTTTTGTTTTGTTTTTCTTGGTCTTGTCCCTTGGTTTCATGGAGCACTTTCTCCAGCAGCTTCTTCATAAAGAGTGTCCTTTGGTGTATGTGAGCCTGTGTGTGGGTGGGAGGGATAGACTTTCTGAAACCTTGGATGTTTGAAAGTTTATAGTCTATACTCACACTTGATAAATTTTGAAGACATAGAATTTTATGTTGAATACTAATTTATTCCAGAATTATGGAAGCATGGGTCTATTCTGGCTTTCAGTGTTGCTGTTGACAAGTCCAAAGCCATTCTGAATTATTATCCTATATTTATGATATGTCTTTATTTTTCTTTATTCCCAGTTCTATTAAATTTCACAGTAATCCATATACATGTGACTCTATTTTATCCATTGTGCTGAATACTCAATGGAATCCTTTAGTGTAAAAACTCATAGCCTTTAGTTGGTGGAGCAAATTTGTCTGGTTAATTCTGATTTAAAAAATTTTGGCCTTGACGTGTTTGTTTATGAATTATTTCTCTGCCTATTTCCCTCTTCACTTTTGCCTGTTTTCTATTTCTGTAACTTCTGTAATTGGGATGTGGAACTTCCTGAATCGATTCAACTTTCTTCTTTTAATCTCTTATTTTCCTTTTTGCTCTACTTTGTGTGAAATTATCNAAGTGCAATGAAGGATTATAAGACCATTGTGAAGAATAGGTACAATGAAAAAGTCATATCACTGGTAGAAATTTTAACTAGCATAATATTTAGCATTTACTAGGCTCCTCAAATATTTGTTGATTGAATAAAAATGCATGAAAGTAAGCTTCTTGGACTGAATATTAAAAAATTATTTGTGAGTACATAGGCAGAATTGTTCATAGGAGAATAACTTGGGTTTTATTTCATTTTAACTCCATTCTGTTCTTTCACAGGCAGCCAGGCTGGTGGATGAAGTGAACACAACAGCCACTGTATCTTCTTGCCTTCAACAAGGTGCATGACGTTACCTCTTCAATGTGCTCATCACCATCAAGTGAGAGAAATACAGTCTTAGGTAAATCTGAAAGTGAGTTCTGTGCATGTTAAGTTTAATTTCCAGTTGTTGGACCTCATTCTAGACCTATTGAATCAGAATCTCTAGAAACGAGTCCAGGAATTTTGCAAGCTACCCAAGTGACTCTTAACTATAATAAGCTCTGAGTACCTTTGGGCTAGATGCCAGAAACATGGTGGGAACTAATTAATGCGTATGGAGATTTTCATATCTTCTGCTATTTGTGTTCCCCAAGATATCCTGATGAGCATTTTCATCAGTGACTAGGATTGTTCCTTACAGATTTTCAGGTATCAGAGTTAGCTAAGTTTATGAATACATTGAATGATTACATCAAATGCAAAGGATTGGGACAACTAGAGTGAAGGGAAATATGATGGAAATAAAAGTAAGGTAACATACTTTATTCCAAATAATACTGTACAAGGGACAGAATGATGACAGTTTTGTCTTAGCAGCACTGATTATGAACAACTCATATGGCTTCAGCCACTAGTTGTTGATGCAGTGTCCATCAACATTAAGAATTAGCTGTCCCATAGGGCTAATATGATTCTAGGATGCATTAATGTAAATGAAATAGCCAGATTAACCAATTAAATAAAACTTTATTTTGTGCCAAGCACTCCACGTCAAATATATTCAGGTTAGGTTCCAAACTCTAAGGAGGCTTTTCATAAATTAATCTATATTCAGAGAAAATCAACAAGGCTAGAAAAATGACTTGAAATTATGCATATAAGGATATATTGATAGAATATGGATGTTAGCTTGAAACAGAATAAACTAGCATTGGAGGAGATGCATAATTTTTATTTATTTTGCTTTTTTGTTTGATTTGTTGTTTTGGTATTTAAAAGCAACATATTCACATTATTTTAAAAATTAAAAATTGAACAATACCTCACTGAATATGCTTCTAACCACTGTAGCATTTCAACACATACAACCTAATATCCAGGGGAACTAATTCAACCACCCCAGTCAACTTAAGTTTTATATTTTCCAGATTTTCTTCCTTTGGAGTCAATCATTTCCCAAATGAAATTTACAATCATTTTGTCAAGTAAAAAAAAAGTCCTATTAAGATTTTGATCGGATCTGTACAAAATTTATGGATTCATTTAGGGAGTTTTCCTGTCCCAAATAAGACAGCCGTTGTTTTATGTCTTTGTACAAAGTTCTTCAAGTTTTAAAATTGAGCTATAATTCAAATAGCATTAAATTCACCCTTTTAAAAGTGTATAATTTAGTGGATTTTAATATATTCAGAGAGCATATAAACATTGCCACAGTCTACTTCCAGAACATTTTTATCTTCCTGAGAGAAACTCTGTATCCATTAACAGTAAAAATCCCGGCCCCAAAGCCTGCATCTCCTCTGGGTCCTCCGTCGGCTTCTTGACTTAGATTCCTACCAAGCACTGTGGGTTCCTTCTGTTTTTCATTCCTTAAGACTTCTCCCTCCCTCCCTCCCTCCCTCTTTCTCTCTCCTTCCCTCCCTCCGTCTTTCTCTCTCTCTCTCTTTTTCTCTGTAGCACTTATCTTCATTCAGAATGGGATAAAATGAGTTAGAGTTTGTTCATTTTCCCGTCTTGACCTAGAAATCTCACCCTCTCTTTTGTAGCACATGTCCTTTTACTTGTAACAGAGGTCATTTTACATGTGGCTGCGTGATTATTTGGTTAATCTCTGTGTCCCCCAGACTCAAAGCTTTGTTGGGGCAGACACTGTGTCTACTTTTGCTTGCTATGTGTTCCCACCACAAGGCACAATTCTGGTATTTTTAGTTGATTAAATGAATATGTTAATTTTATTATTACATATGTAACAATGTCTTTTAGCATCCCACACCATTGCCATTCCTAGTCGATTCCTCTTACTTCAAGAATCCAGAATTTTCCCTCCCCTAACACTCATGCTATTTGGATACCACCATTCTCATCTTTTGCTTGTCAGTTTCAGATTTTACTCCATGTTCAGTTCAGTTGCTCAGTCATTTCCGACTATTTGTGACCCCATGGACTGTAGCACGCCAGGCTTCCCTGTCTATCACCAACTCCCAGACCTTGCTTAAACTCATGTCCAACAAGTTGGTACTGCCATTCAACCATCTCATCCTCTGTCATCCCCTTCTCCTCCCACTTTCAATATTTCCCAGCATCAGGGGCTTTTCTAATGAGTCACTTCTTCACATCAGGTAGCCGAAGTTTTGGAGATTCAGCTTCAGTTTCAGTCTTTCCAGTGAATATTCAGGATTGATTTCCTTTAGGATTGACTTATTGGGTCTCTTGCATCCAAGGGACTCTCAAGAATCTTCTTCAACACAGTTCAAAAGCGTCAATTTTTTTGCACTCAGTTTTCTTTATGGTCCAACTTTCACATTCATGCATGAACTACTGGAAAAACCATAGCTTGGACTATATGGACCTTTGTTGGAAAAGTAATCTCTCTGCTTTTTAATATGCTGTCTAGGTTGATCATAACTTTTCTTCCAAGGAATGAGCGTCTTTTAATTTCGTGGTTGCAGTTACCATCTTCAGAGATTTTTTTTAACCGACCCGACCCAACAAATAAAGTCTTTCACTGTTTCCATCTATTTGCCATGAAGTGATGGGACTGGATGCCATGATCTTAGTTTTCTGAATGTTGAGTTTTAAACCAATTTTCTCACTCTTTTCTTTCACTTTCATGTAGAGGCTGTTTAGTTCTTCTTCTCTTTCTGCCATAAAGGTGGTGTCATCTGCATATCTGAGGTTGTTGATATTTCTCCTGGCAATCTTGATTCCAGCTTGTGCTTCATCCAGCCCTGCATTTTGCATGATATACACTGCATATAAGTTAAATAAGCAAGGTGACAATATACAGCCTTGATGTACTCCTTTCCCAGTTTGGAACAAGTTTGTAGTTCCAGTCCAGTTCTAACTACTGCTTCCTGACCTACATGCAAATTTCTTAGAAGGCAGATAAGGTGGTCTGGTACTTCCATCTCTTTAAGAATTTTCCAGTTTGTTGTGACCTACACAGCAAAGGCTTTGGTGGAGTCAATAAAGCAGAAGTAGATGTTTTTCTGGAATTCTCTTGGTTTTTTGATGGTACAGTGGATGTTGGCAATTTGATCTCTGGTTTCTCTGCCCTTTCTAAATCCAGTTTGGACATCTAGAAGTTCTCGGTTCATTACTGTTGAGCCTAGCTTGGGGAATTTTGAGCATTACTTTGCTAGCATGTGAGATGAATGCAATTGTATGATAGTTTGAGCATTCTTTGGCACTGCCTTTACTTGGGATTGGAATGAAAACTGACTTTTTCCAGTCCTGTTGCCATTGCTGAGTTTTCCAGATTTGCTGGCATATTGAGTGCAGCACTTTGACAGCATCACATCATCTTTTCCGATTTGAAATAGCTCAGCTGGAGTTCCGTTACCTCCAGTAGCTTTGCTCCTAGTGAGGCTTCCTAAGGCCCATTTGACTTCACATTCCAGGATGTCTGGCTCTAGGTGATTGATCACACCATTATGGTTATCTGGGTCATTAAAATCTTTTTTTATATATAGTTCTCCTTTGTATTCTTGCCACCTCTTTTTAATATCTTCTGCTTCTGTTAGGTCCATACCATTTCTGTCCTTTATTGTGCCCATCTTTGCATGAAATATTCCCTTGGTATCTCTAATTTTCTTGAAGAGACCTTTAGTTTTTCAGTTCTATTTTTCCCCTCTATTTCTTTTCATAACCATAATGGTGTGATCACTCACCCAGAGCCAGACATCCTGAAATGTGAAGTCAAATGGGCCTTAGGAAGCATCACTACGAACAAAGCTACTGGAGGTAATGGAACTCCAGCTGAGCTATTTCAAATCCGAAATAGAGGGGAAAATTGATCACTTAAGAAGACGTTCTTAGTGTCTTTCCTTGCTATTCTCTGGAACTCTACATTCAGATGGCTATATCTTTCCTTTTCTCCTTTGCCTTTCACTTCTCTTCTTTTCTCAGCTATTTGTAAGGCCTCCTCAGACAACCATTTTGCCTTTTGCATTTCTTTTTCTTGGGGATGGTTTTGATCACTGCCTCCTGTACAATGTCACGAACCTCCATCCATAGTTCTTCAGGCACTCTATCAGATATAATCCCTGAATCTATTCGTCACTTCCACTGTATAATTATAAGGGATTTGATTTAGGTCATACCTGAATGATCCAGTGGTTTTCCCTACTTTCTACAGTTTAAGTCTGAATTAAGGGGTTCATGATCTGAGCCACAGTCAGCACCAGGTCTTGTTTTTACTTGTATAGAGCTTCTCCATCTTTGGCTGCAAAGAATATAGTCAATCTGATTTCGGTGTTGACCATCTGGTGATGTCCATATGCAGAGTTGTCACTTGTGTTGTTGGAAGAGGGTATTTGCTATGATCAGTGCATTCTCTTGGCAAAACTCTGTTAGTCTTTGGCTTGCTTCATTTTTTACTCCAAGGCCAAACTTGCCTGTTATTCCAGATATCTCTTGACTTCCTACTTTTGCATTCCAGTCCCCTATGATGAAAAGGACATCTTTTTTTGGTAAATTGGTAGTGGTTGAACATACGTCAACATTTTAGGAATCAGCGAACTAAAATGGACTGGAATGGGCAAATTTAATTCAGATGATCATTACATCTAGTACTGTGGGCTTAGTGGTAGTTCTACTTAGCAGAAATGGAGTAGCCCTCATAGTCAAAAAATGAGTCTGAAGTACGGTGTTTGGGGCAATCTCAAAAATGACAAAATGATCTCTGTTCATTTCCAAGGCAAACCATTCAGTGTCACAGTAATCCAAGTCTATGCCCCAACCACTAATGCTGAAGAAGCTGAAGTTGAATTGTTCTATCAAGACCTACAAGACCTTCTAGAACTAATATCAAAAAAAGATGTCCTTTTCATCGTAGGGGACTGGAATTCACTCCTTATTAGTCACTTACAGTTGTAAAAATATACTGTCATCTGAAACTACCCCTGAATCATTTAGGNGTTCTATCAAGACCTACAAGACCTTCTAGAACTAATATCAAAAAAAGATGTCCTTTTCATCGTAGGGGACTGGAATTCACTCCTTATTAGTCACTTACAGTTGTAAAAATATACTGTCATCTGAAACTACCCCTGAATCATTTAGGATGCCTTTGGCCGCTATGAACAGAAAGCCCAGTTTAAATTTGCTTTGGAAGATAAGGTCGTTTATACCTCACATAATAAAATTTAAGACCTAAGGCAGCTTTAGGTATATTCATCAGGGTTGATTTTGTTATTCCACAATCCCTCTGGTCTCTGTCCTCCTGTCTGTATTAGCCTTGACCTTAAGCTGGTAGCAGGGGACCAATAGCATCCAAAGGAGGAAGGGCGCTGAGTTTTCTTATATGCCTCTCTTCTGTAGTGATGGAAAACATTCCCAGAAGCTCCTTGGGAGACTTTCCCTCATTCCACAAGACTAGATTACAGGCCTCGTTCTAAACCAATCTTTGATAGAGAGACTGGGATTACCATGTTTCATTTGGTCTAACCACCGGGATGGATTGGAAGTTGATGGTGTCAATCATGTTGACCTCCGTAGCTCTACCTTTAAAATCTAATAGAATTCCCATTTTGATTATATTTCCTATGCATTAATTTTTCTTTTACATTTCCTATTATTTAATTTTTCTCACTCTTGACCTTCCCTCAATCTCTTCCTTTGTCTTTATTAAATCCCCTTGTCTGTCAACACAGCTCAGTTTTTCTAGAACATCAGCCCTCAACTGGCAGAACTATCCCCACTTCCTAGTCTAATATCCATCCCCATGGGACTCTTCAGTCACCTGAGTTCCTTTATAGGGCCATACTTTAGCCAAAACAACAAGGTCAATCCTCAGTCAATCCTAGATGACTTCAACAATTAACTTTGCTGGAAAAAAGTGGCATAGTTCTGCAAGCTTGTGTTACTGTAAATCTGTACCTGTTAAACTGAGCATGGCTGTTATTGCCATGCAGATAAAGTGGGTTCTATAGAGAGTATGTCATATCCTGCTTCTACAATTCACTAGGCTGTGTGACCTCAGGCAAGTTATTTAACCTCTTAGATTTCCAATTACTTAATCTCTAAAGTGAGAACAGTAGGACCTATATCAAGAGATTGTCATGCTTAAAAAGCAATATAGGTAAAACAGTTTGTCCAGTAGCTGGCACATAGTACTCAATTAATGCTAGCTTTTCTTTTAATTAAGAATACACAGAACTATATAATATAGAGAAAAGCACTAGAATGGGAAAGACTAGAGATCTCTTCAAGAAAATTGGAGATATCAAGGGAACATTTCATGCAAGGATNCATAGTACTCAATTAATGCTAGCTTTTCTTTTAATTAAGAATACACAGAACTATATAATATAGAGAAAAGCACTAGAATGGGAAAGACTAGAGATCTCTTCAAGAAAATTGGAGATATCAAGGGAACATTTCATGCAAGGATGGGCACAATAAAGGACAAAGTTGTTAAGAATGTAACAGAAGCAGACGAGATTAAGAAGAGGTGGAAAGAATATACAGAAGAACTATACTAAAAAGGTCTTAATGACCCAGATAACCACAATGGTGTGTTTACCACCCAGAGCCAGACGTTCTGGAGTGTGAAGTCAAGTGGGCCTTAGGAAACATTACTATGAACAAAACCAGTAGAAGTGATGGAATTCCAGCTGAGCTATTTCAAATCCTAAAAGATGATACTGTGAAAATACTGCACTTGATACGTTAGCAGATTTGGAATACTCAGCAGTGGCCGCAGGACTGGAAAAGGTCAGTTTTCTTTCCAATCCCAAAGAGAGGCAATGCCAAAGAATGTTCAAATTATCGTACAATTGCACTCATTTCACATGCTAGCAAGGTAATGCTCAAAATCCTTCAAGCTAGGCTTCAATAAATAGTACATGAACTGAGAACTTCCAGATGTCCAAGCTGAATTTAGAAAAGGCAGAGGAACCAGAGATCAAATTGCCAATATCCGTTGGATCATAGAAAAATCCAGAGAATTCTAGAAAAACATCTACTTCTATTTCGCTGACTACACTGAAGCCTTTGATTGTGTGGATCACAAAATACTGTGGAAAATTCTTAAAGAAATGGAAATACCAGACCTCCTTATCTGTTCCTGAGAAACCTGTATGCAGGTGAAAAAGCAACAGTTAGAATATTACATGGAACAACTGACTGGTTCACAATTGGTAAAGGCATACGACAAAGCTGTATATTGTCACCCCGCTTAATTACCTTATATGCAGAGTAGCTCATGTGAATATCAGGGTAGATGAATCACAAGTTGGAATCAATATTGCTGGAAGAAATATCAACAACCCCCGATATGCAGATGATATCACTCTAATGGCAGAAAGCAAAGAGAAACTCAAGAGCCTCTTGATGTAGCTGAAAGGGGAAAGTGAAAAAGCTGGCTTAAAACTCAACATTAAAAAAAACTAAGATGATCCAGAGAGACGTTGTGGGGTGGGAGGTGGGAGGGGGATTCAGGATTGGGAGCTCGTGTACACCTGTGGTGGATTCATGTCGATGTATGGCAAAGCCAATAGAGTATTGTAAAGTAAAATAAAGTAAAAAATAAATAAATTTAAAAAATCATTGAAAAAAAAAAGAGAGAGAGAGAAGGCCACGTGCCAAAGAATTGATGTTTTTAAATTGTGGTGCTGGAGAAGACTGTTGAGAGTGCCTTGGCTAGTAAGGAGATCAAACCAGTCAATGCTAAAGGAAATCAACCCTGAATATTCATTGGAAGGACTGATGCTAATGTGAAGCTCCAATACTCTGGCCACTTGATGGGAAAAGCTAATTGTAAAATATCCTGATGCTGGGAAATATTGAGAGCAAGAGGAGAAGGGGATAATAGAAGATAAGATGGTTTGATAGCATTCCCAACTCAATGGACATAAGTTTGAACAAAGTCCAAGAGATGGTGAAGGACAGGAGAGCCTGGCATGTTGCAATACATGGAGTCTCAAAGCATTGGACATGACTTAGCAACTGAACAACAACAACATGCCAACTATTCAAAGTATCAGCATATAGTAAGCATTCAATAAATATGAATATCTAATAGCATTAGTAGTGATTGTAGCATTTATTGAGTACCAAAGAACTTTCAGTATAGAGATGTCCCATCTATAGCATTTTGGGATGCCAAAAAATATTTTTGTTGTTGTTTGAAAGCTATTGTCTAATACTGTACAGCACAGGAAACACTGCTCAATGTTATGTGGTAGTCTGGATGTGAGGGAAGTTTGGGAATGAATCCATTTCAGTCCCTCAGTCCTGTCTGAATCTTTTCAGCCCCATAGACTGCAGCATACCAGGTTTCCCTGTCCATCACCAACACTTGGAGCTTGTGCAAACTCATACCCATTGAGTCAGTGATATCATCCAACCATTTCATCATCTGTCATTCCCTTCTAACTTCAATCTTTCCCAGCATCAGGGTCTTTTCTAATGAGTCAGTTATTCCCACCAGGTGGCCAAAGTATTGGAGCTTCAGCTTCAACATCAGTCCTTCCAATGGATATTTAGGACTAATTTCCTTTAAGATTGACTGGTTTGATCACCTTACAGTCCAACAGACTCTCAAAAGTCTTTGCCAACACCACAGTTCAAAAGCATCAATTCTTCAGTGTTCAGCTTTCTTTATGGTCCAACTCTTAGACTCATACATGACTACTGGAAAAACCATAGCTTTGGCTAGATGGACCTTTGTCAGCAATGTCTCTGCTTTGTAATATGCTGTCTAGGTTGGGCATAGCTTTTCTTCCAAGGAGCAAGTGTCTTTTAATTTTATGGCTGCAGTCACCATCTGCAGTGATTTTGGAGCCCAAGAGGATAAAGTTTGTCATTGTTTCCATTGTTTCCCCATCNCATAGCTTTTCTTCCAAGGAGCAAGTGTCTTTTAATTTTATGGCTGCAGTCACCATCTGCAGTGATTTTGGAGCCCAAGAGGATAAAGTTTGTCATTGTTTCCATTGTTTCCCCATCTATTTCCCATGAAGTGATGAACTGGATGCCATGATCTTTGTTTTTTGAATGTTGAGTTTTAAGTTGGCTTTTTCACTTTTCTCTTTCACTTTCATCAAGACTCTTTAGTTCCTCCTCGATTTCTGCAATAAGGGTGGTGTCATCTGCATATCTGAAGTTATTGATGTTTCTCCTGGCAAACTTGATTCTAGCTTGTGCTTCATCCAGCCCTGCATTTCACGTGATGTAGTCTGCATATAAGTTAAATAAGCAGGGTGACAATATACAACCTTGACGTTNGTGGTGTCATCTGCATATCTGAAGTTATTGATGTTTCTCCTGGCAAACTTGATTCTAGCTTGTGCTTCATCCAGCCCTGCATTTCACGTGATGTAGTCTGCATATAAGTTAAATAAGCAGGGTGACAATATACAACCTTGACGTTTTCCTTTCCCAATTTGGAACCAGTCCGTTGTTCCATGTCCAGTTCTAACTGTTGCTTCTTGACCTGCATATAGATTTCTCAGGAGGTGGTAAGGTGGTCTGTTATTCCCATCACTTTAAGAATTTTCCACAGCTTGTTGTGACCCACACAGTCAAAGGCTTTGGCATAGTCAATAAACCAGAAGTAAATGTTTTTCTTGGAGAGAATGGATACCTATATTTGTCTGACTTAGTACCTTCATTGTTCACCTGAAACTATTAACATTATTCATCAGCTATGTTGTTGTTGTCCAGTTTTTCAGTCATGTCTGACTCTTTGAAAGGACTGCAACATGCCAGGCATCCCTGTTCTTCACCATATCCAGGAGTTTGCTCAAATGCTTGTCCATTGAGTTGATGATGCCATCCAACCATCTCCTTCTCTGTCGTCCCCTCCTTCTTCTGCCTTCAATATTTCCCAGCATCAGCATCTTTTTTCTAATGAATCAGCTGTACACATCAGGTGACCAAAGTATTAGAGCCTCAGCTTCAGCATCAGTCCTTCCAATGAATATTCAGGGTTGATATTTAGGATTGACTGGTTTGATCGCCTTGCTGTTGAAGGGACTCTCAAGAATCTTCTCCAACAACATAGTTCAAAAGCATCAGTTCTTTGGCACTCAATCTTCTTTACAGTCCAACTCTCACATCCATACATGACTACTGGAAAAAACCATAGCTTTGATTATACAGACCTTTGTCAACAATGTCTATGCTTTTTAATATACCCCTGTACAAAAAAAAAGTTTAAAAATAATTAAAGCTACTGTCTATGTCTTCAATGTAATATCTCATCTTAAAATAAAGTTCTAAGATAGAGAAAGCAAGAGAAGTTATAGGGAAAGTTCATGTGGCTAAAAGTCAAGACAACCAGGTTTTAATCAGTACTAACTTGCTGTGTGAACCTAGCCTTGCCCTTTGGGGTGTTTTAATGACTTCCTAATCATTTTATCAACTATCTCTTGAAGATACATTCTAGCTCCAACACTTCATAAATATATATTCTACATCAGTGACTATGGAGTGAGGGGAGGCATTTATGGAGCTCGGAGAAACTACCTCTTTACTAGTGCTTCACATTTGGCTGACTTCCTCAAACCTGACACTGGGAAAAGAAACTCAGAACATTTTAATTTATGGCCCAGACTAAAAGTACTCTTAATTAAAATTTAGAAGCCAATTCCACAGACAATTTTTGGAAGTAAGCCCAGAAGAAAGTAGAGATTATGACAAAACCAAATAAACCTATAAAAGTTTAAAAAATAGTTGAGAAATCAGCGCATATCTATGTGAGCCAAGGTAAAGGTCATTTGGGCATAAAAGAGGATACAATAAACTGACTGCAGCATGCAGCCCTGGTTCAGCCTTAACCCTCTGAGTGGTCAAGGAAACATACATAATTCATGACGTTATTTTTTTACTTTGTAGAGCTATTGATGGACAGGAAAATATGACAAAACTTGGAGGGATAGGTTTCTTAGAGTTCTACTTATGGGTGATATGAGGAAACTTTTGGAACCATAAATATGTATATTGTCTTGATTTCAGTGGTGGTTGTATGGCTGTGCATGTCAAAATTAATCAAATTTTACACTTAAAATCATGCCATTTATAGCATGTTTGTAACACAATAAAGTTGCTTAAAAATTCTAGGACAACTACTGAAATCACCTAATTCTTTATGATTTTATTCATCTGTTTTCCTGGGGACCCTTTGAGAGGCTTAGCTCTGGTGCAAAATACAACTTAAGCATCATTGGGCCCCTGGATAAATTCCATCTCAATAGTAACCTAACTTCATCTCAGGTAGTAAAGAGAGCAATGTCCTTTACCTTTGCACAAGGTGATCCTCCTTTCCCAAGAGACTGTTTGGGCTTGACTCCTCCTGGCTCACTGTGGGATGTTGGTGGGCCTCTGCTGACCTCAAGAACCATACCAAAAGCAAAAGGACCAACAGTAGAAGCAACCAGAATATAATACATAGACCTTGATACCAGCAAAAATAATAAAAAGAAAAGCATTAAAAGAAGAGGGAAATCAAAAGAAGCCATAGTGGGGTACCTAAACTTACTCAGATTTTGTGGATGTAATTAATTGACTATGAGGAACCCTACAGTGCAGCAGCTTAGAAACTCCACTTGACAAAGCTCTGCAGAAAGTAGCAGTAAGGCTGAGGAGCAAGGTAATTTTATTTTATAGTTATATAAACCTGAATGTAACTCAGCATTGGGAGAGTTCTTTGTTTAATGATTGTTGAGAAGCCTTGTAAATATGTATGAAGCATATGCTTTTCATTTTGAGAGGAAGCTAATGAAAGAATGCATGTGAATGAGCTTTGTAAAGTATAAAGCATGTACAACACTAAACACTAAATACCCATTAGTACATCTCAGAAGAACTAAGGGTTATGAACAAAATGTATCTTGATGATATAGAAGGCATAAGTAGCAGAAAATAGAAATCAAAAGATATCTGAATATCTTTATAGAGTTTATTTCTGGTACATTTAAGAATCACATGAACCAAGGAGCTTCCAAGGAACAATATGTTAACAGTCTTTGTAAAGTATAACACATCACACAAATGTTTATTTTGAGTCATATATATATATATATATATATATATATATACATACACTATATATGTGTATGTATGTATGTTTATGTTATTGTTGTATTCTTACCATTTTGACTTCTATATAAGGTGAGCAGTATGGCTCCATGGTGCAGCCTGAGGGGTAAACATCAACCTATAGCAACTCTGAATATTAAAGATATGTTATATGGATCAAATCAGAGGCTGCTCTTCTGAAAAAGGGACCATTTGATTTGCCTTTAGACCAAACTGAAGAATTCATGGATCAGAGCAGCTCCAATTTATTTTATGCTGCAATGAATTAAAGGTAAATTAGCATTATGCCTTTGACTGGCCATGCTGTCTTAAAGGAACTTCTCTGCTCCCACATCTAGTAATGTGATGATCCAGCACTGGCTGATGAGAATACCATCTCCTTAACTGCAATGGTTAGTTCATGTATGGGCACATAATCCAAGCTGGGTCAATGAGGATCACACCTTAGCTTTTAATATTATGAATAATTAAATGTCCTCTTTTCACTGGGGCTACTAAGGTTATAAGCCTGAAGCTGCTGGTAACTACCATGAAAAGAAGAATTTATTCCAGAATGAAGCCAATATACAGAAAGGAAAGCCAGTCTAGATAGAGATGGATAAATGTCCCTCTGGATTCAAACACCCCCAAAGTCAGATGCATCTTTGCCTTTTGCAAGAGCATAAGTCAATAGTAATTCATTTAAAAATATCATTTTTAAATGAATAAGAACTGAGTTCTGCCACTTGCAACTAACAAGTGCTTATCAGTATTATGGGAAAGATTTAAAATGCAGGTCTTTCATAAGCTGTGAGTTTTACCACTGAGGGCATTTCATCCAGTTCTCTTCCTACCCAATATCAAGGAAAAACTAGCTTTTAGACAGTAGTATATACCTTCAAGAGTCTTAAATGTCTTGGCCACAAATTAGGGCTAGAAGAGTTTAAAACTGCCTTCAACCACTCTCAAAGAGATAAGCCTAGTAGAAATTCTGGAACAAGGCATATTTCAATGCCTTCTTTTTTTGGACAAAATGCAAAATACAAGGTGGTATATATTAGCTTAGGTGATTTTTAGTTCTGTTTATTCAGACTAGCAAATGAAGTTACTCATCTATGTTGATTAAGTCTGTCTTACAAGTTAGCGATATTTTAGTGTAAATACTCTAAATATTTATACACCAATCCAGTCATACTTACAGTCACTATAAAGATGATATCTGGGACCAGGCTGGGGATCAGGAAGGCTGACCTATGCATGTAATTATCATCTGCACAATGAGGAGCAGGAAAAAAATTAAACACTTTCTACATTTCCTTATTGTGTTAAAGGAGCCTCTAAAATAATTACACAGAAATCGTATCCTGATATAGCAAAAATTTTATCCCTCTGGAATAAATACATAAAAAATAAAGTTCAGTATGTTGTTAATCTCACAAATTCTCCAAATAAGAAATTCTTTTAATTTTTTTTTTGTTAAGTTGTCCATGTTTTAACCAACAGGGAGCCCACATCCTTGTCATACTTGATCAAGAAGAAATATTCAAGTTAACTTATGCTACAGAAATCCCATTGGTATAGATTTTACTGGAATCAATTTTTCAGAGAAGAAATTAAAATAGTTTTTCTAAATCAATATGAATTCTCAGGCCTAAAACTTTCTTGAGTTTAGAAAATATAAACTACTCTTTGAATACAAATTAAACTCCTTGACAGTAGGTTGTGAAATATTAACCTGTACTGCTATGCATACATATGAAATACACATACACACACCAATTTGTAAGAATAATTGACATCTACAGTCTACTTAGATTTACTTATCTGTGTTTATTTCTGGGTTTTCATCAATTTCTCCCATTATTCTCTCTCAGTAAGAAATAAAAACATGAGAATTTGCCTATAATTCTTTATATTCCACCCATTGTGCTTTCCTCAATCAACTATTTTTTGCTGCTATAATTCAATATTCAACCATAAGGTTATTTTCTCTGTTGTAAAATGAGTGACCCTCTTCTACCACTTCTTAAAGGTCCAAATTAATTTAACAGCTTTTAAAATAAAGAAATAGACAATTTTCTAAGTGATTGGCCAATAATTGGCATTAAGATAACTTCCAAACATGATATATGCTGAACACAAATGCAGCCTTTAATTTCTTCCATTATAAATGCATTTTTTAAATATGGAAATAAAATTATGAGCAGTAAGCTAAAATACTCAAGGAAAAATTAGGATTTACTTTGAGATTGTTAGATGTCTACAATAAGGAGAGGTATTAGATGACATGAGTCCCAAAGCAGGTAGATTTTAGTAATGAAAGAACAAAGACATCTAGCCCATCTCTAGACCCAACGAGGCTTGTCCTTCAATTCTAACTGGAAGGAACACTTCAAAAGAACAAGTTTTGAAAATGAGAGACAACTAACCCAATTTTATAATGAGCAGAGGGTAGGAATACACATTTCTCCAAAGAAGATATACAAATGAACAATAGCATATAAAATTTTAAAAATAAATTAATTAATTAAAAAAAATAAAAAATAAAAAAATGTTCAACATCATTAGCCATCAGAGGAATGGACATTAATATCACAAGATATCACTTCACATCCTTGAGAATGTCTAGAATCAGTAAGTCAAACAACAGATATTGTTGAAGAAATTAAGACACTGATAAACTGTTAATGTGAATGCAGAGTTGTTCAGTCTCTCTTTTTAAAATATAAATTTGTTTATTTTAATTGGAGGTTAATTACTTTACGATATTGTATTGGTTTTGCCATACCTCAACATGAATCCACCACAGGTATATATGTGTTCCCCATCCTGAAACCCCCTCCTGCCTCCTTCCCCGTACCATCCCTCTGGATCGTCTCACTGCACCAGCCCCAAGCATCCAGTATCATGTTCAGTTTCTTTGAAAAACAATCTGGAAGTTTCTCATAAGGCTAAACAAAGAGTTTCCATATGACTCAGCAATCTCCAGCAATTCCATTCCTAGGTAGAATAACCAAAAGAAATGAAAATATACCTCCACACCAAAAGTTGTACACAAATGTTCATAGTAACATTATTCACAATTGAAAAAGATTAAAACGATTATCAACCAGTGAATGAGTAAGTAAAATGTGGCATATCTATACGATGGATTAATATTTGTCAATAAAAAGAAGTGAGGCACTGATACATACCACAACCTGCATACATGCCACATGCTGGATTTTGAAAACATTACACTCTGTGTAAGAAGTCAGATCCAAAGGACAGCATATGTATCAATTTTGCAATTTATATGAAATACCTAATAGGCAAATCTATAGAAAAAGAAAGCAGATTAGTGTTTGCCCAAGGCTGAGAGGGATGGGCATGTAGTGGAGGTGGCTAAGGAATGTAAGGGTTTCCTTTCAGGGGTGATTAAAATGTAAAACTGAGTATTGTAATTATTGCACAATTCAGCAAATATTGAATATAAAAAGCCATTGAATTGTACACTTTGAATGGGTGAATTGTATTATTTGTGAATTATATATCAATAAGCTGTTAAAGTTTAAAAAATAATAATAAAGTACAGAAATAACAAATTAAATGTATTGATGTTTGAGGACCGAGTTTTGACTGGAGGAGTAGGAAGATAGAAACATGCAATGGGATAAAGTGAAGAAAGAACATGAAATTAAGGTATGAATTATAGATATCGATATTTATATTTCTCCAGTTCTGCTCACTTACAGGACTTAGAGGCAATGAAGCTTCGGTTGCAATGAGTATGCCTAGTAGTCAGATCTTGATTTCTAAATACCATTCATCACTCCAGGGCTCCTTGGTGAAATAAATAGTTGATTCCAGGTAAAAAACAACAAAAATACAGCCTGGTGCTATACCAAAAAGTAAGGAAGTACTCAGAGAATTATAGAGACATATCAAAAGGGCAGGAATTGGCCTGAAGGGGCTCCCACAGGCCAAATTCATCACATGTCAAAGTCATATGTCATTTGACACAATGTCATTTGATATATGTCAATGTCATAAAAAAATCTGTGTGAGAAGTGAGGGGTAGACATACCTGTTCTAGAATAAAGAGAAGTAAAGAAATCTAGCAACTAGATATGATGTATAATGCTATAGAACCTGAATTTCTAAAATAATGGGAAAAAAGATAAACACAGCTATAAAAAAATGTAGAGAGGAAAATTAAAGTTTTTTTTTCCATATGGACTGTATGTTGGACAATACTATTATGTATGTTAAATTTCTTGAGTATGATAATGGCACTGTGATGACTGGGGAGAATGTTTCTGTTCTTAGGTGAAATGGGTTGAAATATTTAGTTAAGTATTATGATGTCTGAAATATTCAAGTCATCCAGTAAAAATAAAGATGGAAAGAGACAGATAAAAAAAGGCAAGTATGACAAAACATTAACAACAGAGGAATCTAATTGACATGTATATGGGTGCTCTTTGCACTACTCATTAAATTGTCTGTAGATTTGACATATTTCAAAATTTTAAAGTTAGGGGAAAAAACCTCAACTCTTCATGTTAGTAAGTCTTTTATTTCAGCTCGATTTAAAAAACACTATGTACCAGCACCCTTCACAAATCTAAGTAGATTTTTTTATTTCTCCTTAATTGGCTAACATTGTTTTCATCAACTCTAAAGATTATTTCTGGCTAAATTGCAGAGAAGAGTCACCTAAAAGAAAAATGGCATCTGTGATCCAAAAGGAAAAAAAATTCATCTGTTAAAATATTAGTTTATTTCATGTATTTTTTGTGCCCAGCAAGTTATGTCACTTAGTTATTTTTAATCTCAGTTAGAGAAATTTAAATTTATTTTAGAAGGATAAGTGAAATCAACCCCAGCAGGGCATTTCTGTATCAATTTTTATCTCTAGTCAATGTGCATCTTGTTCTGTTTAAATGCTTTTTCGAGTTTTTAGCATAAGAATAAAAGTCCCTTTAAAAATTAGATGGTAAGTTGAAAGATTGATAAATCTGTTATTCTTAAAATATACATGCTCATTTGGACATTCTTGATTTTTAATTATAGGAATAGGTGAGGGAAGGATGAGTAGAGGGAAAATTATTTAAAAGTGGCTTGCAGAAACTCTCATTTAAAAAGTAAACTCTGAATGTTCATTGTGTGTTACACATTTCCTTTTTCACATTTCAGTTTTGCCACAGAGAAAAGTTGGAGCAAGGCATGTTATTATTCAATCGCTCAGTCATATCTGACTCTTGGCGACCCCATTCTTCAAGAAGAATATATCTCTGTCCTTTGAGATTTCACATTTAAAGATGTGTCACCCAGAATGTCTCAAAAGGATACAGAAAATAGAGGTGATCGAGCCAGCATTGGTTAGATTCACCCATACCTACATCTTACCGATGTGTCAAAATCATCTCTATCTCAGCAAAAGTGAACAACATCCTAATTGTCCTAGAATTTTTGCTGAGTTTCTTTATGATTCATTCTTGCCTTCATAGGATTTTCTGTTGTTCAGTCGCTAAGTCATACCAACTCTGCAAGACCAAGGACTGTAGTATGCCAGGCTCCTCTATCCTCCACTATGGCCAAGAGTTTGCTCAAATTCATGTCCATTGAGTCGGTGATACAATCTAACCATCTCATCCTCTATCACCCCCTTCTCCTTTTGCCTTCAATCTTTCCCAACATCAGGGTCTTTTCCAAAAATTTGGCTCTTTGCATCCAGTCGCCAAAGTATCAGAGCTTCAGCTTCAGCATCCGTCCTTCCAGTGAATATTCAGGATTGATTTCCTCTAGTATTGATTGGTTTGAGCTCCTTGAGTTCAAGGGACTCTCATGAGTCTTCTCCAGCACTACCAATTGAAAGTACCAATTCTTTGCTGCTCGGACTTCTTTATGGTGCACAACACGTAATTTAGAAGGGAAAATTAATCCCTTCCTCAGTTAGATATTTAACTAAATGAAAGTTTCTCATTAAGATTTTTGATACTAAGATTCTCCCAAGTTTAGAAGAGGAGGCAGAAGTGGAGCTACAAAGAAACCTACAAAGTCTTCACTGTGAGTGCCTGTTCCTTGCAGTGTGGACCACACCACAGGCACCATTTAGGAGTTTGTGAGAAATACAGGGTTTCAGGCTCCACTTCAGGATGTTTCTATCAGAATCTACATTTTAACAAGATCTCCAAGTGATTAAATCTGAGAAATACTTTACTGAAAGAAGTGGCTCTCTGCATTAGCTACTGATCCATAGAATCCCCAAGGGAAACAAAACTGCTGATGCCTCCTCCAATGGGTTAAATTGTGTCCCCTCAGAAGATATGCTGAGCTCCTAATCCCTACTACCTGTAATGTGACCTAATTTGAAATACAGTCTTTGTAGATGTCATCCAGTTAAGATGAGATTGTATTGGGTTAAAGGAAGTCCTAAATTCTGCTCTATAAGAGAAAGGAGAGGGAGATTTGAATACTGAGACACAGAGGAAATACTGGAAAGAAGACCATGTGACAGCAGAGGCAGAGGCCGGAATGATTCAACTACAAGTTGAAGAATGCCAAGGCTCACTGGCAGCCATCAGAATCTAAGGAGAAATAAGGAAAACCTTCCCCTAGACCCTCGAGGGAGAGCATGGCCTTGCCCACAGTTTGATTTCAGACTACTGTGAGAGAATACCTTTCTATTGCTTAAGTCAACAGGCTTGAAGTAATTTATTTCGGCAGCCCTAAGAAGTTAATATATCTGCATCTCACCTCCAGAATTCTGATTTAATTATTTTGGGATATATCCTAGGCATTGGGATTTTAAAAAGCTCTGTGATTCTAACATGTAATCAAGGTTGAGACTCACTATTCTGAATATCCAGAGCAGATAAGAAAGCTAACTAACTCTAAGAAATAAATGAATTAGAAAGTGATTTTTAAAAGTTTTAACTTAGTGAAGTTGAAAGATAAGTGGTCCCAAGTATTTGTATTTCTCAAAATTATGCTGAAAATAGTATGCATATATATGATATATAAAATTTATACATGATAATATTCACTGTTTGCTGTGCTTTGAAGACTAGTAAAGTATTTTAATAGAAAATTTAGTTCAATGAAATCAGATTGGCTTATTTCATTACACCTGCAAGATAATTTTTTTATTCTTACCAGATCAGGCACCATCATCCATCTGCTAGCAAGATAGTGTTTTGGAAAAACAAAATAATGTGTTACATTCTGACCTTGCAAAGTTAACCTTCAGAAGTGACAGCAAATATCCTATCTAACAGTTCTTATCTTTTCCTCATTTGTAAAATTTAACTTAAACTGATTTAGCTATAAACATACTCAAGTATAATATATATTATTTAGAGGAACTTTATAGGAATACTGAAGAGAAACCATTCAATGTGTTATAAACAACACATTATTGTTAAAAGAGAAATAATTTTGAACAGGTAACCCTTTTCACACCGTATAGTTGTGAGTTATTAGTTAGCCTATGTACTAAAAAGCACATGAAAAATAAGGCTGCAACTCCCTTCTACCAAAACTTCTGAATATTTGGCAGTGAATTTAATTATGCATATGTCATATTCAGATGATGTCCACACAGACATATGAAGCTTCCACTCAATGACCTGAATCAAGTATGAAAGTGAAGTGTTAGTTGCTCAGTATGTTTGACTCTTTGCAACCCCATAGACTGTAGCTCGCCAGACTCCTCTGTCTATAGAATTTTCCAGGCAAGAATACTGGAGTAGGTAGTCATTCCCTTCTCAGAGGATCTTCCAAACCCAGGGATCAAACCCAATTCTCCCACATTGCAGGCAGATTCTTTACTGTCTGAGCCACCAGGTGGCCTGTATAAAACTACAGAAAAGTATCTGAAAAGATTGTTATATATTAGATAGTAAAATTAATGAGTGAATTCTTAAAAATTCATACTTCATTATCTTACTCATATTTCTGGTTTTTCTACCACAAGGAATAAGCATTTTTAATTTTAAAATAATTGCTTCTAGTTTTTAATAAGAGGTCTAAAGTGACTTTCAATAAAACAAAAAAGGCTAAAACACATTTGAAACCTAGGAAATAATATCATCACTGGTCCTGCTTGTAGCTACTAAGATACTAGTCTTATGAAAGTCTTGTCTTGACCAGAGCTCCCAAGAGAATACACATGGGGATGGAGACTCAGTAATAATAATCTTGTTTAACATGAAGATTAAATCTGAGGTGAATAGATCTTACAAAAGGAATATGAGAAGATAAATATTCACAATGAGTTTCTAAGTCATGCCAAAAACTCTGACTACAGTTAAGCTGATCATTAGCCATAGGTGTTAAAGACTAAGAAAAAAAATGCACCAAAGGGTGATTCACTCCCATCCCAAGATAACCTACATGAAGAGTACCTTCTGAAGTTTCCTAAAGAAAAGTCAAAGAAAATCATGGTAAGTCAGTAAATCAATGCATTTAAACTCCGCCATTGTGACTCAGTAGAGAGAAAGAGTGGAGAAGGCAATGGCACCCCACTCCAGTACTCTTGCCTGGAAAACCCAATGGACAGAGGAGCCTGGTAGGATGCAGTCCATGGGGTCACTAAGAGTCGGGCACAACNATACTGTTCATGGGGTTCTCAAGGCAAGAATACTGAAGTGGTTTGTCATTCCCTTCTCCAATGGACCACATTCTGTCAGACCTCGCCACCATGACCCACCTGTCTTGGGTGGACCCACATGGCATGGCTTAGTTTCATTGAGTTAGACAAGGCTGTGGTCCTAGAGTGATCAGGTTGACTAGTTTGCTGTGATTATGGTTTCCTTGTGTCTGCCCTCTAATGCCCTCTTGCAACACCTACCATCTTACTTGGGTTTCTCTTACCTTTGGTGTGGGGTATCTCTTCATGGCTGCTCCAGCAAGGCACAACCGCTGCTCTTTTCCTTGAATGAGGGGTATCTCTTCACGGCCACCCCTCCTGACCTTGAACGTGGAGGAGTAGATCCTCTCGCCCTTCCTATGCTTGTGCAGCCATTGATCCTTGAACGTTGGGTTGTTCCTCATGCAAAAAGCCTGGCTGCATGAAGCACAAGCTAGAATCAAGATTGCCAAGAGAAATATCAATAACCTCAGATACACAGATGACACTACCCTTACTGTAGAAATGAAGAGGAACTAAAGAGCCTCTTGATGAAAGTGAGAGGAGAGTGAGGGAAAAGGTGGCTTAAAAGTCAACATTCAAAAATGAAGGTTATGACATCAGCTCCCATAACTTCATGGAAAATAGATGGGGAAACAATGGAAACAGTTTCAGACGTCATTTTCTTGGGCTCCAAAATCACTGCTGATAGTGACTGTCATCATGAAATTAAAAGATGCTTGTTCCTTGGAAGGAAAGCTATGACAAACCTTGACAGTGAATTAAAAAGAAGAGATATTACTTTGCAAACAAAGATCCATATAGTCCAAGCTATGATTTTTTTCTGGTAATTATGTATGGATGTGAGAGTTGGACAGTAAGGAAAGCTGAGCACCAAAAAACTAATGCTTCTGAACTATGATGTTGGAAAAGACTCTTGAGAGTCCCTTGGAGACTGCAAGGAGATCAGACAGGTCTATCCCAAAGTAAATTAGTCCTGAATATTCACTGAAAGGACTGATGCTGAAACTGAAGCTCCAATACTTTGGCCACCTGATGCGAAGAACTAACTCATTAGAAAAGACTGTGGTGCTGGGAAAGACTGAAGGCACGAGGAGAAGGGGATGACAGAGGATGAGATGGTTGGATGGCATCACAGACTCAATGCACATGAGTTTGAGCAATCTCTGGGACTTGGTGTGGACAGGGAGGCCTGGTGTGCTGCAGTCCATGAAGTCAGATATGACTGAGCTACTGAACTGATTGTGTTATTAAGTAAATCCTTGTTGCTTATCTATATTATGTACAGTCATGAGCATCTGTTAATCCTATACTCCTAATCTATTCCTCATTTACTCCTTACCATTTAGGTAGCCATAAACCTGTGAACCTGTTTCTGTTTTGTAGATAAATTCATTTGTATTATTTTTTAGATTCCACATATAAGTGATATCATATGATATTTCTTACTCTGACTTATTTAACTTAGTATTATAATCTGTAGGTCTATATATGTTGCTGCAAATGGCATTATTTTATTTTTTTAGCTTAGTAATATTTCATTGTATGTATGTATGTATATATATATATATATATATATACACACACACATCTTTAAAAGTGTTGAGTGGCACTTATGTTGCTTCTATGTCTTGGCTATTGTAAATATTATTTTATATTTTTATTTTTGCTGAGCTTTGTTTTCCTTTTATCTATTCAGATTCCATGTTCCTCTGTATGTATTCATCTGAAGTAACCATTACAAATTCCCAGCAGAATGCCTAGGTTCACCTATCTGAGATCTCTGATTTTAAGAAGACTATTTTTTTTTTTAGCAGTTTTAGGTTCATAGCAAAATTAATAGGAAGATGCAGAGATTTCCCATTTGCTTTCTGCCCCCATACATGCATTGTTGCTGTTGTTTAGTCACTCAGTTATGTCTGACTCTTTGCAACCCCATACAGCATGCCAGGATTCCATGTCCTTCACCATCTCCTGGAGCTTGCTCAAACACATGTGCATCATCAGTGATGCTCTCCAACCATCTCACCGTCTGTCATCCCTTCTCTTGCCTTCAGTCTTTCCCAGCACCGCAGTCTTTTTTAATGGGTCAGTTCTTCGCATCAGGTGGCCAAAGTATTGGAGCTTCAATTTCAGCATCAGTCCTTCCAGTGAATAATCAGGACTGATTTACTTTGGGGTAGACCTGTCTGATCTCCTTAAAGCCTCCAAGGGACTCTCAAGAGTCTTCTCCAACAACTTAGTTTAGAAGCATCAGCTTTTTGGTGCTCAGCTTTCTTTATGGTCCAACTCTCACATCCATACATAAAGTGAAGTCGCTCAGTCATGTCTGACTCTTTGCAACCCCATGGACTGTAGCCTACCAGGCTCCTCCCTCCATGGGATTCTCCAGGCAAGAGTACTGGAGTGGATTGTCATTTCCTTCTCCAGGGGATCTTCCCGACCCAGGGATCAAACCTGGGTCTCCTGCATTCCAGGCAGACGCTTTAACCCCTGAGCCACCAGGGAAGCCCATAAATAAGTACATACATAAGTACTGGGGAAAAAAATCATAGCTTTGACTATATGAATCTTTGTTGGCAAAGTAATGTCTCTTCTTTTTAATTCACTGTCAAGGTTTGTCATAACTTTCCTTTCAAGGAACAAGCATCTTTTAATTTCATGATGACAGTCACTATCAGCAGTGATTTTGGAGCCCAAGAAAATGACGTCTGAAACTGTTTCCATTGTTTCCCCATCTATTTTCCATGAAGTTATGGGAGCTGATGCCATAATCTTCGTTTTTTGAATGTTGACTTTTAAGCCACCTTTTCCCTCACTCTCCTCTCATTTTCATCAAGAGGCTCTTTAGTTCCTCTTCATTTCTACAGTAAGGGTAGTGTCATCTGTGTATCTGAGGTTATTGCTATTTCTCCTGGCTGTCTTGATTCCATCTTGTAATTCATCCAGCCTGGCATTTTGCGTGATGTGTTCTGCATATAAGCTAACTGAGCAGGGTGACAACATACAGCCTTGACCTACTCCTTTCCCAATTTGGAACCAGTCTGTTGTTCCATGTCCCGTTCTAACTGTTGCCTCTTGACCTGCATACAGATTTCTCAGGAGGCAGGTAAGGTGGTCTGGTATTTCCATCTCCATAAGAATTTCCCACAGTTTGTTATGATCCACAGAGTCAAAGGCTGTACCATAGTTAATGAAGCAAAAGTAGATGTTTTGGTTTTTTTTTTTTTTTTTTTGGGAATTCTCTTGCTTTTTCTATAATCGAATGGATGTTGGCAATTTGATCTCTGGTTTCTCTGCCTTTTCCAAATCCAGCTAAACATCTGGAAGTTCTCGGTCCACATACTGTTGAAGCCTTATCTTGGACAATTTTGAACATTACTTTGCTAGCATGTGAAATGAATTCAGTAGTTTGAACATTCTTTCACATTACCTTCCTTTGTGATTGGAAAGAAAACTGACCTTTTCCAGTCTTGTGGCCACTGCTAGGTTTGCCAAATGTGCTGGCATATTGCGTACAGCACTTTGACAGCATCATCTTTTATGATTCAAAATAGCTCAGCTGTAATTTCATCACCTCCTCTAACTTTGTTCATAGTGATGCTTCCTAAGGCCCACTTGACTTGGTATTACAGAATGTCTGGCTCTAGGTGAGTGATTACACTCTCAAGGTTACCTGGGTCATTAATATCTTTCTTTGTATGGTTCTTCTGTGTATTCTTGCCAACTATTCTTACTATCTTCTGCTCCTGTTAGGTCCATACCATTTCTGTTCTTTGGTTCCCATCTTTGCATGAAATATTCCCTTAGTATCTCTGATTTTTTTTTGAAGAGATCTCTAGTCTTTCCCATTCTATTGTTTTCTTCTGTTTCTTTACACTGATTCAGTTAGGAAGCTTTCTTAGTCTCTCCTTGTTATTCTTTCAAACTCTGCATTCAGATGGATATATCTTTCCTTTTCTCCTTTGCCTTTCACTTCTCTTCCTTTCTCAGCTTTTTGTATGGCCTCCTCAGACAATGATTTCCATTTTGCCTTTTTGCATTTCTTTTTCTGGGGATGATTTTGATCTCTGCATCCTGTATAATGTTACGAATCTCCATTCAAGTATTAAGGCCTCTTGTATACTGTTATGAATAACACAGAACTATATTCAATATCGTGCAAATAACTGACTTACTTTGTTGTACACCTGAAACTAACACAATATTGTAAATCTATACTTTAATAAAATATAAATGTATATAAAATAACAAAGAGAGATAAGTAGCTTGTGGACAACTATGACTCTGATGTTTTTCTTTCACCAACTTTGGCTGTCATGCCATTTTGAGTCACTTAAGCGACTTTCAGAGCAGATCATTACAAGACTAGACTACAATTCCCAAGTGAGTTAAATGGGACCCCTTCCTGCCAACACTGCAGCTTTCAGAGTAAATTTAAAGGCTCATGGATCTAAGTTCCCCAGGAAGATTCAATGAACCAAGGAAAGAGTTAGCAGGGCTTACCTCACTCATCTCAAGATGCTCTTTCCCTGGCCTAACCTTAGCTAACATTTCCCCCTTTTTGTTCTTTGTATTTCTATACTGTAGAGTATTTGCTGAGAAAATGATTCTGCAGCATAATGTGGGCTATGCCATTTATCCTCCCAAGGTCTAAGTGACAACTGTGATAATTAAGAATAGAAGAAATGCCAACAGCAAGAACAGATTGGAATAAAAGACTGATTACTGAGCTAAGCAGGTGGCTCGCCTTTCCAGTGAGTGCCTCCACAGTGTTGGGAGCTTGGTTTGTAATCGAGTGTTGGCAGGAGAAACCTAAGACAAATAAATGTCTCCTTCAGGGCAGATATACGATCCACATTGCTTATCGTGAGGCACTGTCCAGCTGTGCCTGGCATCTATGTGAATGGATGGCTTATGATAGAAGCTTAGCATTTGAGTTAACAGTTTGATGGCTCCAGAAAGCAACATTTACTATGTGACAAGAACCTGCAATAAACCTTAAGATGCTTTTCTTCAAAGATACTGTAGTTTGGCACCTATGTCAAGTACAAACCAAACAGAAAAATTAGGAAATAGAAATCCAAAGAAAAATGGCCTTGCAATGTTCCTGGAAGCATTCAAAGGAAAAGAAAATGCTTGAAAGGATTTGGAAGCTGGCTTTTCACTTGGGGGAAAAGAAACATACACTCAACCTGAATATTGAAGTTCCAGGGAAGAAAGGACAAAATTTTAATTTGTTTTCTTCCAATTTTCATCCTCTCTGAGCCTTAGTCTAAATTCAGTGGAGGAAAAATTTACTATCTTTTAAACAAAATCTCCTTCTTCTGTCAAGTTGTAAATTACTTTGAATAGCTTTTCATGGTTTTAATTTCACTAACATGAAATTGGCTGTTAGTTCTAAAAGGTCTTCTAGGTCTTCATAGAACCATTCAACTTCAGCTTCTTCAGCATTACTGGTTGGGGCATAGACTTGGGTTATTGTGATATTGAAAGGTTTGCCTTGGATATGAACAGAAATCATTCTGTCATTTTTGAGATTGCATCCAAGTACTGCATTTCAGACTCTTCTGTTGACCACGATGGCTACTCCATTTCTTCTAAGGGATTCCTGCCCAGAGTAGTAGATATAATGGTCATCTGTGTTAAATTCACCCATTCCAGTCCACTAGTTCACTGTTCCTAGAACATCGACATTCACTCTTGCAGTCTCCTATTTGACCACTTCCAATTTGCCTTGATTCACAGACTTCACATTCCAGGTTCCTATGCAAGATTGCTGTTTACAGCATCAGACCTTGCCTCTATCACCAGTCACATCCACAACTAGGTATTGTTTTTGCTTTGGTTCCATCCCTTCATTCTTTCTGGAGTTATTTCTCTACTGATCTCCAGTAGCATATTGGGCACCTACTGACCTGGGGAGTTCCTCTTTCAGTATCCTATCATTTTGCCTTTTCATACTATTCATGGGGTTCTCAAGGCAAGAATACTGAAGTGGTTTGCCATTCCCTTCTCCAGTGGACCACATTCTGTCAGACCTCTCCACAATGACCCACCCGTCTTGAGTTGCCCCGCGGGCATGGCTTAGTTTCATTGAGTTAGACAAGGCTGTGGTCCTACAGTGATTAGATTGACTAGTTTTCTGTAGTTATGGTTCAGTGTATCTGCCCTCTGATGCCCTCTTGAAACACCTACCATCTTACTTGGGTTTCTTTTACCTTGGACATGGGGTATCTCTTCAAAGCTGCTCCAGCAAAGCACAGCCACTGCTCCTTACCTTGGAAGAGGGGTATCTGCTCAATGCTGCCCCTCCTGACCTTGAATGTAGAGTAGCTCCCTTAGGTCCTCCTGCACCCCGACAGCTACTGCTTCTTGGATGTGAGATTGCTCCTATCAGCCGCCGCCCCTGCGTTCAGGTGTGGGATAGCTCCTCGTGGCCACTGCTCCTCACCTTGGGCATGGTGTAGCTCCTCCTGGCCGCCACCCCTTGGGCAAGGGGTCCTCCCGGCTTCTGCCCCTGACATCGGACGTGGAGTAGCTCCTTTCGGCCATGCTTGTGCACCATCGCAGCCACTCATGATGAAAACTGAGTTGGAAAACTCAGCAGTGGCCACAGGACTGGAAAAGGTCAGTTTTCATTCCAATTCCAAAGAAAGGCAATGCCAGATAATGTTCAAAATACCGCACAATTGCACTCATCTCACATGATAGTAAAGTAGTGCTCAAATTTCTCCAAGCCAGGCTTCAGCAACAGGTGAACTGTGAACTTCCAGATGTTCAAGCTGGTTATAGAAAACACAGAGGAACTAGAGATCAAATTGCCAACATCCACTGGTTCATCGAAAAAGCAAGAGAGTTCCAGAAAAACATCTATTTCTGCTTTATTGACTATGCCAAAGCCTTTGACTGTGTGGATCACAAGAAACTGTGGAAAATTCTGAAAGAAATGGGAATACCAGACCACCTAACCTGCCTCTTGAGAAATCTGTATGCAGGTCAGGAAGCAACAGTTAGAACTGGACATGGAACAACAGACTAGTTCTAAATAGGAAAAGGAGTTTGTCAAGGATGTATATTGTCACCCTGCTTATTTAACTTCTATACAGAGTACATCATGAGAAACGCTGGGCTGGAAGAAGCAGAAGCTGGAATCAAGATTGCTGGGAGAAATATGTAGATGACACCACCTCTCAGATATGTAGATGACACCACCCTTATGGCAGAAAGTGAAGAGGAACTCAAAAGCCTCTTGATGAAAGTGAAAGTGGAGAGTGAAAAAGTTGGCTCAAAGCTCAACATTCAGAAAACGAAGATCATGGCATCCAGTCCTATCACTTCATGGGAAATAGATGGGGAAACAGTGGAATCAGTGTCAGATTTTATTTGGAGGAGCTCCGAAATCACTGCAGATGGTGACTGCAGCCATGAAATTAAAAGATGCTTACTCCTTGGAAGAAAAGTTATGACCAACCTAGATAGCATATTGAAAAACAGGGACATTAATTTACCAACAAAGGTCCATCTAGTCAAGGCTATTGTTTATCCAGTGGTCATGTATGGATATGAGAGTTGGACTATAAAGAAAGCTGAGTACCAAAGAACTGTAGCTTTTGAACTGTAGTGTTGGAGAAGACTCTTGAGAGTCCCTTGGACTGCAAGGAGATCCAACCAGTCCATTCTAAAGGAGATCAAGCCCTTGGTGTTCTTTGGAATGAATGATGCTAAAGCTGGAACACCAATACTTTGGCCACCTCATACGAAGAGTTGACTCATTGGAAAAAACTCTCATGCTGGGAGGGTTTGGGGGCAGGAGGAGAAGGGGATGACAGAGGATGAGATGGCTGGATGGCATCACCCACTCGATGGATGTGAGTTTGAGTGAACTCCAGGATATCGTGAGGGATAGGGAGGCCTGGTGTGCTGCAACTCATGGGGTCGCAGAGAGTCAGAGACGACAGAGCGACTGAACTGAACTGAACTAACTGAACATGAAATTGATAATTATTTATCGCTTATCACACCTGAGATAAGATTTCTGGAGATACAAGATAATTTAGATGTAAAGTAATTTCTCATGAAATTAAAGTTTGCTTCTTAGTCACAAGGAGACTTATCTTGGCTCTTTCTAGGTCTTGCCAATAAAATGAAAGTCCCAGGGAGGCTTTCTCCATTCAAATTTTAATGAATCTAGAGCTAGAAAATATATACAACTCATAGTAAGAAGAGCTTCAACCCGTATGGATTAATTTACTTATAAATCACAGACAGACTGTGTGAAACACTAATCACTTAGAAAATATATTTACACTTTGAAGCATTGTCCCCAGAGAGGAGGGTTGAAGATCCTGGGCCTTTGGTACACATGCTGTACATCATGTGTTTTCTTTTAAAACTGTGATTAGTATAAGTTAAACATGGAATAACCAACTAACCATGAGATTTTATTCCTCCATAGCAGGAATAATCCTATTATAAAATTAGTTGATACCATGGACAAGAGCTGGGTAGCTACAGTGTCATTCAGGGCACTGTAGTCCTATCTGCTATTCAAAGGCAGCTTCCCCACAATAGAACTTGTTAATAGAAAGCTGAAATCTAAGCATGTCATTAAGCAACACAGAATGGTGACAACTTACTTATAATTACCTAGGTATAAAATCACTTAAGGCTGAAAAGAAAATGCCCCCAAAGTCAGTTTCTCTGAGAAAATATTACATTTATCTTTGCCCACTGATTTCTTTTGGGGGTCAGAAAGGATAGAAGATTTACTTCGTTACTCAGGATATTGTTCTTAGATTTCTGCCTGTCCATTTAGCAAAGCTTTGGCCAAATCTTTATTTGCTATCACAACTCCACAATATCTGCAGCATTGTCAAATTAGCAAAATGGTTTTAAATGGGAAAAGAAGATAGACTTGCAATTTAATGGTAGCTAACACTTATTGAAAGCATACAATATGCCAGGTGCTGTGCTAAAGTGAAGTGAAGTGAAAGTCACTCAGTTGTGTCAGACTCTTTGTGACCCCATGGAATATACAGCGCATGGAATTCTCCAGGCCAACATACTGGAATGGGTAGCCTATCCCATCTCCAGAGGATCTTGCCAACCCAGGGATCAGATCCAGGACTCCTGCATTGCAGGTGGAGTCTTTACCAGCTGAGTTACAAGAGAAGCCTAAGAATACTGGAATGGGTAGCCTGTTCCTTCTCCAGCAGATTTTTCCAAGCCAGGACTCGAACCAGGGTCTCCTGCATTCCAGGCTGATTCTTTTCCAGCTGAGTTATCAGAGAAGCTCTGCTGTAATCATTAACCACTTAAGGAATCCCATACTATTTGAACTATTTTCTTTAAATGAAAATAGAAACCAGAGAACACAGTAAGAAATAACACAGTAAGAGATAACACAGTAAGAGATAACTGTGTCAAATAACACAGTAAGAGGCAGGGCTGGAATCCAGGTAGCCTATCTGTTGATGCCCTTAAGTACAATGCATGCCTCTTCTACAAGTTGATCGAATTCAGCTCATATAGATCAAAATTATTTTCTTATTTGACTTGATTAGCCCTCATTAAATAAGTGCCTTACTTTATATAAATATATATGCCAATAGATATAAATTACTAAATTAAATAATGGTAATTTGCAAAACTTAAAAAAAAAAAAACTCCTTTTGACAAGTTAATGCTAAAACTTTGGGTTGTTAACTTGAAGTCCAGGTCTATCTGTGTTTCTGCAAATGGCCTTATTTCATTCTTTACAATAGCTGAGTAATATTCCATTGACCATATGTACCACATCTTTAACACAGAGAACTCTGCTCTATATTATATAACAACCTAAATGGGAAAAGAATTTGAAAAAGAATAGATACATGTAGATGTATAAATGAATCATTTTACTATACACCTGAAACTAATATAATATTGTGTTAAAAATATAAAATAAAAAATTAAATTAGATATAAAATCAAAAAGTTGGGAAAAGATCTTGCGGTCCAGAAATGGTATTTAGAAGTTTTGTGAATTTCAAAATTTACATGCCAAGTTATGGACCCATGCCTTTTTCATGTTTTAAGAGGTTTAGAATTCCACAATAAATAGCTTCTGGCCAAGTCATCTGGGAAGTTCAGAAAAGGGAGAAGAAGGGTAAGAACTGTGAAAGACAGAGGGTCTTAGAAAGCACTGAGTGACCTCCGAGGAGGTCAAACAACAGCTGACCACAACATCCTCACAGAGGATGTGGAGATCTTACAATAGCTCACATTTTATGAGTGTTACCAAGTTCCAGCCACCAAGAATTTCACATTTTTCATTATTATTCACCCAAGGGGATAGATGCCAAAGCCTTCACCTTGTATCTACTTTGTAATACTGCCTCATAATCACAAGGAGTTGACTGTGAATGGTGTGGAAGGGATGAGGGACTGATCCATTAGCTGGTGATTAGCACACAGTTACCAACATCAGTATCGTTTGGCCTGATCATGACTTCTCCCTTTCCAGGAAGAGAGAGACATGTGTTGTTGCCAGCATATGTTTGTGGGACTTACCTGCCAAATGCCAGGTAAGGAGCTGGCTGGGCCTATAGGAGGACTAAAACTTCCCAGGGGAGCATGACATCACAGTGATAAATGGGATCTGTTAAGGAAAACATGTAAATGGATAGGTGGAAATAAGTCAGTTAGAGGATTTAACTTTAGTGAAAATTAAGGCGAAACAAGTCTATTTCAAAGAAACACTGTGGATTTAAACATGAAAATGTAGGGAGATCCTGATAAATGAGACTGATTGAAAATTTAAAAGCAGATACAATCAAATGGTGCTGAGAATGGAGTGAAGCTGGAGCAGGAGATGGGGGAATGTTCAGAACAAAATGATGGAACTGTTCTTCCCCAGACACTTGGAAACTCCTGTGGCATATTAAGCACATTTGCTCCCACCAATGGGCAGTTCTTGCCACTTCTAAAGTGACAGTGTAAGAGGCCAAGAAACTTTCTATCTGACCGCAGGGGATTCACCATCAACAGAAACCCTCTTGTATTTCAACTGTTGCCCTGATTCCTGCAGGTAGCTGGGAGCTGTGGCTGCCTCTTGTGAGTCAGTGTCACATAAACATCATATGATTGTGACGCTGAGACTTGAGCTGAGATCTGTCTCCAAAATTCACATTCTGCCCAGGACACAGCACTTCAAAAGAGGCCCAGATGCTATTCAGTGTCAGAGGAGTAAATGGAAACATGCAGTGCTGTTTTCACCAAAATACAATCATTATTGGCTTATATTGATTAGTCATTCAGAATCTAAGCAATACCTCTTCAAACCCCCGGGAGCTTATTAGAAGGAAGTTTAGGCTAAGCTTAACAATACCTCGTCATGATTGTTTCTTGACTATTTTCTAGAAATTTTGTTAACTGCTTTCTTCTTATTTTGTCATCAGTTGTATTATTAAATATGACATGTTTTTACATAGGGACTTTTTGGTACTATGGATTTTTTATTATACAATTAACACATCAAAAATCCTAAAGTAGCTATTATTAAGCCTTGGGATTGTTTTTTTTTTTTTTCTGACCAATTTTAAAGATGTAACAGCTTTGCAATATAGGTAGAGATTTATACAAAAGATGATACACATGCCTAGTCTGTCACTTACGCTTCCTTTATTTTCTTCATTTAAAAAATATATAGAAAAAAACACGTTTACTAACATATCAAGAAATATTATATAATGGAGAAACAAAAATAAAACATAAAGCAGAGACATTACTTTGCTGACTAAGGTCCACCTAGTCAAGGCTATGCTTTTTCCAGTAGTCATGTATGGATGTGAGAGTTGGACTGTGAAGAAGGCTGAGCACCAAAGAATTGATGCTTTTGAACTGTGGTGTTGGAGAAGACTCTTGAGAGTACCTTGGACTGCAAGGAGATCCAACCAGTCCATTCTGAAGGAGATCAGCCCTGGGATTTCTTTGGAAGGAATAATGCTGAAACTGAAACTCCAGTACTTTGGCCACTTCATGCAAAGAATTGACTCATTGGAAAAGACTTTGATGCTGGGAGGGATTGGGGGCAGGAGGAGAAGGGGACAATAGAGGATGAGATGGTTGGATGGCATCACTGACTCGATGGATGTGAGTCTGAGAGTTGTGGAGTTGATGGATGTGAACTCTGGGAGTTGGTGATGGGCAGGGAGGCCTGGTGTGCTACGATTCATGGGGTTGCAAAGAGTCGGACATGACTGAGCAACTGAACTGAACTGAACAGAACCCCATCTCACTCCCTATTCTGATCACCTTTAGAAAACTATTATGGTAACTTCTCTCTTTTTCCTCTTATCTATTTTTTTCCAATTTGATTATAATAACATTAGGTAATTTTCTATTTTGCTTTTATCTGATAATATTATAGTCCAAGTATTTTTACATTACTATATAATCTGCTAAGTCATTATTTAAAAACTATAAAATACTGAATCAAGTGAATATATCATAATTACTTACTGAATCTTCTAACTGATATTAGGCTATATCTATTTTTATATATTATAAATAGTGCTATGAATCTCTTTATCTATACAGATTACTTTTTCTTATTTTAATTTAATTTCTTTAAGTATGATCCTAGAAATTGAAATACAGGGTTAAAAGGCAAAAACCATTTTTATATCTCTTGATATTATAGGGAGATGCTAAGTCACTTCAGTCGTGTCCGACTCTGTGTGACCCTATAGACGGCAGCCCACCAGACTCCCCTGTCCCTGGGATTCTCCAGGCAAGAACACTGGAGTGGGTTGCCATTTCCTTCTCCAATGCATGAAAGGGAAAAATTAAAGTGAAGTCGCTCAATCATGTCTGACTCCTAGCGACCCCATGGACTACAGCCCACCAGACCCCTCCGTCCATGGGATTTTCCAGGCAAGAGTACTGGAATGGGTTACCATTGCCTTCTCTGATAGGGAGATACTGGATGTTATTTTTAAAAAAAACTTAAAGGGTGAATAAAAGCTCATAAGAACTAGAATAAATTGTCTGGAAGCGTGATATAACAGAGAGAAGAAATGCACTTGATAAAAGAAATACAGGATGTTCACTGCTGTGTTGTGCATAAAAGCTGAATTATACTAAACTGTCTTTTGCAATATGTTAAAGTTATAAATACTGCAAAAGGATTAGTCTTACATAAGAATCCTAACAGATACACACTAAATTGCTTTCCTAAAGTGTTCTACCAATTTATAATACTCCAGAAATGAATGATGATGATACTCTTTCAGCACCTTCACAAGAATTACATAATATCAGTTTTTAAACCTTTGATNGTTCGTTTTCTCTTAGGTGATGAGTAACCCAGATACGATCTTCAAGGCTCCCCAAGCTGGATGGGGGTCTTATCCTTCTGTTGTTTTCACAGGCACTAAACACAGAGCTGAGTCCGCTGGAGAGGTGGCCGAGCATGGTCAGCACGAACAGGCCTGAGATGGCGTCCAGGCCCCGTGCGTTCCTTCTTCAGGACAGGTGTCCCGCAAGGTCTTTATTGCCAAGCAGCTGGAGAAATCAACGTGATCCAGCCAGTGAGAAAACTGAATTCAGCGATTCAGGAAAAAGCGGCGAACAGCCACACATGTTGGCAGAAAGCCGTTTCCTCAAGTGAGGAGACAGGGCAAGACACAATGGAGCCAGCAGGACGCATGCGTGTGTGCCCACGTGTGCACACCAAACACACATGCACACACACATCTGCGTGTGTGCACACCAAACACACGTACACACACCTGCACGTGTGCACGCCGAACACACATGCACACACGTCTACACTTGTGCACACTGAACACGCACATACACATGTCTACACATGTGCACACTTAACACATGCACACACGTCTACACGTGTGCACACTTAACACACGTACACACATCTACACGTGTGCACACAACACATGTACACACATCTGCATGTGTGCATGCTGAACACACATGCACACACGTCTACATGTGTGCACACTGAATGCACACATCTACACATGTTCACACTGAACACACATGTCTACACATGTGCACACTGAACACATGCACACATATCTACACGTGTGCACACTGAACACACACGTACACATATCTACACGTATGCACGCACGTGTACATACACATCTGCACGTGTGCACACTGAACACACATGTCTACACGTGTGCACACATGTGCACGCATTGAACACATGCACACACATCTACATGTGTGCACTGAACACACACCTCTATGTGTGTGCACACTGAACATGCACACGTGTGCACACCAAACACATGTCTACACATGTGCACACAACACATGTGTACACACATCTACACATGTGTATGTGCGTGTGAACACACGTACGCACATCTGCACGTGCACACACGTGTATACACCAAACACACACATACACACATCTGCGTGTGTGCACACTGAACACATGCAAACACACATCTATATGTGTGCACACTGAACACTACCTCTGGGAGCAGGGTCCAGAGCTTTGGGAGACGAGTTTTCTACATTCACCTGATGCCTGTCTATATTATTGTTCAATTTTTAAAACACAAACATACAACGAAAAAGTGGTCGATAGATACTTTTCAGCCTCTCCCATGACACCAACCCTGCCCCTCCAGGCCCCANACTAAATTGCTTTCCTAAAGTGTTCTACCAATTTATAATACTCCAGAAATGAATGATGATGATACTCTTTCAGCACCTTCACAAGAATTACATAATATCAGTTTTTAAACCTTTGATAATTTAAGGAGAAATATTTCATTCTCATTTACATTGATTTTATACATTCACTGAACATTAAACTATCCATGGTCTGTGGAATACATGTTTATTGGCATTCTACCATGGGTTTTTTGCTAGGTGTATTCCCCTTAGAATCTACTTCTGCCTAGACTCCCCACAGATTAAAGAAGAACCCATATTTCTACACTGAAGGGTTTTACTCTTGTCCATGGTGGTGTCTACATTTTATTTACATTGTCACCTCCTCACAGCATGGCTCTTCTCTCTGATGTTTTATGTTTTCAAACTGCTGTGTAACACTTGTGATGCTCTGTAAATAATAAATAATAAAAGTCTGTAGTCTGCTGCCAGCAGCTTTGATCAAGGGAAGCTTTCAACTGATTTCACATGAGTAGATCTAAAGCAGAAAAAGAAAGCACCTTCTTGGTGGCTTGGCTGTTTATCAGCAGCGATCAACCATGTTGCTGGCAGGGAGGTTTCAGAAATACACCTCACACCAGCTCCCAGAGAAACTCTGTTTCCCGATGGATGGTCAAGGCAGAGCTCTGCACATCCTGGACAGCTGCTGTGAGATCACGCATGATGGTTATAGGGTGGGATGAGTCAGTACCTCTTAGTCTTCATCTTCATCTGGAGACCCCATAAGTGTGGATCAGTTACTGTGAGTGGAGAGGAAGCTGCAAACTTTTTGTTTAGATTTCAACTTGTCCATGATAGGGTTTGAGTAAGAAGCTGCAACTTCACTTTGAGGAAATCATTTAATTCATCTATTTTTCAAATAGACCAAAAAGCGCAAACCTTAATTCATTCTCTTCACCATTTAAAAAAAAAATTCAGTTCAATGCCATGGCCAATTGTTAGTGGGATCAGGAAAAAAGAGGACAGAGTAGAGAAAGGAAAAGAAAGCACAGTGTGGAGGCAACGGAAAAAGAGACAGAAAAGTAAGGGAAGAATATGGTATAAAAAACAGAAAACAAGAGAATATTATTGAAGAGACCTTGGGAAGAAAATGGAATCAGCAAAGGATCTGGCAATGGGAAAAAATTTCCAGAATTTGGAGGTGTACATGTTACCATGCTTGTCTAGCTATAGTGGTAACAATTTCATCTGCTACCTTTCAAAATATTTGTGCTTTGAGGAAAAAGCCTGCAAGTGTCAGACATTTTCTCTCTCTTAAGAGGCAGGAGGAAACAGACTAGTGATATATTTTTTTCCTTCTCTATACAAATTTAAAAGGTTTCTCTTAAAATTCTGTGTTGCCATGATGACACCTGGTTTCACTTGAAGTTAACCATTGCCTTTTTCTTATGGAAATACTTGTCTTAAGCTATGCTAATGTACTATACATTTACCTCAAACTCTGTCTTCAAGTTGGTTCTAGCTTTTGGGCTCAGAACCTACTTGATAAACCAGTATGTTATACTTCGATATTGTTCCTCTAATCTATGTAAATGAAACTATTTGTATGGTGATCTGCCCTTCTTCAAGATTCAAGTTAATCATTTTATGGCCCAGGATAAACCATTTGGAGCCAAGATTATCCCAAAATACATCTTATGGGTGAGGGGCCTGGGGCCATTCTAAGTTTTGAGACATTCCTTTCTTTCCTTAACAGACTGCTGGTGACTATATAACATCCAGCTAAAGACTAGCAGGGGGGCACTCTTTCTGCCCCTTCTGATGTCTATGTCAGAAGTTTTCTCTATCTCCTTTATACTTTAATAAAACTTTGTTATACAANCGATATTGTTCCTCTAATCTATGTAAATGAAACTATTTGTATGGTGATCTGCCCTTCTTCAAGATTCAAGTTAATCATTTTATGGCCCAGGATAAACCATTTGGAGCCAAGATTATCCCAAAATACATCTTATGGGTGAGGGGCCTGGGGCCATTCTAAGTTTTGAGACATTCCTTTCTTTCCTTAACAGACTGCTGGTGACTATATAACATCCAGCTAAAGACTAGCAGGGGGGCACTCTTTCTGCCCCTTCTGATGTCTATGTCAGAAGTTTTCTCTATCTCCTTTATACTTTAATAAAACTTTGTTATACACACACACACACAAAAAAAAAAAAACACCATGTTTTGAGGCTTTTCATACTGTGTTATTATAGGACAATTAAATTTTAAATATAGAGAATAATATGATGAAATTCATGAAGTAATACTCCACCCACAAAATTACCAATATATGGCCCAAATTGGGCTGATCTTTTTCCACCTTCATTACTCCATTCTTGCATTACTTTTGTGCAAACACTGGATATCGTACCATTTTAAATATTTCAGTAAGAATTTCTAAAACATAATGTATTTTAAAATAAGTAACCAAATTCTATTATCACATCTAAAATGTAAGACTAATTTCTAATAATACCAAAGAATCAGTGCCCAATTTTTCTATCATCTCATAAATATCAATGCTTATGTTTTTAATCCTTCATGGATCTCAACTATGTTGTGGTGAAGTGGCTTGCATAACTCAGTGAAGCTATGAGCCATGCTGTGCAGGGCCACCCAAGACAGATAGATCATAGTGACCAGTTCTGACAAAATGTAGTACACAGGAGGAGGGAAAGGCAAGCCACTCCAGTATTATTTCCATGAGAACCCCAGGAACAGTATGAAAAGGTTCAGTTCAGTCGCTCAGTCATGTCTGACTCTCTGCAAACCCATGAACTATAGCACACCAGGCCTCCCTGTCCATCACCAACTCCCAGAGTTTACTCAGACTCATGTCCATTTAGTTGGTGAAAGGTATAATACTGAAATATGAGCCCCCAGTTCAGAAGGTTTCCAAAATGCTCCTGGGGAAGAATAAGGGCAATTACTAATAGCTCCAGAAAGAAAGAAGCAGCTGGGCCAAAGTGGAAATGACAGTTGTGGATATGTCTGCTATGGAAAGTGAACTCCAGTGCTGTAAAGAATAATACTGCATAGGAACTTGGAATGTTAGGTCCAATAAACAAGGTAAATTGGTCATAGTTAAGCAGGAGATGGCAAGCATGAACATCAACATCATAGGAGTCAGTGAATTAAAATGGATGGAAAGGGTAAATTTAATTCAGAGGACCATTATATCTACTACTGTAGACAAGAATTGCTTACAAGAAATGGAGTAGTCCTCATAGTCAATAAAAGAATCTGAAATGCAGTATTTGGGTGCAATCTTAAAATGACAGAATTATCTTGTTTTTTTTCCAAGGCAAGCCAGTCAACATCACAGTAATGCAAGTCTATGCCCCTACCACAGATGCTGAGAAGCTGAAATTGACAGGTTCAATGAAGACCTACAAGACCTCCTATAATTAATACCAAAAAAAATATGTCCTTTTCATCAGAGAGGATTGGAATGCAAAAATAGAAAGTCAAGAGATACCTAGAGTAACAGGCAAGTTTCACCTTTGAGTACAAAATGAAACACGGCAAAGGCTAACAGAGTTTTGCCAAAAGAGTGCACTGGTCATAGCAAACACCCTCTTCCAGCAACACAAGGGACAACTGTACACATGGACATCACCAAATGGTCAATGTAGAAGTCAGATTGATTATACTTGTAGCTGAAGATGGAAACAGTTAGCAGAACAGTTAGCAAAAATAAGACCAGGATCAGACTGGTCTTTACTGAAACATTGAGGCTGAAATCAAAGAAAGTAGGGAAAACCACTAGGCCATTCAGGTAGGACCTAAATCAAACCCCTTATGAATATACAGTGAGGGGGCAAACAGATTAAGTGATTAGATCTGATAGACAGAGTACCTGAATAACTATGGACAAAGGTTCATACCATTGTACAAGAGGCAGTGACGAAATCATCCCAAAGAAAAAGAAATGCAAGAAGGCAAAATGGTTGTCTGAGGAGGCCTTACAAATAGCTGAGGAAAGAAGAAAAGCAAAAAGCAAGGGAGAAAGGGAAAGATATACCCAGCTGAATGCAGAGTTCTAGAGAATCGCAAGGAGAGATAAGGACGTCTTAAATGAACAATGCAAAGAAGTAGAGGAAAGCAATAAAATAGAAAACTCTACAGATCTCATCACAAAAGTTGGAGCTATCAAAAGAACATTTCGTGCAAGGATGGGCACAATAAAGGACAGAAATGGTAAGGACATAACAGAAGCAGAAGAGATTAAGAAAAAGTGGCAAGAATACACAGGACTATCCAAAAAAGTTCTTAGTGACCTGGATAACCACAGTGGTGTGGCTACTCACCTAGAGCCAGACATCCTGGAATGTCAAGTCAAGTGGGCCTCAGGAAGCATTACTAGAAACAAAGCTAGTGGAGGTGATGGAATTCATTTACAATCTTGAAAGATGATGCTGTTAAAGTGCTGAAGTCAATAAGTCAGCAAACTTGGAAAACTAAGTTGTGGCCACAGGTTTGGAAAAAGTCAGTTTTCATTCCAATCCCAGAGAAAGGCAATGCCAAAGAATGTTGAAACTACCATACGGTTGTGCTCATTTTGCATGCTAGTAAAGTTATGAACAAAATCCTTCAAGCTAGCCTTCAGAGTACGTGTACTGAGAATTTCCAAATGTACAAGTGGATTTTGAAAAGGCAGAGGAATCAGAGTTTAAATTGCCAATATCCAATTGGATCATAGGGAAAACAAGATAATTCCAGAAAAACATTTTCTTCTGCTTCATTGACTACACCAAAGTGCTTGACTGTGTGGATCACAACAAGATGTGCAAAATTCTTAAAGAGATGGGAATACCAACCACCTTACTTGTCTCCTAAGAAACCTGTATGCAGGTCAAGAAGCAACAATTAGAACCTTACACCCAATAACTGACTGGTTCAAGACTGGGAAAGGAGTAAGACAAGGCTATACATTCTTACCCTCTTTTTTTAATTTATATACAGAGTCAGTTAGTTCAGCAGCTCAGTCATGTCTGACTCTGCAACCCCATGGACTGCAGCACACCAGGTTTCCCTGTCCATCACCAACTCCTGGAGCCTGCCCAAACTCATGTCCATTGAGTCAGTGATGCCATCCAACCATCTCATCCTCTGTCGTCCCCTTCCCCTTCAATCTTTCCCAGCCTCAGGGTCTTTTCCATGAGTCAGTTCTTTGCATCAGGTGGCCAAACTATTGGAGCTTCAGCATTAGTCCTTCTGATGAATATTCAAGTCTGATTTCATTTAGGATTGACTGGGTGGATATCCTTGCTGTCCAAGGGACTCTCTCCAACACCACAATTTTCTCCAACACCACAGTTCAAAAGCTTCAATTCTTCAGCACTCAGCTTTCTTTATGGTCTAACTCTTACTTACATTCATACATGACTACAAGAAAAACCATAGCTTTAACTAGATGGATCTTTGTCAGCAAAGAAATGTCTCTGCTTTTTAATATGCTGTCTAGGTTAGTTATAGCTTTTCCTCCAAAGAGCAAGTGTCTTTTAATTTAATGGCTGCAGTTACCATCTGCAGTGATTTTGGAGTCCAAGAAAAGAAAGTCTGTTACTGTTTCCATTGTTTCCCCATCTATTTGCCATGACGTGATGGGACTGAATGTCATGATCTTAGATTTTTATATTCAGTGTACTTCATGTGAAATCATGGCCCACATGAATCACAGGCTGGAATCAAGACTGCTGGGAGAAATATCGATTTCAAATATGCAAGTAATACCATGCTAATGGTAGAAAGGGAAGAGGATCTCAAGAGCCTCTTGATGACTGTGAAAGAGGAGAGTGAAAAAATTGACTTAAAATGAAACATTCAAAAAACTGACATCATAGCATCCAATCTCATCTCTTCATGGCAAATATAGGGTAAAAAGTGGAAACAGTGATAGATTTTATTTTCTTGGGCTCCAAAATCACTGCAGCCCACCAGGTTCCTCTGTTCATGGGGTTCTCCAGGCAAGAATACTGGATTGAGTTGCCATTTCCTTCTCCAAGGGATTTTCCCAACGCAGGGATTGAACCTGGGTCTCCCACATGACTAACACCAAATCATTGCAGACAGTGACTTCAGCTATGAAATTCAAAGACACTCCTTGGAAGGAAAGCTATGACAAACCTAGATAGTGTATTAAAAAGCTGAGACATTACTTTGCCAACAAAAGTCTACCTAGTCAAAGCTATGGTTTTTCCTGTAGTCATGTATGGATGGGAAAGTTGGACCATAAAGAAGGCTGAGCACCAAAGAACTGATGCTTTTTTGAATTGTGGTGTTGGAGAAAACTCTTGAGAGTACCTTGGACTGCCAGGAGATCAGTCAGTCAATTGTCAGTCAATTCTAATAGAAATCAACTCTGACTGTTCATTGAAAGGGATGGTGTTAAAGCTGAAACTCCAATAGTTTGGCCACCTGAGGCAAAGAGCCAATTCATTGGAAAAAACCCTGATGCTGGGAAAGATTGAAGGCAAAAGGAGAAGAGAGCAGCAAAGGATGAGATAATTAGATAGCATCACTGACTCAAAAGACATGTATTTGAGGAAACTCGGGCAGAGAGTGAAGGACAGGAAGCCTGGCATTCTGCAATCCATGGGATCACAAAAAGTCAGACACGACTAAGTGACTGAACAACAACAAATATATTATATGTTTTTATTCAGTTTGGTTCAGTTTAGTTCAGTCACTCAGTCGTGTCCAACTCTTTGCAACCCCATGGACTGCAGAAAGCCAAGCCTCCCTGTCCATCACCAACTCCCAGAGTTTACTCAAACTCACGTCCATTGAGTCAGGGATGTTATCTCATCCTCTGTTGTCCCCTTCTTCCCCCACCTTTAATGTTTATCAGCATCAGGGTCTTTTCAAATGAGTCAGTTCTTCGCACAGGTGGTCAAAGTATGGGAGTTTCAGCTTCAACATCAGANATCCACCACAGGTGTACACGAGCTCCCAATCCTGAATCCAATATAGTATCCTTTGTATTTCTTAAGTTCATAATTGGATATAGAGTTTTGATCCATTTCAGATATTATTTTTAGCATGGCTATTTCATACATTTTGCATTTTTCTCCCAATTGAAAGCATATAATGTTTCATGGTATCTATTTAGAGGTCATTGGCAGACATTAATGATCATTGCCTATTCATTAATTCACAAGAGATCATAGAAGTTAATAAAATTCCATGATCTTTATGTTTTATGAGTTGAAAACTTCTACAAAGCAAAACGATTTCATCAACTTTTCATTCATGCAGTGAATTAGTTCTAATGGAAGTGGTAGGATAAATGTTTTACTCTTTATCTAATTTTCCAGCTATCTAAATAATGATTTGGTTCACTACCATCTCTTAACAGTGATCAATGAGAGTGTTTTCTTAATATCTTTGTTACCTCATTTATTTAATTATAATTGATAGGCACCAATATTTTATAGTTCTCATCTTTGTTGATGCTCAAATCATCCCATGTTTAGCCAGTAGGAGTCTAAGTTCCCTCCTCAGTCCTTTTGATGTGACTTTATAGTCTTTGATAGTTTTCTTGATCTATTTATTAAAAAATGCTCCAAGTTCACATGGTGCATTTTCTGCCCCTAAAGTGGAATCAGTCAGTTCTCCAAGAAAGCCTGGTTTCTTATAGTGGAAAATGATATTATTAATACCACAGCCTGGGAGTCAAGAATATTATATCACCACTGTAGCTTTTTCAGTAAAGAGTAAAAAATTATACATATGTGCAGGTTAGAATAAATCTTGGATTTAACCTTATATTTCTGATTAAATTTATGATCGATTTCTTATATTTTGCATTTATATCTCCTTCTTCCACATAAAAAATTTCAATTCTTGCAAACACCGGGAATGAGTAAAATAGAATAGTATGTAAGTAGTCATTTGTTTTATCCTACAATGCACAGACACCAGTTTCACAATAGCAATACCAACAGTACCACCAAAAATGTGATCACGGTAAACACTTCAGCTATTTTCTCAGCAAATATTGTCCTTAGGTTATATCCCACTAGGAAATACATGAAAATAACTGCTTCAAGGTCACTTGGAATAGTTCTCTGTGTGGTTACACCATCAACTGAGTACATATTTACTTTAAATCTTTAAAGACTGATTTTTAATTTAATCTTATTTCATAATTATGCAAAATCTACTAGTGGTTCCAAAGTCCAATCTTTAATACAAACATTCATGAGTCTAGCTTTTTTTCCCTGTCCCTTCTACTCTATTTCCTTTCCCTCTACAGACAACCTCCTTTTTATAACTTATCTTTTCCTTTTATTTTTTAAAAAACAAACACAATCATATTCCTGTCTCTTATACACATCTAGATGTGTATAAGAGACAGTAATGTGGCTTAATATGCATCCTTTTCCTTTTTTTTTTTTTTTACTTTATTCTACTTTACAATACTGTATTGGTTTTGCCATACATCAACATGAATCCACCACAGGTGTACACGAGCTCCCAATCCTGAATCCAATATAGTATCCTTTGTATTTCTTAAGTTCATAATTGGATATAGAGTTTTGATCCATTTCAGATATTATTTTTAGCATGGCTATTTCATACATTTTGCATTTTTCTCCCAATTGAAAGCATATAATGTTTCATGGTATCTATTTAGAGGTCATTGGCAGACATTAATGATCATTGCCTATTCATTAATTCACAAGAGATCATAGAAGTTAATAAAATTCCATGATCTTTATGTTTTATGAGTTGAAAACTTCTACAAAGCAAAACGATTTCATCAACTTTTCATTCATGCAGTGAATTAGTTCTAATGGAAGTGGTAGGATAAATGTTTTACTCTTTATCTAATTTTCCAGCTATCTAAATAATGATTTGGTTCACTACCATCTCTTAACAGTGATCAATGAGAGTGTTTTCTTAATATCTTTGTTACCTCATTTATTTAATTATAATTGATAGGCACCAATATTTTATAGTTCTCATCTTTGTTGATGCTCAAATCATCCCATGTTTAGCCAGTAGGAGTCTAAGTTCCCTCCTCAGTCCTTTTGATGTGACTTTATAGTCTTTGATAGTTTTCTTGATCTATTTATTAAAAAATGCTCCAAGTTCATATGGTGCATTTTCTGCCCCTAAAGTGGAATCAGTCAGTTCTCCAAGAAAGCCTGGTTTCTTATAGTGGAAAATGATATTATTAATACCACAGCCTGGGAGTCAAGAATATTATATCACCACTGTAGCTTTTTCAGTAAAGAGTAAAAAATTATTCATATGTGCAGGTTAGAATAAATCTTGGATTTAACCTTATATTTCTGATTAAATTTATGATCGATTTCTTATATTTTGCATTTATATCTCCTTCTTCCACATAAAAAATTTCAATTCTTGCAAACACCGGGAATGAGTAAAATAGAATAGTATGTAAGTAGTCATTTGTTTTATCCTACAATGCACAGACACCAGTTTCACAATAGCAATACCAACAGTACCACCAAAAATGTGATCACGGTAAACACTTCAGCTATTTTCTCAGCAAATATTGTCCTTAGGTTATATCCCACTAGGAAATACATGAAAATAACTGCTTCAAGGTCACTTGGAATAGTTCTCTGTGTGGTTACACCATCAACTGAGTACATATTTACTTTAAATCTTTAAAGACTGATTTTTAATTTAATCTTATTTCATAATTATGCAAAATCTACTAGTGGTTCCAAAGTCCAATCTTTAATACAAACATTCATGAGTCTAGCTTTTTTTCCCTGTCCCTTCTACTCTATTTCCTTTCCCTCTACAGACAACCTCCTTTTTATAACTTATCTTTTCCTTTTATTTTTTAAAAAACAAACACATTCATATTCCTTCTTTCATCAGATTAAGTATTCTATGTAAGAATTTCCTATTTTTGTTTTTTCTTTTTCTCCATACAACTATGTATTCTGGAACATATTTCACAGCAGTATGTGGGCTTTTCTAATTCCTTCACAGATGCATAGAAATTCATTAGGTGGACACACCATAGTTATTTGTCCAGTTCTCCTCTGATAGGTATTTATGAGGTCTCTGATCAATAGCCTCACAAGGAGTCAGGCACAACTGAAGCAACTTAGCAAGCATACATGTATGGTCTTTCCTTATAACTAACCATTCTGCAATAACTAGTCTTGGCATATATCTTTTCATAGATTTGCCACTATATCTTTATAATAAAATTCTGGAATTTTGGTTTCTGGCCAAAGGGTAAGTTCATTTTCCCTGGTATTGAGAAATTCTCTTACATAGGGTTTGTGTCATCTTCAGTTTCCACTATAATATATGAAATTATTTTCTCACAACCTTGCCAAAATATTATTGGCATAACCTTTCCATATTTATCAATCTAATAGGTGATAAATGACATCTCAGTACAGTTTTAATTTGTATTTTGTGATGGGCGAGGTTGAACTTGTGATGGGTGAGGCTGATCATCCTTCTCTCGTCATGAGAAATTTGTATATCTTTTTCATTAAACTCTGTTTCTCTAAGTTTCTATAGAGCTGTTATCCTCTCTTTATTTTTAGAAACATTTTAATATTTAAAATTTAATCCTTTGTTTTTTATATAAAATTGCAAATATTTCCCATGATTTGTTGTCTTTTTCTTTCATTGACTTTTTTTCCTCATACTAATTCTTTATGTAATTAAATTTATCTCTCTCTTCTATTACTGTTATTGGATTCTTGACTTGTGGCATAAATATTTTCCCTACTTCTGGGTTATAAAGGAGTTCATTTATGCTCACTCCTATTCTAGTATGGATTCTATTTTCTTAACTCAAATTTTAGGTCCTTCTGCAAACTTTCCGTTTTGAAAATATGAGAGATGAGCCCAAATTTACTTTTTTTCCATCCTGAATGTCATCTAAGCCATATCTTTATTTATGGAGTGACATAAACCAGATTTCATTCACCACATGAAGTTAACAGTCCTTATTAAGCACCTGGTTGTATATGGCACTGTGTCAGCTATTTATATATGTCCAATTATCTCAGCATTTTAATAACAGTCTATTTTGTACTCTTTTTCTTAAGTATATTTTTGGTATTTAGGAGTATTTGCATTTTTGTTCCAATGGTTATTTTTATACTAATGTTTTTACTCAGCATCTTAAACCTTCTTTTATTGATTATTGTCTAGTGATTGCCCCCCACAAATATCTTGAAATTGGGTTACAACTCTTCTTTTCCTTCCCTTTTTTTATTCCCAGTACCTGATTTGAAGTAATATCCTTTTACTCTTAAATTAACAAATATAAAGCAATCAGCAACCTCAAATTCTCTCTTCATCCTCCTTACCTCCTCTGTTTTTGATAGTTGTTCTTTACCTATGTTATTTCTTCTAGTCCCTCTGTCTATTTTTATGGGTGAATTTAGAGAAATTCAAAAGCTATATTGTTTCTACTACCATCTTCCTAAGATTCTCCTCTGCTTACTCTTTTTTGACTAATTAGTAGATCTCAAAGGATTAAGTTCTGAAAATTTATGACACTCTTCTGCTTATCACAGTTAGTAAGAAGTCATAAAGGCATTTAAGAAACTGAGGTTAGAGGTACTAGACAGTCTATAAGGTACAGAACAGTCATATGCAATAAGAAATTATTTCATTTTCCATATTTGTCCCATGTCCGTGACTTTTGAATATCCTTTTGACATTAATATAACCAAAGAAAACCACAGACAATTTTCCAAGCTTAGAGTCTAACTTTGTATTATGTGTAAGTTCAAAGAATTTTTTGCACAGTTTCATTTCAATATATGCTGTATTTCCTGGAATGCACTATCATGTAATTTAAAACAAGACTATATTTTGTTTGGACCTGTACCAAGAGTTTTTCATCACTTGAGAAGATTGTCACTGACAACATCACTCACAGTATTTGAATAACCAATGTGACAAAGTTGTGTCAAAAACATTTGTAGTTACTGCATTCACAGCATTCTTCATGCAAATACACCTGACCACCTCATTTTGTTTTCTAATATAGTCATTTCCCCACATTTACATATTTGAATCTATATTATTCTATAATAAATTCTTATTTTTCCTCTTAGTTCCTGTTTAATTAGAGAATATTATTGATTTTTTTAATGATAGGTGAAATTTCATTTCAGTAAATATTACAAAATATGTGTTTCAAGTAATTACTCTTGTAGGGCTGAGAACTAGGAATCTGGATGGTCCTGAAAGCCAAAGAAAAAGGAAGGAGACTGTATCCTTCGACCAACAGCAACATCCACAGAAATGATGACCCAGACATAAGAATCTCACAAAATCTGGAGAGGAAGTTTCCTATCCTTAATCTTGGCAGAAACAGAGCCCTTTATAGAGCGATGCTCATGGCAAAGCTTGTTCTCAATGCTTCATCTGTAGAGGAGTAAGGAAAACTAAAATAATGACTTAGAAAATATTAAAGAACCAGGTAAACATAGATTACCATACCGGCTGCATAATGACTGTATACAGGTCAGTTTAGGGGATCTAAGTCATATCTTTATTTAAGGAATACTATAAGCCTGACTTCATTCACCTAATGAGGCTAGAAGTCTCTATTGAGCACCTGGTTGTACATGGCCCCGTGTCAGAAACTAAATAACAAAAATGAAATGGAAAATATTACCCTTGCACAGGCTCTTAGGTGGCTGACTTCTGCAAGCTTTGCATGTGACAGTATTTTAGTTGATAAAGTGACTGCTTCCTGCTTTGTAATTCTAGATTTCATGAGAGTGAGTCTTAGCAAAATCAAATTAACCTAATTTGAACTCCTCTTGTTGGACTTCTAGGGTGATGTTGTTCTGTGTTAGTCATTGCCCCTGGGTCACAGACAAAAAAAAAAAAAAAAAAAATTCAGTCAGCCCAGTGAGATAATGGGAGCATTCAATTGAGTAACGAAAATGCTGTAAGGTTCTAGTCACAAGTGGCCATATAAGTAGAGTATGACATTGTTGGTAAGTGGAGACATCAATGATGGGTTATCAGTTTGCATTTACTGTGTGATCCAGTTGGTAGATGCCAAAAGGCAGCCCATTTTCAATAAGATTTTGCCCTCGGTAGCAGTACAGTCCATTCACTTTATGATTTCTCCTAGTTTTCTGACAGCTAAAATTTATACTGCACAAACTCCTTGAAATATATGTCTAACTCATTTTCAGAAAAATGTTTCCAGTACTTTAGTGGTTTGCAATGGAATAGTCCTCCATTTGGGGAATGATGTGTTTTTAGTTATAAAACGTGGACTATCATGATATTGGTTTATTTATGTATTCAAAGCAATCAACTTCCTGAACGAAGGAGCTTATACTTATTTCTGTATCCCTATCACTTACTATTGTAGACTTTCACTAAATGTTTGTAAAACTGAGCAAAGAATCAATTTGTAAGTTGAAGAAGACAGAAAACAAGCAACGGGAGCAGAGATAGTATCTTGATCCAATTACCCATTTAATAAATGCCTATTTAAGACTGCCTTGTATCTTAATTCACTTTTTGTAGCTGCCAAAATGTACTTTAACTAATACAGATTTATATGTCAAACATTATGGTCATGTGCATTATTTATTTCAATCATCATGATTGCTCTAAGATAAGCAATTTTTATATTATTCCCAAATTGCTTAGAAAGAGGAAGATTAATGTATGCTTCTAGAGTCTAGGAGAGCTTGGATAAATTCAGTTTCTCTGATTCTTTCCCTGGGAAATACAGAGACTATCTCCTTCTTCTACCCTCTCTGGGGCCAAAATTCCTTATCTTTTCAACTCTGTATCCTGATACCTCACTTGTCCACAGGCCTTGTCCTGCTGCCAGCCTCCACTCTATGGGGAGAAGCACTTGAAGAAGTCCAGAGAGTTGCATCTGCTTCTCTGTAACATAAACTAAAAGATCTGGTTAAAGGTGGGCCTTTCTGAAACTGAGATGTCTGAGCATATGTGAAGAGCCAAACTGTTAAGGGGGAAGATCAGTGAAACAGCCATAATCACTGGAGTCTCCAGGGGAGAGGAGCATGCAAACACTACACCAGGAACATTATAAAGAGCATCCTATCTTGTCCTCAGCTCAAATCCATGAAGAGGGTATTAAAGCTCCATATTACACAAAAGAAAACCAATGGGTTAAGATTTTTGTGAAAGATCACAGAATTGGACCCTGGGTTTGACTTCATTTCAATACCCTGCCTGCTGTGCTGCATCATAAATAATGAGAAGGGCTAATTCTAAACATAGTCAATACCTTATTTTCTTACTCTTTTATTTCCTTTTTACTCAATTTTAATATTAACTTTTAAAATATTTGTTGGTGAATTTTATTCAACAGAAAGTGATCCAATAAAATAATAGAATTAGAAATAATGCTGATAAATAGAATATTTTACTTCCCTCCCCCCAACATTTCCTGGGTTGTAATATCATCTCCTGGCCTCATAACAGTAAAAGACCCTCAGTTCAGTTCAATTCAGTCACTCAGTCATCTCCGACTCTTTGTGACCCCATGAATGGCAGCACACCAGGCCTCCCTGTCCATCACCAACTCCCAGAGTTCACTCAGACTCACGTCCATTGAGTCCGTGATGCCATCCAGCCATCTCATCCTCTGTCGTCCCCTTCTCCTCCTGTCCCCAATTCCTCCCAGCATCAAAGTCTTTTCCAATGAGTCAACTCTTCGCATGAGGTAGCCAAAGTACTGGAGTTTCAGCTTTAGCATCATTCCTTCCAGAGAAATCCCAGGGCTGATCTCCTTCAGAATGGACTGGTTGGATCTCCTTG
>SJYV01022878.1:11367-65619 GCA_006410875.1 Neotragus pygmaeus | reverse complement strand
GTACTCCTTTTCCTATTTGGAACCAGTCTGTTGTTCCATGTCCAGTTCTAACTGTTGCTTCCGGACCTGCATACAGATTTCTCAAGAGGCAGGTCAGGTGGTCTGGTAGTCCCATCTCTTTCAGAATTTTCCACAGTTTACTGTGATCCACACAGTCAAAGGCTTTGGCATAGTCAATAAAGCAGAAGTTGATATTTTTCTGGAACTCTCTTGCTTTTTCCATGATCCAGCGGATGTTGGCAATTTGATCTCTGGTTCCTCTGCCTTTTCTAAAGCCAGCTTGAACATCATGTATTGCTGAAGCCTGGCTTGGAGAATTTTCATCATTACTTTACTAGCTTGTGAGATGAGCACAATTGTGCAGTAGTTTGAGCATTCTTTGGCATTGCCTTTCTTTGGGATTGGAATGAAAACTGACCTTTTCCAGTCCTGTGGTCACTGCTGAGTTTTCCAAATTTGCTGGCATATTGAGTGCAGCACTTTCACAGCATCATCTTTCAGGATTTGAAACAGCTCAACTGGAATTCCATCAGCTTCACTAGCTTAAACTTGCACAAACACCTTATTTTTAGAATACCTCTACAATTGCTTTGACATCTTTCTTACCTATAACATTCTGATAAGGACTAAGCCTCCCCTCACATATATAGAATTTTTAGGTAATCTAACTACAAAGAATCCAGAAAGCCTATAACTTAATCTGGTGGAACTGTGAAACACTGCTATCAGAAAATAGAAGTAACTCCCCCAAAATAAATTTTTTTAAAATCTCGTTTAGTATTTCATTGATAAAAAAAGGAAATCAATGATAAGCACACATACTGAGATACCACATACACACAGATGAAGGCCATGTGTTTTTAGAAGCAGAGATTAAAATTATGCAGCTGCAAGCCAAGCAACGCTGATAATTCCTGGCAACCACCAGAAGCTAGAAGAGAGAGCATGGCCTTTTGACATCTTGATGTCAGATGTCTAGCCTCCAGACTGTGAAATAAAGTTCTATTGTTTTAAGCCACTCAGTTTGTGACTATATTATGGCAGCTGTAGGAAACTAATACAAGCCTCCTTCAGTAATTCTGATGTGGATTGTCCAAAGAGTAGCATCTGATCTTACTCAGTGCATCAGTGTGTCAATGCATCTGTGGAAATTTTTTATTCATCTGTTTTTTTTAATTAAACAGAGATTTAACATTGCTTATCTTATTTGTATACCTATCAGACCATAAGCCAGAATCTATTTTTCTCAACAGAATTGATTCAGGAAGATCTGTGTATTGGCTAGGTTAAGATTTGAACATTAGTCCTGCAGTATCTTTAGCTTGTTCTCTTTCTGCTATACAAGGCTGTCTTACTTTCCCTAGTCTATTTAAGAGACTTCCCTGAAAGCATGACAAATGGATTTTTTTTTCCTTTTTAGAAAGAATTTTCATAATCTATTCATAGCTTTCTATAGTTTCCTTGTGTTGAACTGCCATGGGGTAAGGAAATTATTCTTTTTATAACTGTTAAAACATCTTATGTTACATTATGAATCTGTTTTTTGTGTTTCTATTGATTACTATATTGAAATAAAAACAAAGATTATGCTCTTTCGAAGCACACAAACATAATTTTATAGTCCCAGAGGTTGTGATTGCTACAAAATTGCTCCATATTAAACTCACAATTAAACTTTTTTTCTTTTATAAAATTTCTAGGAAATGAGGCATTTGCAGAGGTTAATCGGTATCTTATATGTAGAAGCCTTTCCCTTGAAAATCTATATAAGTTGTGCTGCAGAATATTGGATAAGGCGAAGTTAAGGTACATTCATACAGGGATGTGGACTGAGGGAATAATTAGCGAGCATCATCAGTTCCATCTCCACATTCCCCTGTCAGAAATCAGGGAAGACTGCAATGAATTCAGGTCCCCTGGGCCCAGCATACTTTATGAATTCAGATTCATAATTGGGTCAGAAAGATGGGCTCCTACTTTCTCAGCCTTCCATGAAACACCATGAAAAGATTATGCAATGTTCTCTTTCCTCCTTTAGAGGAATGAAGAAGAAAAATGAGATCAGGGACCTTTATCTTTAATCCCAAATCATTTGCTCATCCAAAGATCATTATTATAGTTCAGGAACTATGATGAGGATATAAAGACCAGAATGTAAATTCCCTTATCTCATGTTTCTAGTGGGGAAAATAAACACATTTAAAAAAAAAATACAGAATTGAAATGCAGTGTACCAGAGGTATAAGAAAATGCAACAGGAACTAGCTTACAGAGAATCATCAAAGAAGGCTTCACAAAGGGGGTCACTTTTTAGTGGCAACTTGAAAATGAATAAGGCTCTGAAGGGCCCAGAAATTGAGAGCTGAGAGGAAATCAAGGTACTTTAAAGGCTGTCCATTAAAATCTTCTATGATGATGAGAATGTTCTATATCTGTACTATCCGATACTTGTGGCTATTGGATACTTGAAAATGTTCATAGTGTGACCAAGGAACTGCATGTTTCATTTTATCAATCTTATTAAATTTAAGTTACATTTAAATCATTAGCAGCTAGCTATCTTACTGGACAGCATAGCTTTAGATAAAAGAAACAGTATGTTCAAAAGCACAGAAATCTAAAAGTATGGTTTCTTGTCACAAAGTAGCAATTGTTTAAGGGGATAAGAGATATGATTTTGATAAGAACATGGAAAGAGGGAGGTGATGAGGCTGGAGATATTGGTTGGGGCTGGATTACACATGGTCTTATATACCAGTAATATTTCAGAGACAATGAACTCAATCGTTCAGGTTGTTGATGCCATAGACACATTTTGAAAGTGTTATGGTATAATTTTATTTTAGATAACTATACTGATTTTGATTGCTTTTGTAAGTATTTGGCATAGTGTTTCATATTTGGAGTCATATTCATTACATTCTATAAGGTAAAGGGGCCAGAGCCCACTTTGGTGTGGGCCTTTCTCCCCCCCAGATTATAGCCCTGAGATTCAAAAATGAAAATACTGAACTTAATATTTTGGCTTATTGATATTTCTTCTTTCAGGCTCTTGAACAATCATAGTATGTGGAGTATGTGGCAAAAACTTCATTCAAGTGTTTCCCTAGGATATAAACCCATTAAGCACATGGCATAAATTTCTTAATACAGAGAATTGAGCTTCCACTGGTTTCATCTCTAACCCTCAGGCAGCCCCTGACAACAACAGGTACTCATGATATATTAATGGTGAGCATGGTTTGTTTTGTGGGCTATGAAAAGAATGCTTTAGATTAATGACCATTCTTTTCCTTTCCAAAAATCAGTTTCTTATGTAGCCTCTTCTTGGACATATTTTCTAGCTGTGTTTTTAAAAGAACAAATCATAGATTTGAAATGAAGTAACAACCTTATTTGGAGTAAATTTGTCATTTACAAAAGCGTTATAGTAGGGCCCAGGCAGAGAATGTAAAGCTAGACTGCTCCACACCGCTCTAAACTGATTGAGATCTCAGGCTGTCATCACCTAGTGGTATGCACATTGCCAGGTTATGTACATATTCTTTGTCCCAGCTTTCTAAGATGGAAATAACTGTACTTATTTTTTCCAAAAATTATAGAAGAGTATGAATTAACTGACCTAATATATGGAGATGCAGACATAGAAAACAGTCTTGCAGACACATTAGAAGGAGAGGGTGGGACAAATTGAGAGAAGAACATGGAAGCATGGACATAATCATATGTAAAATAGATAGCAGGTAGGGATTTGCTGTGTGACACAGGGAGCTCAACCCAGCGCTTTGTGACCACCTAGAGGGGTGGAGTGGTGAGGGAGATGGGAGGGGTTTCAGGAGGAAGGGAGCATATGTGTACCTATGGCTGATTCATGTTGATGTATGGCAGAAACCAGCACAAAATTGTAAAAAATTATCCTCCAACTAAAAAAAATTTTTTTTAAGAACTAGCTAAGTTCCTGATTCATGGTAAATACTTAATACATGTTAACCATTGTCATTATAAATCTAAACTTCCTTTGATCTCTCTGATCATGGTGGCCAAGGATTCTAAGATAAATTCTGATTTTACATTACAATAAAAAATATTAATTTTGACCATGTTTTCTATTATAAAAAACATGTGTGTAAAGTACATTAAGAATACCTCAGATTAGATTTAAAGAAAAACTCTTGACACTGATGATTTTTACATATGAAAATTGTTCTCTGAGAACAGCATGGTCACTACTTCTTACCACAAATTTTAAACATGATGTGAATTTTCACAGTTTAGAATCTGCTGGAATCAAGTACCATATGATCTTCTTGAATTTTCTTTAGGAACCAACTGGAGCTAGAGACAGGCAGCAAATAGCAAGAAGGGCCTACATCATAACTGGCCTCTTGTACTATGGGTTGAATTTAACAAATCATATAACAAATAAAGCAAGCTCAGCAATTTTGTGATTTCTTTAGAAAGTAAAACCAGAGAACTGATAATTGATTTGAAAGTAAGGGAGATGAAGGAGTCAAAATTGAAACTGAACTTCCTGCCTAGGTAAGTATATTATTCACAGAGATAGAGTTGTCATTTATTCACTCAACAGAGAGTTAACTAGTGCCCACCAAATTCCTGGCACTGTTCTAATGAAAATAAAACATTTTGAGTATTTCAAAGACCTCATTGTAATCTTGTAAAATTGTAATTGATCTTGTAATCAAGATGGGAAAGCAGAACATATGTGAGTTCACTTGGGACATATTGAGTTAAATGCATCAGTTAAATCTCAAAGTAGAAATGTCTAGATGGCAACTGATTACATGGTAGAAAGTTAGAAGAGACCTCAGATTGTAGACAGACATCAGGAGTTGTCAGAACATAAACAGCTATTGAGGTGATGGGAGTAAATGAAATCCTCCAGGGAGACACTATAAACATAGAACTCTGAGAAACACCAAATGTAACGAAACAAATGAAGATGCCAAACAAGTGATGCAAAGTCAGGAGTGCAGGATATCATGAATAGAGGGTTTTAGAATAAGCTGCTTACCAGTGGTGTCAAATGCTGCCAAGAAATCAAAGACGGGGAGATATTCACTGAATGCAGCATCCGGAGGGAGTGGGCTCACCTGGTTTGTAAGGTAGGAAGCCAAGTTGAATTAAAAGGAGGGATGGTTGAGAAGTGAGTTGAAGGAAATCATACATGTAGGTGTCTCTCTCAGGAAATAGGAATTGAAGAGGAGAAAGCATAGGACTATTGCTGAAGGCTATATACATGAGAACATGTAAATGATCTGAGGGAACAGTAAGATGAGAGAGAGAAATTACAGACACAGGACAGAAGGGAAATGGTTAATGGGCAAAGATTCAGAGGAAGCAGTGTTGCTGAGCAGAGAGCAAGGGACAAGCCCTGGACAGGGAAAAGAAACACCTTCATTGTAAGAGAGCAGAAGGGGAAAGGTGTAGTTAGTGTACAGCAGGGGATGACAGAAGACAAACCTGGAGAGGTAGGAAGATGACCTTATACTCTGTGCTCTGATGTTCTTTATTTTGTAGGAGTTTTGGATCCTCTAAGGCTTTAAGCAAGAAAATGCATGGTCAGTTTTGTCTTTCACCTATATTGATCTGGCAGCAGAGTCAAGAATGCATTTGAGAGGAGCAAGGCTTGAAATAAGAAGACCAGCTTGGAAGACTTTAGAGTAATATGACAGCTGCAAAGATCCTGAGTTAAGGTGATGATAGAAAGGGATGGAAAAGAGGGTTCAGACTCAAAATTAAGTTGGTTAAAGTTAATGATTGAGTGCAGTGAATGAAAGGAAGGAAATCAAGAGTGATCTTGATTACCCTGTCTATTAAGTTCATAAGAGAGTCATTAACTGGTGACAGAGAATTCATGTGGAAAAAGTTTTGGAGAAAATGTTAAATGTGGGCATTACCAGTAAGTGATATGTGTATAAAGTAACCAGCAGAGATATCTGGGAGACAGATGAATATGGAATCTGAGGCCAAGGAACTGGGCTAGAGGCATATTCACTCATAGTAATACTTAAATTTATTTATACTTGCCTACATGCAGCTGCTTTACCTATACTATTTTATTCTCATGTCAATTCTTTAAGACAGATGTTGTAATTCACTCATTATAGGTAAGGCACCTTTTACTTAATCTCAGAGGTAATAAGTGGCGGAATCAGACTAAAGACCTGCGAGAAGTCATCCCTACTTAGATGCTAAATGAAGCCACAGGCAAAGCAAAGATAGCCCAAGACAGTGTGTAGGAAAGAGAAGGGCATAAGCATATCCCAATGAATAATATATTTTTAAAGCGAGCAAAAGAAGAGACTAAGTCAGTAACAAGGGACGATTGCATATTCATTGGAACACGGCAAACAATTTCATAACCTCTCTATGCTTGCTACACAACTCAATGTTCTAATGTACAGTCATTTTGTACATAGCCAAACTATATATATCTTTGATTGCAGCAAAAGTAAATTTTGCACAGTAATTAAAATTTGGCAATACAATTTTGAAGGCCTTGGAAAACCAGTTGAGAACTATGACTCTTCTCTGCCTGGTTTTCTACCTTACTTTAGTTGTGGCATGTTGCCAAGCTTCAAATTCTAGATGGAAACTTCCATCCCAAGACTGCTTCACTGGACTCAGGCACTCTTTCCCTTCAGCTCAGGCTGGAGCTCTCTCGCTCTGCACAGAGACATGTTCTGCACATGTTCTGCTCGCTTACTGAACAACTACAGCCTCAAGGAACAGCTCAGCCCTTCTTTTCAGTGATTTTCTCAGTCAATGTATTAGTCTTCCTTGTAATTAGAAAGGTTATTGCTGTTATTTCTTATGCTCCATAAGAATCTTCACTGCCATTCCTGAATTATAATCAGTTTTTGAAAAGCACGTTACAAGCAGTTCCCTGCTGCTGCCGCCTTACCAAAAAACTGCAGTGCACCAAGTGAATATGAATGAGTTTAAGCTCTGCTGAATTTCTTTGGAGAAGTAGGGGTTCATGCTAAGTGACAGATCAAAAATTGCTGGGAATGTTTCAGAATTCCAGTTTGGTCCTACCTGAGCGTGGTCGTAGTGGGGGTGATTGATAGTTTGACCTGAGAAGCAGATTAGCACTGTCTCATGAAGCATACTGGAGAGACCATCTAACTATGTCAAATCTCGTGACTGTGTTCTGTGGACCTGGGATGGCCTCATAAATCAGATATGCCTGGTTTCAATAGCTTCAAACAGGGAAAAAGAAAGAAAAAGGCATGATATTTGTGTAAGGCTGTCCTACAAGTGTCAGAATATTAAGAGTGTTTTTAAAATCTATACAGTCATGTGCAGACTCCCAACACATAAAGTCAAAGACAGGGTCATTTTCATTTTTCGTTTTTGCCTGACCAAGATGAACTTTCTGTTTTAATGTCATCTATCTCCTCCATTCTGATTGAACACAAAAAAAGACAGCATTTTCTTCTTCTCGAGTTACCCCATAAGCTGAGCGTTGTGGCTTGATGGGGTGGGTAATCAAGCCAGTGAGGCAGCACCCTTGACAAAGATCTTGAAAGGCACATGGTATAATCAACCAGCTAAGACTGGGCCACAGCTGGATGATTCTGCCATGGCTGACATGTGTGAAACACCAGAAAGCCATCATTTAAATGGGGTTTGACTGATTGGCAATTTGAAAATCCTTTAGGGCAAGGTGAAATTTATGACAAGATAGATATCTGATTATAGTTTCACTTGATTCATTTATCAAATACAACACCACTAACATAGACATATTCAACTCAGAAAAACTTTGAAGATCCTCTCTCCTCTTTTTATTAAATGTATTAAATTTAAATATATTAAAGTAAGAAAGATTGAAAAATTGGACATGACTGAGCATCCCACCCTAGACACTCCCTACCTGTTATCCTCTGAACATTCAAATGTCCACTCAGGGGTCCCTCAGAAACTCATTTTTTTAACTTTTAAATTTCAGTCTGTCGGTCACTCTTTCCTGAATATAAAACATCAAAGAAGTTTCAATTTTCTTTCTCTGTTTTCTATATTTATATCAATGTACATAGTATTTTCTGGAGAAATTGTGTAGCAGAATGTGTTAATGGACACAAGGATATATATAAAATATATATACATATGTGTGTAAATGTGTAGGTATATATAGTAAACACATATGCACTTACAGAAAATATATTTAACTTTAAAAAGACAGAATGGCTTACTGTTACTGTTCATTTTGTGGCTGTAATTTTAGATGATAATGTCATTTAGAATTAGCTGATTAGAGAGTGTTTATGCTATGTCTTAATGATATGAAAATAGCCAATCAATTCAGAAAGAAATATACATATATATTTCAGCCAGTATATTTATTGTGTGGAACAAAAAATGACTGATTACATTTTCACATTTCAATTGATTGTGCAATATCTTAAAGCAATTTAAAATAAAAATTAGCCCTATTGTGGTTCAAGACTCAATAAACATGCCTAAGAAGAACACTAGTCCCCTGTGAACCCACACAAAGGGACTTGTGAGATGCCATGTAATAGTTACTCAGTTTGTCGAATTAGCCCTCTGAGAAGTTTGTCTCCCAAAAAGACTGAAAAGAGACACATGATGGATATTTTTAGAATAATTAAGGGAGACATATTTCCCCATATGGATGGGGAAAAAATCAGATTGAACAGCATTTTAAAATGCTAAATCATACCTACTTGTTTCTTTGCTTATTTAATAATTATTTATGAAGCTCCTACTATATGTTAGGCATTATAGAATACAGAGATGGATAAAACAAAGCCTCTGCCATCACAGAGCCACATTAGCAAACTGTGTGCATAACTGGTTGTAAACTAAATGGAAATTGACAGTAGATTGAGAGACCACCCCTCCACCCCCCAGAAACTCAAACCACAATTTAGCAATATAACAAGTCCTTGAAAGGCTCAATGTCAAAAGGCACTGGTGTGAACAATAAATGTTAGAAAAAGAGGCCAGGGAAAGTCCAGGTTGGTGGGAAAAGGAGCAGCAAGGAAGAACTCTTTGAGAAATGTGGCTTGAGCTGGGCTTTAAAGAGTGGGCATCATTTGGATATAAAAGAGAGGGAAGGACATTTAAAACAGGAAAAGGCAACAGTAAGGACCCTGAGCTGAGAATAAACACTATTTGGATAACAGGGAGGAAATGAGGTAGCTGCTAAAATATAGGGTGGATTACTGGATGAGGTTGGATCAGCAAGATGGTACCCAAAAAGAGAGACCTTAGTGCTATGCCCAGGCATGTGCACTTAGTCACTGGCAATGGAGAACCCTCAGTTTTAATCACAAATTGAGGCTTTATGAATGCTCTATATTTTTCCCTGGTTTTTCCCTGGTTGTTTTTCCCCGGTTTGTGAAAGCTACATTTTTTTAAAGTAATAGTTTCAGACTAAATTAGAGAAAGCATTAAAAAATTAAATTGACCATATTTAGCATGAAAAAGAATGAGATGATTTTATTTAACAGTGACCAATCACCCCCAGGCTTTGAAAGAAGTCATATAAACAGGTCACTGATCATGATGTCCATCTATTATTTACACTGTGGTTTGTAGTCTGAGAAACTCGTAGGGAATTTTATAAGTTGTGAAATTCACAATCAACATGCTCAGTAATTTAAATTTGAACCATGTCATTGAATGATTAGTATTAGCAAGTTTAGCTGTGGGAATTTAAATTCATGGATATCAGAACTAAGAAAAATAAGGACTTCCTGCAATTGCTTATGTTGATACAACTGGTAGAGATAAGGCCAAAGATCTGAATTCTAGTTGGCTTAGCACCTAAGACCATGCTTTAACTATTGTCTTACCATTGATTTAGAAATGCATATCTCTTAGAGAGAGACAAAATTTATTTTCTCTGAACGCATGGGTGAAGGAAAGGTAGTGGGAGAGACATAGGAGAAAGAAAGTGGTGCTGAAGAAGGCAGAAGAAGAAGAATAAAGAGGGAAGGAAAGAAAGAAAAGTGGGAGGGGGAGGGAAGGGGAAAGGATAAGAGGAAGAGAAGCAAGCCAAAGAGCATGCAGGAGCAGCCAGACAAAAAGAAAAGGCAAGACAAACGAGAGTGACAGAAAGAGAAGAAAATCAAAAGAGGAGAACAGAGTTTTGTTTCCCAGCATTGTGACTCAGTGGTCAGTGTGAAATACAAAACATTGCTATGTAAGAACTGTTCCCTGACCTCCTTCCTTACTTAAACTCTGAACTCCTTAGTGATCAAAATGACACTATTATCATTTTTCATTACCTTGTGCCTAGAATACTAACTGACTCAACAATGCATATTATCAAATGAGCTTCAAAAATTTAATACTGCCAACAGGGCATTTTAAATGATCTTGTGTTATTTAATGATTGTTGTATGAATAAAAGTCTGTAGTATAAAGTAATAATCACAATCCTTTACTAAAACGAATTTCACATGTTGAGGCAAATATGAAATTTTAATCAAAGAAAATCAATGGACTATAGGATTAAAATTTTATAACCATCTTTTTTTAATTTTATTTTTAATATAAATTTATTTATTTTAATTGGAGGTTAATTACTTTACAATATTGTATTGGTTTTGCCATACATTAACATGAATCTGCTACAGAAGGAATGACAAATGTAAACAAGAAATAATCTACAGATTCAATTGAATAAATATTTAAATCCCTGGTACAATAAAGACTAACATAACTAAAATATGAAAGAAAACAAAAGACTAAGAAAATATTTCCAGGAAGCATGAAGGTACATGAAATTTGACACAAAAGTACCTACACCTCAATAAATAAATAAAAGGATATGAAAAGATAATTCACATGAGATAAAAACACAATTGCAAAACAAGCATTTAATATCTTCAAAACCACCAAAAAAACTGAAACAGGGCATTATTTTTCACACACAACATTAACAAATAGTTTAAGTAAAATCCATAATCCTGATCAATATATTTTTAACTGTATATACCAATAAGGGCAATTTAATTTGTCAAATCATCTTGAAAAGTAATTTGGAAATATATTTTATGATGCTAACAAAATTTCATAAAATTGGATTCAGTAAGATTACTCACAGGAATACCTTAATAAAAGGATAAAGCNAGGGATTGGGGGCAGGAGGAGAAGGGGACGACAGAGGATGAGATGGCTGGATGGCATCAGTAACTCGATGAATGCGAGTCTGAGTGAATTCCGGGAGTTGGTGATGGACAGGGAGGCCTGGCGTGCTACGATTCATGGGGTCACAGAGTCGGATGTGACTGAGCAACTGAACTGAACTGAACTGATGCTGTGCCAAAATTTAAATTTTTTTCAGTAAGTGTTCTAATCATGAAAAAGTATAAATTTAAACATTTCTGATATAATTTGGTTGTAAATCTGTTCATCTCACTTTTCTCTAAAATGAGACCTGCTGCTGCTGCTAAGTCGCTTTAGTCATGTCCAACTCTGTGCGACCCCATAGACGGCAGCCCACCAGGCTTCCCTGTCCCTGGGAATTCTGTCCCAGGCTTCCCTGGGATTCTCCAGGCAAGAACACTGGAGTGGGTTGCCATTTCCTTCTCCAGTGAATGAAAGTGAAAAGTGAAAGTGAAGTCGCTCAGTCACNAGCCCACCAGGCTTCCCTGTCCCTGGGAATTCTGTCCCAGGCTTCCCTGGGATTCTCCAGGCAAGAACACTGGAGTGGGTTGCCATTTCCTTCTCCAGTGAATGAAAGTGAAAAGTGAAAGTGAAGTCGCTCAGTCACATCTGACTCTTATTGACCCCATGGCCTGCAGCCTATCAGGCTCCTCCATCTATGGGATTTTCCAAGCAAGAGTACTAAAGTGGGGTGCCATTGCCTTCTCCCAAAATGAGACGTACTGACAGAAAATTAGACAATTGTGAATTTATCATGAAAGGAACTCGAAGTAATTTAGGTAACTGTTCTGTCAGTTTTCTTTCTCAATCTGATCATTGTTAGTTGTTTTTACAATGCGTAATAAAACATTTAATATGGAGGAGATTCTTATCAGAACATAAAATAAAATTTATAGTCATATAAATTGCTTTAGTGAATGAAACAAAAAATTGCAATATTCCGTAGGTTGGTTTGCCACATTATTGGCTTTTCCTACCATAGATCTAGATCTATGGTATGCATAGGTCTAATGGTAGGAAAAGCCAATAATCCTGTATATCTACAGGACTGTAAATTAGAGCAGCAATAGTATTTATGAATAATGAGATATCACTGTGATTTCTGTTATTTTGTATTGTTCATTCCTCCTTTAAAAAATATCCTTTCTTTAGTTCTTCTTTCCTCTTTTAGTCCCTTCCTTCTTTTCTTTCTTCATTGAATCTCACTTACTCGTTTCATCCTTGTAATTCCTTATCGTCAGGTATAATAATTCCAATGAAAAACAGACCTAATCTGGTAGGTAAAGTACAGAGCTCCTGTGTATTTTTCAAAGAGATTTTAGAGTTAATTTGATAATGAGGTTTAGTTGGGGAAAAAATTATTATCACAATCAGTATAAATTGTATTGTTTTGGTTAGTGGAATTTCTGTTAAGAGTATTTATACCATGATTTCTTAGTCTGGGCTTCTTTCCCTTTGATTTGCTTTTGGGTCTAGGACCATAGCATCTAGCATATATTCAAAGGGCCTGTCACCCCCAAAAGTTAAGAAGCACTGTAATTTAGACAAAGCATCTACCCAGCAAAACATCTGTTGCCTCTCTCAACCCTTAAATTCTTTTCTTTATTTAATTCACATACATTTGCCATTTCTCCCACAGGATTCTTCTGATCATGATCCTAGGTCTTTCATCCATGGTCTCAGAAATCCTCTTCTTAAGCTTTACTGCTTAAAAAATTAAAGCTTTACTTATTAAAGCTTATCTTCTTAGCTTTACCAAAGAGCCTACTCTTTGCTTTATTCAGATATTGCTGATGTAAAANCTGACCACCTCAGCGGAGAACAGCCAGCCTGCAGAACCAGGCAGGGCCATGCCGCCCACAGAGCCCAGCTTATGACCTGAGCCCCAGATATCAAGAGTCAGATCTTCCAGATGTCCATTGACAGGTATATGGATAAAGAAACGGTGGTACAGATATATAGTGGAATATTACTCGGCCATAAAAAGGAACAAATCTGATTCAGTTGAACTGAAATGGATGAACCGAGAGCCTCCTATACCGAGTGAAGAAAGTCAGAAAGAGAAAAACAAACACTGTATATTAATGTGTGTGTGTGGAATCTAGAAAAATGGTGCAGATAAACCTATTTGCGGGGCAGCAATGGAGACGCAGACACAAAGAAGAGACGTGTGGACACAGTGTGGGAGGGAGAGGGTGAGATGAATTGAAACATATACGTTACCATACATAAAATAGATAGCCAGTGGGAACTTGCTGTATGACACAGGGAGCTCAAACCAGTGCTCTGTGACAACCTAGAGGGGTGGGACGGGGTGGGAGGTGGGAGGGAGGCTCAGGAGGGAAGGGACGCATGTGTGCTTATGTCCGATTCATGTTAACATATGGCAGAAACCAATACACTATGCTAAAGCAACTATCCTCCAATTTAAAAAAATCAGTTCAGTTCATTTGCTCAGTCGTGTCCAACTCTTTGTGGCCTCATGGACTGCAGCACTCCAGGCCTCCCTGTCCATCCCCAACTCCCAGAGTTTACTCAAACACATGTCCATTGAGTCGGTGATGCCATCCAACCATTTCATCCTCTGTCAACCCCTTCTCCTCCCACTTTCAATCCTTCCCAGCTTCAAGATCTTTTCAAATGAGTCAGGTCTTCACATCAGGTGGCCAAAGTACTGGAGTTTCAGCTTTAGCATCAGTCCTTCCAATGAACACCTAGGACTGATCTNCCATCCAGCCATCTCATCCTCTGTTGTCCCCTTCTCCTCCTGCCCCCAATCCCGCCCAGCATGAATCTTTTCCAATGGGTCAACACTTCCCATGAGGTGGCCAAAGTACTGGAGTTTCAGCTTTAGCATCAGTCCTTCCAATGAACACCCAGGACTGATCTCTTTTAGGATGGACTGGTTGGATCTCCTTGCAGTCCAAGGGACTCTCAAGAGTCTTCTCCAACACCACAGTTCAAAAGCATCAATTCTTCGGTGCTCAGCTTTCTTCACAGTCCAACTTTCACATCCATACATGACCACTGGAAAAACCATAGCCTTGACTAGATGGACTTCTGTTGGCAAAGTAATGTCTCTGCTTTTGAATATTCTGTCTAGGTTGGTCATAACATTCCTCCCAAGGAGTAAGCATCTTTTAATTTCATGGCTTCTATTACTACTGAAATAAACAGGAAAGAAGAAACAGGTCTGGGAGCACTAGGGGAAAGGACTGGCTTTCAGCAACATTAGATAAGTGAACTTGGAGTTATTGAGTGGACATCAGTGTTTGGCTACTTTTTAGGGTATGCAATTTTGGAATTCAGGAGAAAAGTGAAGGCTAGGAGTATACATTGGGAAGCCATCAAAGTAAGACAGCATTTAGAGAAATAGGTCTGGATGTTATCACTTAGGATGCAACAGTAGATAAAGAGAGAGCTAAGAACTGAGTCTAAGCCCACCCCAGCCATAAGTAAAGATTGGGAAGAGGAAAGGGTTTTAACAAAGGCACTTGAAAATAAGTGCAAACCAAAAAAGTATCACTTAGAAACGACTTGAAGTAAATATTTCTGAAAGGAGGGAATTTATCAATTGTGTCACATATCTAAGATGGGGGCTGAGATTTGGTCATTGGTTGTAGCAACATGGAGTTGTTTGGTGGTCTCTGCAATTGTGTAAGGTGTTGGGGGCAAAAGCTTGACTAGACTGGAAAAATGGGAGAAATGAAAGTGGACACTGTGAATATAGATAATTTAGTACAAAATGTTGTAACAAAGAAAAGCAGAGAAACGAAGTATTGGTTAGAGGGAAATTTTTGGTCCAGAAAGATTTTTTTAAAATAGGAAATACCACAAAATATTTTACTGCTAGTAGAAAAGAATAAGTAGTCAAGGGAAACTGATGGTTGAAGAAGCAAAGCCTTTCAGAAGATGAGAAGGGATGGGATCTGAGGCACAAGAAGACAAGCTGACTGTAGATAGTAGTAAGGCTCTTTCATAGCAAGTCTCTCATAGTAACTGGAGAAAAGGTACCATTTGCAGGCAAAGACACATGGAAGTGGACAGAGCAGAAGTCAGTGCATTGAAAGAATGGGGAGTACTTTAGTTAGGCTGGAGCCTAACATGTAAGGAGAACATGACAAATGGATGAATGACACTTTCAGTTAATCAATTCAAAAAGAATTGTGAGATGCTAATCTTATATGATCATGACTTGTATTTGAAAGAACTACCTAGAGGGATTCCCCAATGTGCTTCATCTCAAAGTAGCAGAAATGTAATAATTGTACAGCCTCCCAACATGTCCACTTTAAATAATAATAATGCAAACTACACACCGTGTGTTAGGCTTTCCTCTAAGCATTTTGTGTATCCTAGCCCATTTAATTCTTACAACAAACCTGGGGGAAAGTGCTGTCATTTTTAAATTTGAGAAAATAGGAAAGTGAGACACACAGAAGTTAAAAATCTTACCTGAGGTCACATAGCTAGCAAATAGCAGAGCTGAGACTTCAACCCAAGGATCCCAATACAAGAGGCCATGTTCACAATCATTTGCTGTATTACCCTTTGATCCAGAACCACTTCAAAGTATAAATTCTGTTCAACATTTTTTTTAAGTTATGTTATTTAATAGTCATTCCTTTGTTGAATGACCCATACCACATTTGTGCTGAAAGTGTGACTGGGAGATAGGCAAATGCAGGGTGACCTGGGAGTGTATATCAGTAGTCTGGCATTGCAGCTTTCCAGAAGGAGTGTCCAATCAAGCCAGTCTGGCCTGACTCCTTAACAGCTCATGCTCTTACCTGCTAGGCTTGGCAGCCTCCCCTGCTGTCTCCTTGAACAGCTATACTGTCTGCAGTACACAGCAGTAACCCAGAAGTCTCACCCAAGCTTCCCGACAGTCGGTTGTCAGGGCATTTGACCAAGCCATTGGATACAGTAGGCAAACATGAGTACAGCATAAACAGCTGGGACTCATCCAGTGTTCTGTGTACCCCCTTATGCGTCCTGCATATCCACAGAGTTAAGATGAGTTCTGTATAATGACTTGTGATTAGAGGCCCCAGTGGCATTTGTCAATCCAACCCAATGCAATTATGAGTTATTCTGCCTCCTCCATCTCTGTCTCTTTTCCTACTTTGGCAACCATCATGTTCCCATGTTCCAGATAATGTAGTTATTGTATGGAAGAAGGCCTCCCAAACCACATCAGATTTTAGGCAAATGAGAAATATACTTCTGGTATATCAGGGGGATTGTCTGTTGAGGCAGGCTTCTCAGGTGGTGCTAGTGGTAAAGAACCTTCCTGCCAATGCAGGAGACACAAGAGATATGGTTTCAATCCCTGGGTCAGGAAGATCTCCTGGAACTCACTCTAGTATTCTTGCCCAGAGAATCCCATGGACAGAGGAGCCTGGTGGGCTAGAATCCATAAGGTCACAAATGGTCGGACATGCCTGAAGTGATTTAATACACACACAACACTGTTGCAGTTATCACTAACTACTTTGGTTAACAAAGTGGGCAAGTGACCCTCAGTCACCATGTTTTCCCTATGGCAATGTTGCTCTCTCAAATGGAGCAGGTAATGAGGAGAAAGGCTGAGCCCCAGAAGACACTCAGGCAGCCAGGTAGGATGGCAGAAACAAGAAAGGATATTTTGTTAAAAGAAATAAAAATTGTCTCAAGGTAATTTAAATGAAATGGAAAGTTAATTAAAGGTAATATTTCTTAAGAACATCAAAAAAAAAAAAAAAAAAACTGAAGCATGTTTGGACAAGACAAGGATAGACTGAATTCCAAATACAGGAGAAGTCACCACGTTATCAGAAAACATGTGGCTTCTCCCCTCTCTTCTTCTCTCCAGTTCCCTTCCTTCTTTCCTAGTCTGGCTGCATTTGCTTTGCATGGCCCCCCTTGGGTACCAGTCATGACTTTACCTGGTCTTGCACATCATCCTACTGGCCATCCTCCTATTGGTTCAATTTCTGTGTTACAGTTCTAAATTCCTCTGAGAAAGAATCACTTTGGTTCATCCAGTCTACCTGTGGTTTCCCTGAATCAGGTGGCTATGACTGTCACTCAGTTCAATTAGTCCTGGGCAGAAGCAGGGGTCTCATGGCCTCAGAAGTGGCTATGGGTGGGGCAACTTCAAATCAGGAATTGGACAGATACCTTAATACAGGTTTGTCACAGAAGAGAATTTCTATGATCCGTAAGAACTGTCAAAATATCCAAGATGTCAAGGGAGGCATGGTGAATTATGAAGGAGAAAAGACAAAGAACAAGTAGGAAGAAAAAGAACGTGAGTCCTGAAGGAGGAATGAGTACAGAAATGAGACCCAAGGTGAAGTCAGAGCCAGATTCAAGAGACAAGCCAGCTGCAGAGGATGCCAACTCACCACGGGCACCAAAGTATCACTGAAATAAGATTAGAAATTAATTCACACGTGAAATCCACACATGACAACCCACATCACCAGGGAAGTGTAAATTAGTTCCACTGCTGTTGATTTGGGCAGTGCCAATGAATGAAGTTTAAAAAAATAAAATTCCTCACCAGGAATACATGTCTATGTTGAATATTTTTGCAAGTGGCATAAAGCAGCTACAGTCTCAAGCCAGCCCACTGACAGTTGCCTGAAATGAGTCCTCAAAATCAGCAATATCTGAAAACTATTTGATGCATGACATAGAGCTACTTAGGAAAAACAGATGGTTATTTTTATATACAATTCAAATCTTTAATATGTCTCCCAAGGAAGGCACATCAGCTTTAGAAAATCATAAATGAGAGCTGAAAAGAGAACAGAACTACAGAAAAGTGTTTTTAATTAATTTTTTTAGTGGAGTATCACTAGAAAAATGTTTTTATAGATTTTTTTCCACAACATTAACCTGTTTCTACCAGAGGAAATGATTTAGTAAGTGAATTTCTTTTAGAATAAAATGAATGTTAATAGAAAATCAGGTCCATTAAATGTTTAGCAAATATCAGTTTGAATGGTCATGCAGATAATGAAGAGAAATCAGGAAAACCAAGGAAAACTACGACAATAAAAAATGCTAGATTGCAATTGCTAAACTGTGCAGTATAAAATGTCAACTTGCCCAAAAAATTCCTGCAGAGGAAAAGGGAACACTATTGTTGAGAGATTCTTTCTACACAGTTAATCATTTAATCTTAGAATCATACTTAGTTAAAAGACGAATTTTCTGAATGAGGAAAAATACCAAATTTTGTGACTTACTTGATTTCTCTCCATCCTCACATCTTTACATGATAAACACAGATCCAAAACCACCTCCACATAATACAAACAAATTTCCAGAGGCACTCAAGTGACATTTTCTTACCAAATTTAATTTTTCCCACTCTTTCTTCCTAGAATCTTCTATACACATTACCTGGTGCTATCCGGGTATAATGAATAAGAGCTCCAATTCAATTTGCTGAATATGTATTAATTAAATTGAACTATTATTGGAAAATAAATCATATGCAAGACAGTGTGCTAGGTTATAAAGACTACAGTGTTAAATGAGAATGTAGCATCTGATAGACAATATCACCTCTCAGGCATGGCTAGGAAGGGAACCAGGACTTGGAACTGGACAAATGCGCACCATGGGAGAGGCCCATCTCAGGTTCTGGAATGAAGGCCAGTGCAGCAAGAAAGTGCTAGACAACCGACCCTGGCCAGGCTATCCCCAGGACCAGGAAGGGCCAGCAAAATAACAACTGTTCATCAAGACAGAGGGACAGGAACACGGAGGAATTCCAGAGCAAATGAATGTCAGGCTGGACTCTGGGTAGGTCAGGAGCAGTGTCTGGGAAGTCAGGGCCTGAACCTCAGGGCAAAGGCTTATGGTAACCACAGGCAGAGATGCTCTAAGCTGAGAGTCCACATGCTAGTCAGAGGGTGGTGTGTGCCAGAGAAGCCCAGGAAACCTGAAACAGGACCCTGGAGAATGCTGTCATTTCAGAGGTGTGAGAACAGAAAAGTTGTAATCCAGAGGCAAGGAAGATAGTGTAGAGTCACAGAAACCAACTGGAGGAGAGAGGTTTAGGGAGGAGTGTTGGTCACCAGCAAGATCAGGGAGACCAGACAGAGAATGAGCCATTGGGCGCCAATTAGGAAGGTGTTAGGACTAGAAAGTCTGGGGAAAGGTTGACAGAAACAGCTGCCTCTAAAGTTCACTGTACCTCTGCTTGAGGATCCTGGCAGGTCTGCATGACGGTCACCTCATGCAAACACTACACTCATACAAGATGAATCACATATTCTTCCTGAGAGGCACCTTACTTGACTCCCAAATGGTCAGATATAAGTCATTTTTTATTTCAATAGAAAGTGGAGTTTGTTTCCAAACAGAATGGGAATTTTTTTTCTAATTATGAGAATTTAAAGTCATCTACTGAATTTATTTCTTTTCTGTGATCCATAATTTTATGACAGGAGGATGTCTAAATTTCCCCTTGGATCAACTACAGAAACCGTGCTTACAAAAAAGCAACAGAGACAGCTGGGGGCCTGCATGTAATCAGAAACAGGACAGTGTGCCAACCTCTGCAGTGTGGCACAGCACAACTGTGCTGTTATTCAGTTTCAGCTCATAGTCCCTGTAGACAAAGCTCATGGGCAGCCTGTCTGGGCAAGTAGTGGAGGTCAGAGAGCACAGCAAAATCCGAGGATACATCCATGTGATGAAGAATGAATATACCTCCTCCTGGGCCTTTTCGTGTGGAAGTTCTAAGGTATCTTTCAAAAGGTTCAGCCCTGGATGTCCCTGGTTGCTCAGTGGTTAAGAATCCATCTGCCAATGCAGGGGAGATGGGTTTGATCCCTGGTCTAGAAAGATCCCACACACCGTGGGACAACTAAACCCACACACTGCCAACTATTAAGCCTGCATTCCGTACAGCCTGTTCTCCACAAGAGCAGCCACCACAATGAAAAGCCTGCATAGCAAAAAAGACCCAGTATACCAAAATAAATATATTAATAAATTACTTTTTTAAAAGGGCCAGCCCTCGCCAATCATGCCTCATACTATTCCTGTACCTTTTTAAAGTTTAAAACTTCCCCAAATTACCTGCTAGCTGTGTGATTTTAGGCAAATCTCTTAGCCTCTTTTGTGAACCTGTTTCCTCATCTATAAGCAGGGATAAGAAAATCTTATTTTGCAGGTAAAATTTCCTGTACAAGCAGATGCTCGAGAAATGACGATATTATGGTTATTATTAGCAAGCAGCTCTTCATCCTCGACAAACAAACATTCCAGTAAAGCAGAGCACACAGACTATAGAAATGGGAAACTGAATGCTCAACTCTTTGATGCATTTCCTACAAAAGAGCAGCAAAGTGAGTGGAGGGAGGCCAGCTGCTGAGCTCCCTGCATCATTTACAGGAAATGCTGAAGAGGGGCGATGGCCCAGGGACCCACCAGATTTAGTTTCCAAAGTGTCGAAACTAGAAGTCAGTCTTTGTTTAGATATAATGTTCCTGGGGAATTAAAACTTCTTAAAGAACAGAAGCCTTAAACTACTAAATCATTAGGCAGAAAAAAAGGAGAGACAATGAACCCCACATAAACTGAAGAAAGTTGGGATTAAAGAAGCAGATGAAGTGTGAAATCAAACCAACAGAAAAGAAAGTGAAATCTCAGACATCTTTTAGGGTCAAACGTGTCCAGTCACTAGAGCACGAATTATGATACACATATTCTGCTTCTCTAGGTAAAGTATGAAAGTCAGGGACACAACTTGATGAAAAGGTAAAAGAAAACTATGGTTTCTGAAAGTTGATCATTCACCCAATCTACTGACATTTCCACCAGGATTTTATATACCATCATCTGAGAACCATGAGTATTTCTCACTATAAATATCTGAGTGACTGTCTTGCATCTCCTGTCTTTGGAGGCCAGTTTGTTTTTCAGTTGCTCATTCGTGTCCTACTCTTTGTGACCCCATGGACTGCAGCACGCCAGGCTTCCCTATCCACCAAATCCTGGGGTTTGCTCAAACTCATGTCCATCAAGTCGGTGATGCCATCCAACCATCTTGTCCTCTGTTGTTTCCTTCATCTCCTGCCTTCAATCTTTCCCAGCATCAGGGTCTTTTCTAATGAGTTGGCTCTTAGCATCAGGTAGCCAAAGTAGTGGAGCTTCAGCTTCAGCATCAGTCCTTCCAGTGAATATTCAGGATTGATTTCCTATATTCAGGGTTGATTTCCTTTAAGATTGACTGGTTTGATCTCCTTACAGTCCAAGGGACTCTCAAGAGTCTTCTCCAACACCACTGTTCAGAAACATCAGTTCTTTGGTGCTCAGCCTTCTTTATGGTCCAACTCTCACATCCATACATGACTACTGGAAAAGTCATAGCTTTGACTAGATGGACCTTTTTTGACAAAGTAATGTCTCTGTTTTTAAATGTGGTGTCTACATTTGTCAGAGATCTTCCAGGGGGCAAGCGTCTTTTAATTTCATGGCTGCAGTCACCATCTGCAGTGATTTTGGAGCCCAAGAAAATAAAGTCTGTCACTGCTTCCACTTTTTTCCCAACTACTTGCCATTGAAGTGATTGGGATCGGATACTATAGGGGAAGAGATGAGCCAGAGGAGAAATACTCTATTGACAAAATGTCTTCAGCAACTGATGAGTACTTATGGCATTAACTTTTTTATCTAAAAATGGCATTTAAGAAACAAGGTGGAAACAATCCAAATGTCCAACAATACGTGAATACATCAACAAAATGTGTATACATACAATAGAATATTATTTAATTTTTAAAAGGAAGGAAATTTTTATACATGTTATAACATGACAGACCTTGCAAACATTATGCTAAGCAAAATAAGCCAAATATGAAAGGACAAACACTATATAATTTCTACTTATATGAGATACTAAGAGCAGTAAAATTCAAAGAGACAGAAAGAAGAATGGTGCTGATTAGGGACTGAGGGTGAAGAAAGAATGAAGAGTTGTTGGTTAATGGGTACAGATCTCAGTTTGGGAAACTAAAAATGTTCTGGAAATGGATCATGGTAATGGCTGCAAGTGTGAATGTACTTAATGCTGTCGAACTATTCACCTGAAACTGCTTAACATGGTAAATTCTCTACATGTTATATATATATTGCCACCACACAAGAGATAAGGAAACTGATATGCATGTTATGACAAAGGGACTGTCAAGAGAGAGCAAATGTACATGCATATTTCTGAAATATTCCGTAAGAACTTTTGGGAGCAGGCAGATGTTCTGCCTAGATCTGCACAACCCTGTTATCACATGCTAAACAGAGGTACCAGCCATTTAGGGTTTACATAAGCCATCATGTCCCATTTTCTTATACTTTCTTTGGTCCCCTGAAGAGTCTGCAAAAGCCTTCCACAAAATACAACACCAGCACTTGAGGGTCTGTCACATAAGAGCCAGAGCTAGACAAGTAAGTAAACATGTCCCTTTTCCTTCTCCCCATCACAGTCCTGAAGAATTTAGAAACCCCAGAACACTAAGGAAGGAGCCAAGTAGGTTTCTAAAGATTGATCAGGTCTGATCCAGAGGAAGTGGACAACACTTCAAATTGTATAAGGAAAAAGAAGCTTGACTTAAGATTTGGATGGATTTCTTAATGTCAGCAAGTGACAAGAATAGCCATAAAATTTACCTGAAGCATTATTGAGGAGTGGGAAAGGGAGGCTCAGCAGACCAGATTGGAAGGTAATGTTGACAAAGAGCAAAGTTGCTTCCTACTAGCACCCTACTAAATGCAACTTGCTCAACAACTGACTTCAGCTCACATCTAATCTTTACAATCATCCTAAATATAGATTAGCTGGTGGCTCAGTGGTAAGAATCCACNGTTCAAAGGCATCAATTTTTCAGCACTCAGCCTTTTTCACAGTCCAATTCTCATATCCGTACATGACTACTGGGAAAAAACATAGTTGACTATATGGACCTTTGTTGGCAATGTGATGTCTGCTGTTTAATACACTGTTTAGGTCTGAGGGCTTCCCTGGTGGGTCAGACAGTAAAGAATCTGCCTGCAATGCAGGAGACCTGGGTTTGATCCTTGCATAAGAAAGATCCCCTGGAGAAGGGAATGGCAACCCACTCCAGTACAGTTGCCTGGGAAATCGCATGGACAGAGGAGCCTGGTGGACTACATCCACGAGGTCACAAACAGTCAGACATGACTGAATTATTTACACTTTCACTTTCATTAGATTTGCCATAGCTTTCCTTCCAAGGAGCAAGTGACTTTTAATTTCTTGGCTGCAGTCACCGTCTGCAGTGAATTTGGAGCCCAAGGAGAAATAATCTGTCATGCTTCCGATTTTTCCCCTTCTAATTGCTGTGAAGTGATGTGATCAGATCCCACGATCTTAGTTTTTTGAATGTTGAGTTTTAAGCCAGCTTTTCCACTCACATCTTTCACCTTCATCAAGAAACTCTTTAGTTCATCTTCCATTTCTGTCATTAGAGTGGTATCATCTACATATCTGAGGTTGTTGATATTTCTCTTGGCAATCTTGATTCCAGCCTATGATTTATCCAGCCCAGCATTTTGAGTGATATACTCTGCATATAAGTTAAATAAGCAGGGTAACACTATACAGCTTTGATGTACTCCTTTCTTAATTTTGAGCCAATCAGTTGTTCAATGTCCAGTTCTTTTTTTTTTTTTAATTTATTTATTTATTTATTTTTAAATTTAACTTTACAATACTCTATTGGGTTTGCTGTTGCTTCTTGACACCCGTACGGGTTTCTCAGAAGACAGGTAAAATCTGGTATTCCTATCTCTTCAAGAATTTTTCACAGTTTGTTGTGATCCACACAATCAAAGCCCTTAATATAGTCAACAAAGCAGAAGTAGATGTTTTTCTGGAATTTCCTTGCTTTCCCTATGATGCAATGAATGTTAGCAATTTGATCTCTGGTTCCTTTACCTTTTCTAAATCCAGCTTGTGCATCTGGAAGTTCTCAGTTCATGTACTGCTGAAGCCTAGTTTGAAGGATTTTGAGAATTACCTTGCTAGCATGTGAAATGAGTGCAATCATGTGGTTTGAACATTCTTTGGCATTACCCTTCTTTGGAATCAAATGAAAACTGACCTTTTCCAGTTCTGTGGCCACTGCTAAGTTTTCCAAATTTACTGGCATATTGAGTGCAGCACTTTAGCAGCAGCATCTTTTAAGATTTTAAATAGCTCAACTGGAATTCCATATCCTCCACTAGCTTTGTTTGTATTAATAGTAATGCTTCCTAAGGCCGACCTGACTTCACACTCCAGGATGTCCAGCTCAAAGTGAATGACAACAGCATCATGGTTATCCAGGGCATTAAGAACCTTTTTTTTTTTTTTTTTGTATTATTCTTCTGCATATTCTTGCCACCTCTTCTCAATCTCTTTTGCTCCTGTTAGATTCCTACAGTTTCTGTCCTTTATCATGCCCATCCTTACGTAATATGTTTCCTTGATATCTCTGATTTTCTTGAAGAGATCGCTAGTCTTTTTCATTCTATTGCTTTTCCCTATTTCCCTGCATCGTTCATTTAAGAAAGCCTTCTTTTCTCTCCTTGCTATGTTCTGGAACTCTGCATTCAGTTGGATGTATCTTTCCCTTTTTCCCTTACCTTTCACTTCTCTTCTTTCCCCAGCTATTTGTAAAGCCTCCTCAGACAACCACTTTACATTTTTGCACTTATTTTTCCTTATAGGATAGTTTAGGGTCACTGTCTCCTGTACAGTGATTCAAACTTCTGTCCATAGTTCTTAAAGCACTCTGTCTACTAGATCTAATCTCTTGAATCTAATTATTAAAGGGGATTTGATTTAGATCATACCTGAATGGCCCAGTGGTTTTCCCCACCTTCTTCAATTTGAGCCTGAATATTGCAATAATAGCTCATGGCCCAAGCCACAGTCAGCGCCAGGTCTTATTTTTGCTGACATTGTATAGAGCTTCTACATCATCAGCTGCAAAGAATATAGTCAATCTGTATTGACCATCTCATGATGTACATGTGTAGAGTCATCTCTTGTGTTGCTGGGAGAGAGTGTTTGCTATAAACCAGTGTGTTCTCTTGGCAAAACTCTGTTAGCCTTTGCCCTGCTTCATTTTGTATTCTAAGGCTAAACTTGCCTGTTACTCCAGGTGTCTTCCTACTTTTGCATTCCAGTCCACTATAATGAAAAAGATATCTTTTTTTTTCTTTTACTTTACAATACTGTATTGGTTTTGCCATACATCAACATGAATCCACCATGGGTGTACATGAGTTCCCAATCCTGAACACCCCTCCTAACTCCCTCCTCATACCATCTCTCTGGGTCATCCCAGTGTACCAGCCCCAAGCATCCTGTATCCTGCCTCAAACCTAGATTGAGAATTCATTTCTTACATGATATTATACATGTCTCTATGTCAATTTTTGAAATTAGTTCTAGAAGATCTTATAGATCTTCATAGAACCAATCAACTTCAGCTTCTTTGGCATTAGTGGATGTTGAATGGTTTGCCTTAGAAATGAGCCCAGATCATTCTGTCATTTTTGAGATTGCACCCAAGTACTGCATTTCAGACTCTTTTGTTGACTATGAGGGCTACTCCATTTCTTCTAGGGATTCTTGCCCACAGTGGTAGATATAATGGTTATCCAAAATAAATTTGTCCATTCCTGTCCATTTTCTTTTACTGGCTTCTAAGATATTGATGTTCACTCTTGCCTTCTCCTTCTTGGTCATGTCCAATTTCCCTTGATTTGGGGACCTAACATTCCAGGTTCCTATGCATTATCATTCTTTACAGCATTGGANTTTGTCCATTCCTGTCCATTTTCTTTTACTGGCTTCTAAGATATTGATGTTCACTCTTGCCTTCTCCTTCTTGGTCATGTCCAATTTCCCTTGATTTGGGGACCTAACATTCCAGGTTCCTATGCATTATCATTCTTTACAGCATTGGACTTTTACTACCAGACACATCCACAGCTGAACATCATTTCTTCTTTGGCCCAGCTACTTCATTCTTTCTGTAGCTACTAGTAATTGCCCTCCACTCTTCTCCAGTAGCATACTGGACACCTTCTGACCTGGGGGCTCATCTTCCACTTTCATATCTTTTTGCTTTTTCTTCCTGTTCATGGGGTTCTTGCAGCAAGAATACTGGAGTGGTTTGTCATTCCTTCCTTCAGTGGATCACTATGACCCATCCATCTCAGGTGGCCCTGCACAGCATGGCTCATAGCTCAATTGAGTTACACAATCCCTTTTGTCTTAACAAGGCTGTGATCTATGAAGAGGGCCAGCTGCTATTTATTTTTGTATCTTCAGACCTACCACAAAATAGCAATTCAATAATTGTTTGCTAAACAGATGAATGAATGAAAAAACAGCTCTGAGGTTGATACCTATGGACTATGTGTGTGTGTGTGTGTGTGTGTGCACACGTGTGTGCACGTATTTATGTGTACATGTAGGGAGGAGAAATGGATATTGTTCAAAAGGTCTGGAAAGATCCTTATGCTCTGGGTCAAACCAAGCAAATAACATGTTTGCAAAAAAATACTTACATCCTACAGTCGAATTGTTTGGACAATTAACCCATGTATGTGCTGGACTTCAGGTAACAAAATGGCCAATTTCCACTCTAAACAGCCAACTTTATTTCCAGTCCTTGATAAGCCTAGAAACTGCACTTCCTCTCAGACCAGTCCATCATGCCCACACCTCAGCTTTTTATAGAATGCTTTAAACTAGAGCTGATCCTTCTGGGATTCAGTTGGTTCTCTATCTCACTCTGCCTGACTCCAGGGACCACCTATCCAACCTTTCTAGAGCACATGGCACACTTATGAAACAAACAGACAAGCCTTAAGTAATTGACAGATGTCAGCCTTTGGCTCAGGAACTGCCCCATATTCACCACCCCTTACTCCACACCCTGTGAGTCTACATCAGCACATCAGCACTCCTCCTGTGGGCTGCCCGATCATGCTGGCTCCTCAGCTTGGCTTCTCTTGCAATTGGCTCTACTAAATCTCATCACCAGTTTTAGAATTGCCTAAACATTTCAGACTGGCCCTATCAGGATCCTACTTCTGGAATCTCTTGTTGGTTTCAGCATTAAAATCTTGCCTTTCTTCTCAATCTTTTCCCCTTACCACCAACCTGGATGATAATTTAGCTAGCTCTACTGAGTTCATGTCAGTGATGCAGCACCCCAAGACAAGTACATGTCTACTTCATGGCTTGTGGTCTCTATGCCCTGAAATATTCATGTAGATGACATCTTTTCAGATTCCTCTTGATTTAACATAGTCATATAGATTATGTCATTTAAAGTTTCTACTCAAAGGACATCTCCTCAAAGAAGCCTTCCCTGGCAGACTTTTTAAAATAGCACTCCTTTTCCTCACACTCTATCACCTTACTCTGTCCATTTTCTTCATAGACTCATCCTGACCTGTAAATATGGGATATATATGTTTCCTTCTTTCTTGTTTATCATAAAGACTAGAGAGTAAGTTCTGTGAGGGAAGCAACTTTGTCCGTTTGGCTCATCATATCCCTGGCACCTGGAACAGTCTATCACATAATAAACATCAAATAACTATATTTTAAATAAATTAATGAATTGCTGTAAAGCCCATACAGAAGTGATCCATGACTATTCAACTGGAGAAGAAAATCAGTAAGTTCACTGACCTGATCTGATGCTAGTCAGAGTAGATGAGGTGGTTATATAACTTGAAGACAGTTAACCTCAAGCATGTATAAGATACAGTAAGCTATTTTAAATTATTTTTATAAATAAATGTTAGAAAATGTCTTGCTAGCCTTTTTCCCAATTCACCCTTCCTCAGTCACAAAACCTTGGTGACGAGATTAATTAAATCAGTTCTTTTCTACCACTTACCTGGCATAAGTCATCTTTTGCTACAGGCAAGTAGAAATCTGGCTGCTTTCCAGGAGGCCTTAAATGTGATTTCGGTTCATATGTTCAAATGAGTAATGATAAACATACATACTTACTGTATGGGATATCAAGATTTATAGTTTCTTTGAGTCACTATTGATTTTCACTTTCCTTAAATTTAATTTCTTTTCTTTGTTTTGTGTCTTTTTGGAGTTGTCTTATCAGTCACTGACCCCTGCTTTCATTAAGAATTATGGATTTGTCTTCCCATGGCTCCTAGAAATTATAAAGGAATGCATCCTATTAGGGTCGATGCTCCTCCCTTGAAGGAAAGCCCTGGCCAGGCACAGACACATGAGAGGCTCACGGAGGCCCACACACAGATACATAAATCCTTATTCTTTGGAAGCCTTTACTTCCTTACGTAAAATGTCTTCATCTGCTCAAAAAACGTAAGTCAGTTAATTAGTGTAATCGGAGAACAGCACCAAAATGATACATACAGTATAAATTGTAAACTTAGGACATAATATCAGGCAAGTTTTCCAATATGTAAACAACCAGCAAATCTATAAATTGGGTCTCTGGATGTACGTCTTTTGTAAAGAGAATCTGTCATTGATTTAAGTCAGAATGTAAAAATTAGAAGTGTCAGCATGTAAACAAAGAGCTAAATCGATTCTCTGTTTTGGCTATATAGTCTCATTTACTCACCATAATTATTTCTATCTGGGTAAAATCTTCTGACTTGAAACAACCAATTGGTTGCAGCCATCAAAAAGACAATGTGAAATTAATTGGACATCGCTCCATGAAAAATGGGAGGAGATTATTCAGTGAAGCACGGCATTCTAAACAACTATTCCACATATTAACTGCAGAATCTAGGATTCTAGAAGATATATACACCAAGGGAATAAAACCACAGCAACTCTTAAGACGGGAACTCAGCATTTAGCATTCTTTTTCTGGCAAAGACACACAATAGGCTTCAAAGACTTAGAAAAAAAAATCTTACCTTTTCTTTTTTTGGTCCACACCTTTCAAGACTTGTGAAAGAAATTTATTTTAAAAGGGTCATTTTCTCTTGAGAAGACATTTTACAAAGTTTTACCAGAGAATTGGTTTAAGGAACTCATTCTGGAATGATTAACATTCATAAACAAGTTATCAAAGCAATTATTCAAATTGTAAATTGACTGGAATTAAACATTTGAGTATAGAAAAGTTAATGAGTTATGTTTCCTGCACTGTAACATTTGCAGTTTGAAATGTACAGATTCAGGAAGAAACGTAATTGTATTATTTGTGAGAGTGAATTTACAGTGTGTTAAACTGGTTCCTCTTTCTGTGGCCCATGTGGAGACTGNTAACATCTACTTTCTTAGCAACTTTCAAATGCACTACAGTATTGTTAACACTAATCAGCATACTGTATGTTATATCCCCATGACCAATTTTATATTTGAAAGTTTGTATATATTAATCACCTTCACACAGTCTATCTCTAGTTTGGTGATCCAAACTGACAATCTACTATTTGCTATATGAACTTCTGCATTGCCAAAATTTCTGTGCCATCCTCGTGGAATATACCTTGTAATTCCTTGTTTTCTTCTTTTATTTGTTTACACTAAATCTCACTCAAATTTTTCTTTCTTTCTGGCTTCCCTTCTTCTCCTATGGATCCTTTGACTCTTACCTCAAATTCTGTCTCATTTGTGATTTCATCCTAAAACTGCAGATCATACAACTTGCTCCTTCTCAAAAACCAAAGAACTCATCAACTACAATTCATTGAGCAGACAATTTTTATGTGTTTGATATTGTCTGTGATTTTAATTGTTATTTTGATTATTTAATATAATTTTGTCTATCTGACTGTTAGCATTTGGAGGTCAGAAGCCTTGATTTTGCTATATAGCATCCATGGCATTACCCATAGTGGTCCCTAGTTCAAAAATCATACCTAAAGCTACGACAACATTGTTAATCAGCTCTACCCCAATAAAAATAAAAAGTTTAAAAAATCATACTTTGGCTGCTTATTATGTGCCAGACTATATGCTAGGTACTGTTGTTGAAACAAGAGTTGCAATCTTTGAGTGTTTAAAGAAGCTTGCAGATATTTCTGCAGAAATAAAAGATCTTGTATTGATAGTAGGAAGCAATACTTTAAAAAGGAGCTCACGAAGTCGTTCTTCTAAGGTTAGTGTTATGGGGAAGGGGATTTCTTAGATAAATGTAGACATAAACTGAGATTTTAGTAAGCGTGAACAAAGGAAAAAGTAAAGCACACAAGTGTTCTAGCAGAGAAATGCTTTGAGAAAACACCACTGGTTAGTCATGGCAAAATTAGTCCATAGGACTTACACCATGTGTTAAGGAAAACAGGTGTAGCCGGTGGTTTGTTGAGGACCAGAGTGGTGATTTGATTTGCTTTCAAATTTTTATTCCATTAACCAAGACTCAGGACTGCATCCTAATTATTTGTCATAAAGCCTGAAGTCTGACATCTGGTGTTCAGGTCCTTCCATAGACTGACTTCAAATTATCTTCCTACCCACTATAACACACAGTAGCTGCTTTTTATTAGCTAGAAAAATAGGTTCACTGTCTCCAGCTTTGTTGCCTTTGTAGAATTTTTTTAATCCTCTATGCTTTCTACAGTGTTCTCAGAAAGTTTCTGATTTATATAGTTTTCAAACCTAAAATTTCTTCAAATAAATCTTAAATTAATCAATGCACAGTCATTTTTAACCTTTTAAACCAATTAATCAATAACCATTAATTTATTTTTAAGCAGTAATTATTTAATCATTCATTGCTGTTTACTGATCACCCATTATGTGTGGATAACTACGTTGGGCATTATAGACTATGAGTAAAGAAATTGGATGCAAACTCTGTTACTCAAATGGCTGTTTTCCAAAATAAAAACATCATATTGTCATAAATAACTACAAAGGAATGTAGGTCACAATAAATGAATAGAAGCAGTATAAATTTGTTGCTCTGAGAGTTCTGAGGAGTAAACATTTTGGCAGGCTTAAAGGAATAGGCAGGATTTGATAGGAATTACTGTATTTTATATCATTCTTAAAAATCAGTGTCTGTCCATGAATTTTCTGAATGAATATTCAAAATATGTATAGTTCAGTTCAGTTCAGTCACTCAGTCGTGTCTGACTCTTTGCAACCCCATGAATTGCAGCATGCCAGNATAAGAGCCGGGCCCATTGGCCTCCACCTCTGCACATGACTTAGACTCAGAACCCTCAGGGACCAGGCCTGAGAACACACCCTGGTGGGGCCCCCACCCGTCCTACTTCCAGATCCTGTTTCCCCACTTCCCTTAGGTGTTTCTCAAAGAACACTTTGTCCCAGGGCATGTTTCTAGAGAACCTGACTTGAGATGAAACTATTCCCTGTCAGTGCCAGGGTAGACAAGAGCAGATGGCAGGGTTCCGTTGAGGAACAGTCCCTCTGGAAGAACGCTTAAATCCCCCCAAGGAGGGAAGGAACTCACCAAGTGCCTGCAGTTTCCAGAGTCCCATTTGGCCACTGAAACTCAACCCCACTGGGATCCAAATGAGCACCGGACCCAGAGCCACACTCCCACACTCTGCCTCTGACTCTTCCGGAAGGAATAAGCATGATCAGGCTAGTAATAAACGACTGAGGATCAGAAGTTTAGATGTGCATCTATTCTCTTGTCACAACTACGAGGCTCAAAAATGGCATAAAGATCAAGTAGACAAACCTGCCAAATTNCTCTGCCTCTGACTCTTCCGGAAGGAATAAGCATGATCAGGCTAGTAATAAACGACTGAGGATCAGAAGTTTAGATGTGCATCTATTCTCTTGTCACAACTACGAGGCTCAAAAATGGCATAAAGATCAAGTAGACAAACCTGCCAAATTGCCAACATCCACTGAATCATTGAAAACACAAGAGAGTTCCAGAAAAACATCTACTTCTGCTTTATTGGCCATGCCAAAGCTTTTGACTGTGTGGATCACAATAAACTGTGCAAAATTCTTCAAGAGATGGGAATACCAAACCACTTGACCTGCCTCCTAAGAAATCTGCATAGAGTCAAGAAGCAACAGTTAAAACTGTACTTAGAAAAACAGACTGGTTCCAAATCAAGAAAGAGTACATCAAGGCTGTATATTGTCACCCTGCTTATTTAACTTATATGCAGAGTACATCATGAGAAATGCTGGGGTGGATGAAGCACAAGCCAGAATCAAGATTGCCGGGAGAAATATCAATAACCTCAGGTATGCAGATGACACCACACTTATGGCAGAAAGCGAAGAAGAGCTAAAGAGCCTCTTGAAAGTGAAAGAGAGTAAAAAAGCTGACTTAAAACTCAACATTCAGAAAACTAAGATCACGGCATCTGGTCCTATAACTTCAAAGCAAATAGATGGGGAAACAATGGAAACAGTGACAGACTTTATTTGAGAGGCTCCAAAATCACTGCAGAGGGTGACTGCAGCCATGAAATTAAAAGCTACTTGCTCCTTGGAAGAAAAGTTATGACCAACCTAGACAGCATGTTAAAAAGCAGATACATTACTTTGCCAACAAAGGTCCATCTAGTCAAAGCTATGGTTTTTCCAGTAGTCATGTATGGATGTGAGAGTTGGATTATAAAGAGAGCTGAGCACTGAAGAATTGATGCTTTTGAACTGTGTTATTGGAGAAGATTCTGAGAGTCCCTTGGACTGCAAGGAGATCTAACCAGTTCATCCTAAAGGAAATCAGTCCTGAATATTCACTGAAAGGACTAATGTTGAAGCTGAAGCTCCAATACTTTGGCCACCTGATGTGAAGAACTAACTCATTTGAAAATACCCTTTTACTGGGAAAGATTGAAGGCAAGAGGAAGAGAAGGGGACAACAGAGGATAAGATGGTTGCATGGTATCACTGACTTGGTGGACATAAGTTTGAGTAAGCTCCAGGAGTTGGTGTTGGACAGGGAAGCTTGGTGTGCTACAGTCCATGGGTTGCAAAGAGTCGAACATGAGTGAACTGAACTGAACTGAGACAAACCTGCTATAAAGATATACTTTTTATCCAGTAGACATATAAGGCACAGAAGATGATAATATGCATATTGATAATGTATTTTGTTCTTCTTGAACTGAGAATCAGTAAACACTATAAACTACAACTTGTGATGGGAGGGATAGACCTGAATTTCCTAACTTACTCTGTTATGAAAGTGTATATATACTGGCTGGTGGCTTAGTAGTAAAGAACCCGCCTGCAGTGCAGAAGCTGCAGAGATGTGGGTTCAGTCCCTGGGTCAGGAAGATCTCCTGGAGGAGGAAATGGTAACACATTCCAATAACTTCGTTTGGAAAATCCCATGGTCAGAGGAGCCAGGCTCCCGACAGTCTGTGGGGTCTCAGAAGAGTCGGACATGACTGAGTGACTAAACAAACAACAAAATGTATTCTGGTCCCTAAAGCTGTGGATAAAGGCAAAATGATGTAGGGAGTACAGCATGGGTATGGTCAAAGGCTCCCGTGAAATGTCCTGACAGAATCCTATACTTCTCTTTCCCAGCAACATATAGCTATATAAACATCTAATTAACTATTTGAAATACTTTATCTCCCTTTCTTGAGCATAAACTCCATGACAGCAAGAAGTATGTCTTCTGTTTTCTTGAAATCTGTTTAACTCCCACACGCAAGTATTATGACTCATTATCGGCACAACTTTTGATTAAGATCTCCCGTCATTAGAATCCAATGACCAAGCTGTTCAGTGAACTAGCTGTGCAAACTTGAAGAGTTACTAAACCCCTCTGACCTCAGTTTCCTAATAAGTAAAATGTGGGTTATAACAGTGACTATTTGTAGTAAAAATTTAATGAAATGAAGCCCATGAGGCCCTTAGCACAGTACCTAGTATATTATTATTTTATTTTAGTTATTATAATATTATTGCATGAAGACTCTATTTGCAATACTGAACAAAGAGCTCCTGTTTATAATCATAGAGTCACACAGATATGTGATTTCTTCTCCACACCCATCCATAACCTCTTCTTTCCCCTTCAATAATGCTTTTACTACATCACACCAGAATCTTCCCCACTTAATTTGGATGATTAATTTTTCCTTTCAAATACACTTAATTCTCCAGTGCACTCAGCTCCAAGTAACAAGATTTGTGGAGGTCATCTGAGTGGGAGCTCTCAGTGCTATATGAGGGCACATTAGTGGGCCCAGCGGCCCCGAGGCCACCCTGACGGTGATTTACAAGGTGCAGGGTAGAAGGCAAGGACTGTGAATCCCAGCCCAGACATGTCCCGAGGGAACTGTGAATAGCAGCAAAGTCTAGAGCACAGTGTGGATCTCCGACCCTAACCCTTCAGCCCAGAGCTCGCCTCTGGGCAGTGTCCCCACCCCCATCATGACCATACTTCCCGTTCATCTTCCAACCAGCCACAAAGTTCTGCCCCATGCTAAGAGGTGATTCTGTAATGGGATCGGTAGACTCGGTGAACACGTTAATGCCAGCAGCCCCAGAGGGAGCACATTCCTGTCTCTATCCTGCTCACCAAGCCCATTTGCCATATTTTTGGTTGTGAGCTTGCAACCCTGCAGGCTCCATTGTCCTTTTCATTATCAGTAAAGATATCCTGAGAAAATCCATTAAATATTGAGCCAGAAGTCTGCTATCAATTTGGTGTACCACAAGAATACAAACAAAGCTGAGAATGTCTTAGGCTGATTTGATTATTAGTGCCCTGAAAGCTACATAATTGAGTATAGGGTTACCTAGCATAGGCCGGGGGGACTCACATAGCCATTAATTCTACATTATTCAAGATACACTTTCTGAGGCAGAACTTGGTCTTTAAAAAAATTTGTAATTGGGAATGTGCTGTACTGTGGCTGCAAAAGATTACAAGAGGATGAATATAATAAGTACTTAACAGAGCATAGAACCTATTTCTTAGCTTATGATGTTTCTCAGTGAAGTTTTTGAGAATTTCAAGGCCCTTGGAATTTAAGTCTTTTAAAATACAAAGTAGTATATGTCAGTCACTAGATAACCTTCCTTTTCACTCAGTACCTCTTATTTGGAAAACTTTTCAATGAATCAGCTTGTTTTTCCTTCACATGACTTGAAGGACTAAATAGAAACATGAAGGAACCCAAAACAATACTGACCACGTATATGGAGATTTTGAGGAACAAATTCAGAACTGAGGTACTAGTCTCATTTTATACATGGGGCAGTACAAGTAAACACATGTATACCTGTGGTGGATATATGTTGATGTATGGCAAAACCAATACTATATTGTAAAATAATTTTTAAAATAATAATAAATTTTTAAAAAACTAAAAAAAAAAAACCTCTTGATGGTCTCAAATCGAACAGTCAAATCTCAACCATTTGTACAGTGCTAAATTGTTTAATTTTGTCTTAATTATTCCTACTCAACAGCGGCCTTTTCAAAAAAGGCTATCTGCAAAGCATCAGCTAAAAATATACTCCTGCTCAACTTTCCCCTAAACACTGCACAGGAAAAAAGCCCTCCTTAGCCAAATAAGTTTTGGGATTATGGTATTTTATGTGCTGTACTCACATATCCATAATTCATATCATAAATCAAAGATTGTAATATTGTAATGTCCTTTAGTGAAGAAGCCTACTTGATTTTGCATTGCCCTAATTTATTTGACAAAGAAACTTTTATTGAATTATGCTTCTAACTCACTACAAAATCAACTTTAGAGAAAGCACTTTTAGGACATACGCTTGTCATTTACTTAAATGTGAAATAATTCTCTCTCTTCTCAGTATTCTGGGAAACACTTGAAGAATCACTAAACTAAATAAGATCATCAAGCGAGTATTTAATCTTTCTTTGACAGAGGGATTAAAAACTGAAGGTCTTTTTAAATTAGTCAGTCTTTTGTAATGAAGGTAGTGTTCATATCCATATTGTCTGCACTGATGATAGAAACCATCTGCTGGGCTTGGTGGTAGACACTTCTCACTTCCTTTCCCAATGATGTGTGGTCTAGGGTATGATTCTTGGAGTTATCTGTAGTTACCATGGCTACTTCTGAGCAGGTACTACAAGATTGCCAGAACTGGCAATGCACCTGGTGCCAATCTGTGGCTCCACAGTCAACCTCATCAACTACAAATGTCTTAGATGGTTCTCTCCTTCCAGTTATATAATTGGATCCATTGCTCATAGTCGTGCTCAAAATAGAAACAGACAACGAGCCATCTGTCCCACATCTCCAAGTTGTTCCTTAGCATAAAGCACCATCTCTGCTGTTCATTGTTACCATGGTAAGGTGCACCCATGGTACCAATGAACTGTGTGACCTCAGAGCTGCCCACTTAGCTGCCTGAGTGACGCTCTGACTCAGTTCCAACTCCTTCATCAGCTCTTACCCAGATTTGGGAGTGAAGATCTAATGAAAACACTTTCTGTTGTCTGGAGGCACTTTCTTTGGGCTCATTTAATGCATTTTATGGTGCATTAAATGTGTCTGTGCGAGTGGCTGGATTTGTTTTGCTCAAGTGTGAAGAATAATTAAGATCCTTCTAAGTCAAATGAAGTGTTGAAACACATTGTCAAAGGACCTCAGCACTGTAAATGTCTCGTTACCTCTGACACTTTGTAATTAGGTCTGTAACCGTTCTCTTAATTTCCACTGAAACATTCTTTTCCTTCCACACCACCTCTGCCTCCTTGTGTGTCAAGAACTCCCCCCATTACACATTCACATCTGTGATCCAGGTGTCATAAACATGCATCAGGCTGATGAGAAAGAGACGTGCTTGGATGGTATCAGCAAAGCCATGAAGCCCTTCTGCTGTCTCATCCATGGGCACAGGTGAGGTGCAGTTGTTAAGAGAAGACTTACCTCTACAGCAGCAAGACAAATGGCAAATGTACATTCTCCTTCACATGGGGACAGGTGGCCTGCTGGTCTGGCTGAGCTATCTTCCTCTTCTTCTGTAAGAGGATTTGCCTGATGGTGGCTCAGAGATTAAAGCATCTGCCTGCAATGCGGGAGGCCTGGGTTTGTTCTCTGGGTCAGGAAGACCCCTGGAGAAGGAAATGGCAGTCTACAGGGTCGCAAAGAGTTGGACGCGACTGAGTGACTTCACTTTCAAACATCAAAAGTGACCCTCTCCACACAGCTGTAAACAACTGATTCTGATTTGAAAATAGTTGTCTTAAATATACATGCGTGTGTGCTCAGTCACTTCAGTCGTGTCCAACTCTTTATGACGCTTTGGATTGAAGCCCACCAGGTTCCTCTGTCCATGGGATTCTCCAGTCAAGAATACTGGAGTGGGTTGCTATGCCTTCATCCAGGGTGTCTTCCCAACCCAGGGACTGAATCTGCATCTCTTATATCTCCTGCATTGCAGATGGATTCTTCACTGCTGAGCCACCTGAGAAGCCCAAATATACATGAGGCAATAGCTGATGGACAGGCTCCCCAGGTGGTGCAATGGGAAAGAATTCACCTGACAATGTAGGAAACACAAAAGATGTGAATTCAATCCCTGGGTCTGGCGGACGCCCCAGAGAAGGAAATGGCACCCCACTCCAGTATTCTTGCCTGAGGAATTCCATGGACAGAAGANATGAGATGACTGCAATTGTGTGGTAGTTTGAGCATTATTTGGCTTTGCTTTTCTTTGGGATTAGAATGAAAACTGACTTTTTCCAGTCCTGTGGCCACTGCTGAGTTTTCCAAATTTGCTGGCATATTGAGTGTAGCCCTTTCACAGCATCATCTTTCAGGATTTGAAAGAGCTGAACTAGAATTTCATCACCTCCACTAGCTTTGTTTGTAGTCATGCTTTCTAAGGCCCACTTGACTTCACGTTCCAGGTTGTTGGCTCTAAGTGAATGATCACACCATTGTGATTATCTAGGCACTTAAAAGGCCAGGAATACAAGATGGTCTCCACTATTCCAATAAATGCTATTCGCTTCTCTATGACATGAACTAAAATAATCTTAGAAACTGGAAATAATCTGCAATATTTACATGAAAGGCTGATTTTTCTCCTCTTGTGGAATTTTAATAAAATCATTATGGTGGTGATTGTTATTTTAATTGATACATTTAAATGCTAGCTACATAAAACCAAAAGAATACAAAGTTGGTTATCACAGAACTGTGGTTAAAGATATACAGTTTACAGATGGTCTGGGTATGAATCTTAACTCCACAGCTTCCTAACTGTGTGACCTTGACCATATTGTGTAACTTCCCTCACTATGACTTGGTTTCCTCATCTGCAAAATGAAGTCCTGAGAATGCTGCATGGAACATAATGAGTATCATACAAATGTTTATTCTAATTGTCTTCACCAACCTAAATAACAAATAGATTAGTAACCAGTAGGTAACTGTGATATGTGTCAATTTTGAATGGCCTGGTCATAGACACTTGGTCCATGATCTGAAATAGCTCATTAAACTTTTTTTTTTTCCTTCCCATTTCTTCAGTATTTTCAAATGAAAATCCACCATTATAAACCTGGATTTCAAAAAGGAAGAAATGAGTTCTCTTTTTATAGTTTGCCATTCACTTTCCATTTGAAATGTTTTTTTTTTTTNTTTTTTTTTCCTTCCCATTTCTTCAGTATTTTCAAATGAAAATCCACCATTATAAACCTGGATTTCAAAAAGGAAGAAATGAGTTCTCTTTTTATAGTTTGCCATTCACTTTCCATTTGAAATTTTTTTTTTTTTCTTCCTTCTTGGAATTGAATTACAAATATCACAGAGACTTTGTTCATTTTAAACTACAAGCCCAACTATTTAGCCTTTGTTCATGGAGAGGGCTGATTGCTTCTCAGATCATGTACTCAACAGGAAGCAAGCACTGAGGTAATGATGGCCTCTTCTGAGTCATATTCACAGCCAAGTTCAGGCATCCACTTGCTGTGGGCCTGCAGACACCCAGAGTAACATAAACCATGAAGAACAGCAAATGCCAGGTAGGGATGTTGGTTAGCGGGGAAAGATGCTGGCAGAATAGAAGGTAGAACTGTTGCTGTGCCAGGTTCTTAGACTCTTTAATCAATAGAAATTGATGAGGCCAGATGAGGAATTCAGGCAAGGCTTTACTGGGATGTGTGCTATATGAAGGAGTGAAAGCAAGTAACAGGTTCCCCTGCTTGCTTCCTCAGGGGGTCAGCAGGTGCCTTAATTGGGTGAAGATAAGAGTGGACCCATGGGTCGAGCCAGAGGGTTGGCTCAGGTTGTCTGCCCACTCCTTTGGTGGTTCTGTGTGCACAGCACCCTGCTTTGCTCCTGACACCTCAGAAGTGGCTGCTAGGTTTTGGCTTTTTGTATCTTGTCATTAGTATGTGCATGCACCCAGCTCGTTTTAGTCCCATATAGTTTCTTTGTACTCTGTTGCTTAGAAAACATTTGTCCAGGTTCAACCAGTGCAGTAAAGGGTCCCAAGTCAGAGGTCTCAGCCTGTCTCAGAGTTGCCTAGGCCTAATTCTAGACCCTATGAGTGCTAGATGCCCTTTTCTGTAGAATCTTTACTGGACAAGCCCAATCAGTCGGATCTGAGATGAAAGTGCACTGGGGACCAAGTCCACTGGTCCTGGTCTGGATCTTTCCAGACTTGGAAGAAATATATGTTCATTGTTATCCAGTATCATTGTTATTATAATCAGAAAAGAAATGTTTTGCTAGGTGCCAGTTAAAATTTTAACTCTGGAAAAAAAAAAATTTAACTCTGACATGCCTTAGCTCATTTGTGCCTCTAAATAATCCCAGAGATAAGTACTGATTCCATCATTATTTTAAAGAAGAGTGCTTGGAAAATGAGAGTAAGTTTCTCAAAATAATATAAATAGTAAGAGCCAGAGGCAGGAATTGAAACCTTGTCTGTCAGTTTTATTTCAAAGCTTAAGCTCTTAACCACTGAGCTACCCTGCCCTTATTCCCTTGTGTCACCCACCATATCTGTGCTGGGCTGTCTTTTCTCTATACTGCAGCCAGTCTTTATCTTGATTCCCAGATCCGATCATGTTGTTCCTCTGTATAGGACATTCTAATGGCCCCCACTGCCTCTGAAGCTCCTGAGCCTGGCCTCCAAGGAGTTCCGATTTGCCTCTCCAAACTCAGCTGATGGACACTGAGGTCTCAGCAAACCACACTGCTGCCCCCAGTCATAATGCACAATCCCCTGCTATTCTGCCTTTGTCCCCACCAATGTCTCAGCCTGGATGCTGCTTCATCCTCTCTCCTTATTAAACTGCCACCACCGCTACCACCCCAGTGTCCACCTTACTCTGTTGCAACCAGCCTTTTATCCTGTGAGTTAGTTACTATTATTATTTCAGTTTTACAGATGGGAAAATTCAAGGTCAGCAATACCAGGTCCATGGTCCCACAGCTAGTAAGTGGGTTGGGGAGGATTTAACTCAATTGGCTGATGCCAGGGTCTGAGTTCCTAGCTACTACTCTATATAAGTGATGAGGTCATGCTCAGCCTTTGGAGCATCACATGTGTGCAAAGCACTTTGCTCAGCCTCTCTGATCCCCCAGTGAGAATCAGCCATCAGCTCTTGCTTCCCACAGGGGCCCACACTGTGTGCCTCTGTTACAGAAATTACTCCACTCTATTTCACTTTAGCCGTGTGTCTCGCTCACAAGATGTGCTCTGTTTGAGGCCATGCCATTCATTTTGTGTCCTTCATGAACCTCGTCCCGTATCTGAAGCTCAGCAGGACTAACTTGATGTGTCCTGAATCTATTCATTGGCTGTTTATTGAACTCCTGCAGAAATGATCTCACTCCTGCCTGCAAACTCTCTGGTGCAATTGTTCTTATCCTTTTTTGATTCACACCCCCTTGGAGAACCTGATGAAAGCCATGCGTCTTTACAACAGAAAAATGCAACAACCAATAAAATTTTACATTCTTCTTGGTGGTTCATGGATTCTGGGTTCAGAGTCTAATTGATTTGAATTCAATTATCAGTGAATTGAATTGTTCTTGCTATTTCCTTTTTTCAAGTTATAGAAATCCAACTCAAAGCAGTTTAGACAAAAAGAGTTTTTTTGTGGGCTTTTTTTTTTTTTTTTTTTTTTTTTNTGGGTTCAGAGTCTAATTGATTTGAATTCAATTATCAGTGAATTGAATTGTTCTTGCTATTTCCTTTTTTCAAGTTATAGAAATCCAACTCAAAGCAGTTTAGACAAAAAGAGTTTTTTTGTGGGCTTTTTTTTTTTTTTTTTTTGGTAATCTAAAGAGTCCAAGAAATGGTTACATTAAACAAACAAACAAATAGATGTGTGAGTTTGTCTTCTGGAGCTAACGGAACCAGATATTCTAACATTATCAGGATATGCTTCTATCTGCAGATCAGTTCTAATCCCTCAAACTCACTTCCTCCACAAACTGGAGAATAAGTTTGGCTGACAGGCTGTGAGTCTCTCACCCCACCACAGAGGAGTTACCCCTTCTCCCTTTTAGTAATACTTTTTAAAAATCCCAAAGAAATATTCTGACTGGCCAACTTAAGCGGCATGTCAACTCCAGGACCCAGGAGTCATTGGAGAAAGAGAAGCTCCACAAAAACAAAGGGAATGACCTCCTGAGAATAACTGAAGAGCAGAGCATCACCACCACTTTTCTCACCATCAACCCCTGGGCGCCTGTGTGGCACATGCAGCCCCCAGCCTCTCTTCTGGAAGCCCTCTAAGCCCCTGGACCTCTGTGCACCACCCCGCCCCCACTTTCATTCCAGCACCATCAAAACCTACCTGCTCTACACCACGTCTTTTCAGGACCCAGCTCATTGCTTTCTAAGAGAACAGCTAACAGCGAATTGACCTGGACTAGACTATGAAAGGGAAAAATAGAACAAAGCAATCACTGTGCCTGCTTAGATAAACCATTTTATCAGTGGCCATTCATAATGATAACCGTAACCAACAGTAGTTCTAACATGGAATTTTGCCTAATTTTACACATCACAAACTTAAACAGCATTGACTTTTACAGCTGAGAGAGTCCCTCGAGATTGTCTTGCCCAATCCTTCATTTTATAGATAAGGAAACTGAGGCTTTGAAAGTCACTTATTTAACCCACACAGCAAACTGGTATTAGGCCCTAAGCCAGAGCTCATGGACCCTAGTTCCCAGTCCAGTTATCTTCTTCCTTCTCTGTAATTCACTGAGGAAGAGGTTTGGTTTATCACAGGCCCAGTGGGGCTCACGAATCACTGTGCTTGTGTGTTTCCTTCCTGGGACAAGTCATGACTTCAATATTCCAAAAACACAGAATTAGTTGGCTTTAAGGGAGGCATGTCTGGAGCTGTTGGGAGCATGGGCTTGGGAGTCAAGCTAGTTATGTTCATCCTTAGTCGTACCATGTACATGCTGGGACCGGTGAGTTAACATTTCTGTGTCTCATCTGTAATATCCTCTTCCAGGGCTTCTAACACAACAGCCCTAACTCCGTGTTGCTGTTCTTTTGGTTCACGTTCCTCTGGCTACCAGCAGGCCTACATCAAATAGATGCCCAGTAGTGCTACCTAACACACTAGGTTTTAGAAGAATAAATTAACTCATGACAATCACTTAGAATATGATCTGATGCACCATAAGCATTCAACAACTATAATTAAAATGCAGTTGTCAGGGAAAAGGGAGTATTTAAAGACAAAGGCCATAAAACAGAATTTCCGGTAAGTCAAGTAATTCAAACCAGTAATTAGCCACAATTTCCTTTCTGTCACACCTCCTTTAAAAAACAATGAAAAGAAAACTGTTACCAGGAATTTAGTTAAAAATAATAAAATAAACAACCCGATATACATAAACCTAAAATATTCCTAGATTCAGTCCAATCTGCTAAGCAGGTTATTTCAATCAGCTGTTGTTTCTATCATTTTCATTCCAGCACCACCAAAACTGGCCTGGTCTACACTATGTCTTTTCAGAACCCAACTCATTGCTTTCTAAGAGAACACCTAACAGTGAATTGACCTGGGCTAGAGTATGAAGGGGAAACATAAAACAAAACAAAGCAATCACTGTGCAATCAAAACTGACATTCGGAATAATGATTTGTGTCCTCGAAGACAAAATTATTGTAATAATTGCTATCGTTTGAGGACTGCTTGCCAAGGCTCAGAGGTTGTGCTCAGTATTAACATTTAACATATATCATGTAGACACAGGCACACATGCATGTATGCACACACACACACATGCTCATTCATTTTATCATCATAACAAATTTGGGTTGGGGGTTTATTCTTGTTTTAGAGTTTAAAGTTCATTTACTGTTAATGAAGTTGAAGCTTGGAGAAGAGAAGTGACTTTCCAAGAGTACGGTTGGTACATGGAGCTAGTAGGATTTGAACACAGAGTTTTCTGAATCCACAGCCAGCATGCTCAACAATTCTGTTTACCATCTAAATACTCCAGTTAACAAACAAAGAGAATATAGTGATATATTTTCCATTTTCAACTAAAAACAAAAAAGATTTCAATGGAAACTGAAGCAGATTCAGTAACTTTATTCTCCTCTGAGAATCCACTTACAGAGCATCTATTTCCCAGTGTTAATTATTTGTCATCCTACCATCAACAAGAAAAGCATAGAATTGGCTGGAAACAGTGGACTTTAACTTCATATGCACAGTGATCACTTTTTATCCATTTCTGTTTCCTTGAAAGAACCAGAACAATGACTTATTAGTCTTGACAGAGAATAAATATTTATTGAAATGATCAAATGAGTAAAGAAATGTGCATATAGCCTTTCCATCATGGAGCTGGGTTTGAAAGAGGAAAAATGTTCTGTACAGAAAAAGAGATGGTATAATGAAAGAGGGCTTTCCTGGTAGCTCAGCTGGTAAAGAATTCACCTGCAGTGCAGGAGACTCTGTAATAATGAAATAAGAAGCACTAACTCCTGCCTACTGGCTATGTGATCTTAAGCAAGTTACTTAAATTGACTTTGGTTTTCTCATTTGGAAACCAAAGGACTTTTTATCACTTCATTTACAGGGTATGGAGAATTAAATGTGCTAAAAATTTTTAAATGTCTGTTACACAGTGGCCACTCAAAAATACATTTTGTTTTCCCTCATTCTTTCCTTTTTTTTTTAAATTTTCATCACAATTCTATTGTTTTCTTATATCTTTACCATTGATAAATAGAATATATCATCTGCAAAATCTGTTGCAATTTACAAAGAATATCATATTGTCTTTTTGAACACCACAATAGCCCTGAAAGATAAGAAGGATGGAATAAGCTGATTTTATCTCAAGTTACAGAGGAAACAACCTATTTTGTTCTCATTTATACAGTGAGTAAGTCATAGTACCAAGACTCAAATCTAGATTTACTGATATGAATTCTTAGCTTTCCTCAATAGTCTAAATTGCTTTTGGAGAGAATGAGAAAATCACATCTTAAATCTTTCAGTAAACTATTATATCTGTTCTAAATGAGAATTACATGCTACCAAAACCAAATGTATTCTTCAGCTTTAACCTATAGTACCCTTCTTTATGATATGCCTTCAGTTGCTTCTGTTTTAAAAAAATTCAGCTATTTATTTTTTTATCTGTTTAAAAAAATTTTTGAAAAGAAAAACAGCTAATTTGAAAATCTAATTAGCTTTATTTCACTATTCGTGAATGGAGCAAAATCTTATCTAGTAACTAGAGCAGTGCTCAGAAGAGTTGTACAAAATGGAAAGCTTTTATAAGAAGAAAGATGGGGCAAAGAAACTATTAGCAATAGAAAAGAATTTATTCTTTTTAGACCAGAAGGTCTAAAAAGGTCCTCTTTGGGGTGGAAAGGGAAGAGCAAGTTTTTTTCATGCAGATGCCTCTTCTTCCTCTTGGGCCACTGGGACAGACTACATGGTGAGCTTGACCAGAAAATTCCAGACTGGTTGATAAGATTAAATTTCTGGGAAAGGTTGAAACTTCCATTAGATCAGGTATTAAATCTAAGAGATAGGGCCCACATGGAGTCTCATTGACCCTGCGAACAAAGAATAAAATCACAGTGATCTGTAAGACTGACCAGATTGCCCAAAGGGCACCCTGTTACCTCACTGGTGCCTATCTTCTCAAAGCTGTGAGACCACCACATTCCAGACTTCCAACTACATGACCTTCCCTTCAGAGAATTTTTCATTGGTGGGGTAGAAGAAGGACTCAGTCAGAAAGAGAGAACTCTGGTTCTCCTTAAGAGCCAGTCACCCTCTCTTTTCCTCTAATAAATTTCCTTTTCTTGCCTGACTGCCTGGCTTGCTCTTTTTCTCTGCACTCACCTTACACCAGGTTTGGTATCATGGATTTCTAGCATGAGTAATGCCATTTGAGGATTGTGACTTTCAACAGTTCAAATTACCAATTACAGCAATTTTTCACCAGGTATCACTCTAATGTTAACACTGAATAAGAATAGATTATCAGGTGTCCTTGTCATAGTCATGAATAAAATTCAAAGCTCAACTGTAGGTAAAGCCTCCAGTTTCCCTTCTGTGGAATAAACTGTATATGTATATGTGTATACATATATGTATGTGTATGTGTTAGTCACTCACATGTGTCCACCTCTTTGAGACCCCATGGTCTGTCCATGGAATTTTCTAGGCAAGAATACTGGAGTGGATTGTGGTTCACTTCTCCAGGGGATTTTCCTGACCCAGGGATAGAATCAGGGTCTCCTTCATTGGAAGCAAGATTCTTTATCATCTGAGCTACCAGGGAGGCCCAAAAAGTTGTGAGCCTTAGTTCAGGGCTGAGATTAAAGTCCTGGAGGGCTGGGTATTGAACCCAGGGCCTTGTTCATGTTAAGCACAAGCTCTACCACTGAGCTACATATATATAAATATACGTATATGACTGTTTTTAATTAACTCTNCAGCTGGTAAAGAATTCACCTGCAGTGCAGGAGACTCTGTAATAATGAAATAAGAAGCACTAACTCCTGCCTACTGGCTATGTGATCTTAAGCAAGTTACTTAAATTGACTTTGGTTTTCTCATTTGGAAACCAAAGGACTTTTTATCACTTCATTTACAGGGTATGGAGAATTAAATGTGCTAAAAATTTTTAAATGTCTGTTACACAGTGGCCACTCAAAAATACATTTTGTTTTCCCTCATTCTTTCCTTTTTTTTAAAAATTTTCATCACAATCCTATTGTTTTCTTATATCTTTACCATTGATAAATAGAATATATCATCTGCAAAATCTGTTGCAATTTACAAAGAATATCATATTGTCTTTTTGAACACCACAATAGCCCTGAAAGATAAGAAGGATGGAATAAGCTGATTTTATCTCAAGTTACAGAGGAAACAACCTATTTTGTTCTCATTTATACAGTGAGTAAGTCATAGTACCAAGACTCAAATCTAGATTTACTGATATGAATTCTTAGCTTTCCTCAATAGTCTAAATTGCTTTTGGAGAGAATGAGAAAATCACATCTTAAATCTTTCAGTAAACTATTATATCTGTTCTAAATGAGAATTACATGCTACCAAAACCAAATGTATTCTTCAGCTTTAACCTATAGTACCCTTCTTTATGATATGCCTTCAGTTGCTTCTGTTTTAAAAAAATTCAGCTATTTATTTTTTTATCTGTTTAAAAAAATTTTTGAAAAGAAAAACAGCTAATTTGAAAATCTAATTAGCTTTATTTCACTATTCGTGAATGGAGCAAAATCTTATCTAGTAACTAGAGCAGTGCTCAGAAGAGTTGTACAAAATGGAAAGCTTTTATAAGAAGAAAGATGGGGCAAAGAAACTATTAGCAATAGAAAAGAATTTATTCTTTTTAGACCAGAAGGTCTAAAAAGGTCCTCTTTGGGGTGGAAAGGGAAGAGCAAGTTTTTTTCATGCAGATGCCTCTTCTTCCTCTTGGGCCACTGGGACAGACTACATGGTGAGCTTGACCAGAAAATTCCAGACTGGTTGATAAGATTAAATTTCTGGGAAAGGTTGAAACTTCCATTAGATCAGGTATTAAATCTAAGAGATAGGGCCCACATGGAGTCTCATTGACCCTGCGAACAAAGAATAAAATCACAGCGATCTGTAAGACTGACCAGATTGCCCAAAGGGCACCCTGTTACCTCACTGGTGCCTATCTTCTCAAAGCTGTGAGACCACCACATTCCAGACTTCCAACTACATGACCTTCCCTTAAGAGAATTTTTCATTGGTGGGGTAGAAGAAGGACTCAGTCAGAAAGAGAGAACTCTGGTTCTCCTTAAGAGCCAGTCACCCTCTCTTTTCCTCTAATAAATTTCCTTTTCTTGCCTGACTGCCTGGCTTGCTCTTTTTCTCTGCACTCACCTTACACCAGGTTTGGTATCATGGATTTCTAGCATGAGTAATGCCATTTGAGGATTGTGACTTTCAACAGTTCAAATCACCAATTACAGCAATTTTTCACCAGGTGTCACTCTAATGTTAACACTGAATAAGAATAGATTATCAGGTGTCCTTGTCATAGTCATGAATAAAATTCAAAGCTCAACTGTAGGTAAAGCCTCCAGTTTCCCTTCTGTGGAATAAACTGTATATGTATATGTGTATACATATATGTATGTGTATGTGTTAGTCACTCACATGTGTCCACCTCTTTGAGACCCCATGGTCTGTCCATGGAATTTTCTAGGCAAGAATACTGGAGTGGATTGTGGTTCACTTCTCCAGGGGATTTTCCTGACCCAGGGATAGAATCAGGGTCTCCTTCATTGGAAGCAAGATTCTTTATCATCTGAGCTACCAGGGAGGCCCAAAAAGTTGTGAGCCTTAGTTCAGGGCTGAGATTAAAGTCCTGGAGGGCTGGGTATTGAACCCAGGGCCTTGTTCATGTTAAGCACAAGCTCTACCACTGAGCTACATATATATAAATATACGTATATGACTGTTTTTAATTAACTCTTTTTTATATATTGATCAAGAGAATTTCACTTTTCCTTATAACCTTTGAAAGTATAATAACAAATGGGAAAACTTAATAGATTAAGTTTATTTATTTTAAACCATTTCTGTATGCTTTGTTGATGACTGAAATGTATTTGTGCAATTATTAAATTATTCACCACTCCATTTTCTAGGATGCCATTGTATAGACAAATAGATTTCTTTGTATAGAAGGAAAAAAACAAGTTAACTCTCAGCTCTCAGTCATTTTGGGAAGCTAACATTTTTCATAACAGCTTATTACCAGTATTTGACATCTATTAAACATCAAAAGATGCTCCAGAGTGTCTATTATTTAGTGAGAATTTCAAAGAACACTGAATTATGCTAATCCCAGTTTAAACATAACTCAGGATCTAAGTTTGACCGAAAAGGATACAAACTAGAAAAGAATGAAGACAGTTTATAGGCAGAGATAGAAATAATACCAATATCTCCTTGGCTCTGGAATCCAGTGCACTGACCTTTCATGCTCACAGAGTCAGTGCTTCTGTAAAGAACCCTTGTAGGTTTTTCTAGCCAGTCTAAGAATTAAGTTGACATAAGACAAATTAACGCAAAAAAAATCAAATTTAATTTTATAGCTACCACATACATTCAGGGTTCTGAAACAGAAAGATAAAATGAGAAATATATGCCATCTTTAGCTAAGAAATAAGATGAGGATCTATGGCTTCCAAGGACAGGAGGATCATTCATAGGACGTAAGATGAACAGATGTTTGGCACTTAGATATCTGTACTACCACATAGATGGAGTCACCTAGATAAAATTTATCTCCATTAATATCTCTGTTCATGGAAAAATCACCAATTTAAGCCCTCCTAAGTGGTTAAGAGAGGGGCAGTAGTATCTCTAGAATCCCACAAGGTCTCAATTTACTTTAGCTCAAAATAATCCTCATGTCGATATATGCCAAAACCGATACAGTATTGTAAAGTAAAATAAAGTAAAAATAAAAATTTAAATAAATAAATAAAATAAAGAATCAGGTCAAATTAAAAAAAAAAAGTGATGCATTCTGGGGAGTTCTGAACTACTATTCTCTTTATTAACCTTAAGAAATCTTAACTGCTATTCTCTTTATTAACTTTATTAATCTTAAGAAGTTCCTTTTAAGATAAGAAACTTGAAGTTCATGAATGGATACAAAAACAAGATCTGTAAATATGCTGCCAACAAGAGACTCATTTCAGATCTAAAGATACAGATTGAAAATGAGAGCATGAAAAAAGTTATCCCATGCAAATGGAAATCAAAAGAAATCCAGGATAACAAAACTTATTTCAGAAAAAAAAAATAGACTTTAACNAATATGCTGCCAACAAGAGACTCATTTCAGATCTAAAGATACAGATTGAAAATGAGAGCATGAAAAAAGTTATCCCATGCAAATGGAAATCAAAAGAAATCCAGGATAACAAAACTTATTTCAGAAAAAAAAAATAGACTTTAACATAAAGACTATAAAAAGAGACAAAGAAGGACACTGCATAATGATTAAGCAATCAATCCCCCAAAAATGTAACAATTGTAAGTATATATCTACCCAATATTGTTGTTCAGCCCCTAAATCATGTCCAACTCTTTGAGATCCCATGGACTGCAGTACAAAGGCTTCCTTGTCCTTCACTATCTCCCAGAGTTTTCTCAGATTGAGATTCATGTCCACTGATGCCATCCAATCATCTCATCTTCTGTCACCCCCTTCTCCTCTTGCCCTCAATCTTTACCAGAATCAGGGTCTTTTCCAATGAGTCTGCTCTTCGCATCAGGTGGCCAAAGTATTGGAGCTTCAGTTTCAGTATCAGNGGTCGCACAGAGTTGGACACGACTGAAGTGACTTAGCAGTTAGCCAGCGGATCTTCCCAACCCAGGGATCGAACGCAAGTCTCCTGCATTGTGGGCAGATGCTTTACCCTCTGAGCCACCAGGGAAGCCCAATAAAGATAAAGCCAAGAAACACTGCTGTGAGAGGATTAGAGTTAGCATGAGATCACTGGAAATCAATAGATACAAGGACGGAAATGGAGGTTGGATTTTGAACCAAGGGGGGAGCTGATCTATTTTTAATGTGAGAGAATTTTTGCAATAAAGATGGAACCAAAATAAAAATTAAGGTGAAGAACTTGTGACCTCAAGAAAATGCCAAGAATTAGTTTCTGAATTACAAGAAAGAAAGTGATGGTGACCCCAACAGGGAGGTCAGTCTCTAAAATGAATTGTATAATCGCTAAAGCTATATACAAACATCTCGTAACGGTCCTTTCCAACTTTTATGACTATAAGTGTCTTTTTTCCAACTTTTATGACTGTAACTCTCACTTAGTTATACAGATTTTAGCTTATTTATTAGATACCTGCTGACTCAGATAAATTGCCTAGAGTTAGGCCACAGGGAGTTCTGGGACACAGAAAAACTGGTGAACACTGAATTTCACACAATTATAAGAAGTGAAAGCATATACTAGAATTCTTCTCACAGAATATTATAGTTGACTCTGAAGCTAGGGAGTAAGGCCTATATGTTTATTGACCCCAAAACTTCTGCCAATGGGTGTCAGAGTTATTCATTTACTTGTGAACCACATATAGTAATTATCGTTTTTCTGGTGGGGCTTGTATTTGTAGCTTAAAATAACAAATAGAGCATCGAAGTAAATTAGAATCAGAGAAAAGAATACTTGGATTAAAAAACAGCAAAATAAGCATCACTGGTGCTGTGATGTCCTCAAGAAGCTTCCAGGACTACCTTTCCCAGTGCCTGTCTCCAGTGGTCCTGGGGGAGGAAGCTAACAAAGCAGAAAAATAAGTGTTCAATCTAATTCAGGGCAATAAATCAGCAGAAGATTTCAAAGATTAAATCAGGGAGTCAGGTCACAAATAAACAAACCCACAGCATCAGAGACTCCTCTTTTCAGTCATACAATAGAATAAGAATAAGCAGAGAACCAATGCTAAAACTAGATTTCCCAGGTGGCTCAGCGGGAAACAATCCGCCTGCCAATGCAGGAGATGCAAGTTCAATTCCTAGGTCAGGAAAACGCTCCAGAGGAGGAAATGGCAACCCACTCCAGTATTCTTACCTGGAGAATCCCATGGACAGAGGAGGCTGGCGGGCTACAGTGCACAGGATTGCAAAGAGTCAAACACGACTGCGCATGCACACATTCATAATGTGAAACTAGGTTTTGATCCCATATCAGACACAGAATTTTACCTGAAGAAAGTTCTAGTTGACACTTCTATTTAGCAATACTCTAGATGTGAAAGTATTCAATAAGGTTGCAGGTGTCCAGGTAGATCACAGTCAAGGTCGCTTGTGTCCATGTGGGCTGCTGGAGACACTCACTCCACTGATGCACATCCTTGAAATCCAATTCACCAGGGACACAGAAGCCTCACTAGTGAAAACAGCTCAAGTCCTGGTTTAATGGATTGGGGGAATTGTCTAAAAGCACTGATTTTCAATATGCCTCAGAATGGGTAATCCCCACTTATGGGGGAGTCAGGCAGGAGAACCTCAGTTCAGCAATCACAGTGAGAGGAAAGGGGGCCATGTTGCTAGGAGTAGTGTGAACTGTTCTTAAACTGTTGTGAACTTGAATTTTGACTTGCTTTTCTGGATAATATCCAGGCATCCTGGGATGGAGAGAATTGAAGGAACTCTGTCCTTGGGTGGCCAAATAACTCCACAGGAGCATCACACACAAAACCATGCCCAGAGGACAGCAGAAGAAGAGATACTTCCCCACCCATTAGAAAGAAAGGCAGCATTTATTGTTTGTAGGTTTTTTTGATGGTCATTCTGACCAGTATGAGGTGACATCTCATTGTAGTTTTGACCTGCATTTCTGGTGTGGAGAAAAGGAAACCCTCCTATACTGTTAGTGGCAGTGTACAGCCACTATAGAAAACAGTATGGCAGTTACTTAAAAAAATTAAAAATAGAGCTACCATGTGTGCATGCATGGTTTGACTCTTTGCAACTCATATAATCCAGCAATCCCACTCCTCAGCATATATTCAGAGAAAACCATAACTCAAAAAGATATATGTACTTCAATATCTGTAGCAGCACTATTTACAATAGCTAAGAAATAGAAGCAACATATATGTCCATTGAAAAAGGAATAGATAAAGAAGATGTGGTACATATACATAATGAAATAATACTCAGCCATAAAAATAAGGAAGTAATGCCACTTGCAGCAATACGGATGGACCTGGAGATTATTTTACTGCATGAAGTAAGACAAAGACAAATATCATATGATATTACTTACATGTGGAATCTGAAAAATAGTACAAGTGAACTTATCTACAGAACAAAAAGTTACAGATGTAGAAAACAAATGTATGGTTACCAGAAGGGAGAGATGGAGAGGGATAATTTGAGAGATTGAGATTGACACATATATAATTGATTTTTTTTTTTTTTTTGCTGTACAGTGAAGCTAACACAACATTGTATTTAAATCAGTTATATTCCAATAAAAATTAAAATAAGATTTTAAAGAGAAAAAAAAAGACAGAGGCACCAGCAATATTTTAGATTTTTTATTTTTCTTAGTTACCAACACAAAAATAATGAATTGAATTAGGTAACCTATATTGCCACTGTTACCCATGAAATAATTGTTTCTTCCTTAAATCCCATTTTTCTTGGAACACAGGGGAAGGGTGAATTACAAATATTTTATAATTTAATGCTGATACTTTTCTCATAACAGTATGGTTCTCAATAGAAGATACAAGTAAAATTTTCTGCTCTATTCACAATACCTGTTTTATATAAAGTAATTCTTCATTGCCAGTTGTAAATGTTGGCAATGTTTTCTGTTTGAATTTGAATTTCTGTTTTGTAAATGTTGGTAAATGTTTTCTGTTGTATAAGCCTGTGGGTTTCATGCTTACAATTTATGTTGGTCACCATTCAACCTACGTGTCAGGTAATTATGTTTTATACAAAATAAAACTGAAACTATTAAAGAAGAAAGAAAGGCAAACACCTATTTGTGAGTGGAAGTCAAGAAGGTGAGAGGGTAATAGGTGATACCTCAAGGAATATTTGAGGCTGTCACTGGATCAAGGCTACTGTATGGATGCTTGCAACAGGTCCAATAAACAACACAAAATCAACCCTGGATAGGAGGCATAGGTCACAGAGAAATTGAGTTAAGAAGTACAGAATGACCTAGGCCAACAATTCACAGACTTTGAGGTTGCAGAGCCCTCTTCAACCTTAATAATTACTGAGCACCCCAAAGAAAGTTTGTTTATGTGAGTTGCATCTATTAATATTCACTATGTTAGGAGCTAAAAGTATTAGTCTCTCAGTCATACCCAACTCTTTGCAACCCCCATGGACTGCAGCCCATCAGGCTCCCTCTGTCCATGGGATTTTCCAGGCAAGGATACTGGGGTGGTTTGCCATTTCCCTCTCCAGGGGATCTTCCTGACCCAGGAATCAGGAGATGGTGATGAACAGGGAGTCCTGGCGTGCTGCAATTCATGGGGTCGCAAAGAGTTGGACACGACTGAGAGACTGAACTGAACTGAACTGAACTGTACTGCAGGTAGATTCTTTACTGACTGAGCTACCAGTGGAAATCCAGAAGCTAAAATTGGTCATTTAAAAATATTTATTTATTCACTTAAAATAATAATTAAATCAATTATGTGTTAACATTTTTTATAAAAAATAACTATATCATCACTAACAAAGAATTATTATGTTTCATTTGGAAAAACTTTCTTTACTATCTGACTTAAAAGAAGACATCTGGATTCTAAAATCTGCTATTACATTCAATTTTTAGGAATACTATTTTACTTGAAAGATGTGAGGAAAAACTGTCTCACACAGATGGGTAGTTGGAAAATGGAGTAAAATTTTAATAGTCTTTTCAGTGAACTGTGGACAGGTCTTCTCTAATACTATACCAAAATTCACCAAAGAGTAGTATCTTACAGGTTAGTTGCAAGTGGAATCTGAAACATATCACTGCACTTATTCTACTCTGTTCCATTAATATCTATTGGCTTGTCTTGCACAATGAATGGATCTTTTTCACATGCATGATTTTGTAACATAATGTACTGGTCATTTGGAAAA
>SJYV01022870.1:0-13904 GCA_006410875.1 Neotragus pygmaeus | reverse complement strand
CAAGGGACTCTCAAGAGTCTTCTCCAACACCACAGTTCAAAAGCATCCGTTCTTCAGCGCTCAGCTTTCATTATAGTCCAACTGTCACATCCATACATGACTACTGGAAAAACCATAGCTTTGACTAGACGGACGTTTGTTGGCAAAGTAATATTTCTGCTTTTTAATATACTGTCTGGTCCTAACTTTAAACTTAAAAGTTGGTCNAGCGCTCAGCTTTCATTATAGTCCAACTGTCACATCCATACATGACTACTGGAAAAACCATAGCTTTGACTAGACGGACGTTTGTTGGCAAAGTAATATTTCTGCTTTTTAATATACTGTCTGGTCCTAACTTTAAACTTAAAAGTTGGTCATAACTTTTCTTCCAAGGAGCAAGCATCTTTTAATTTCATCGCTGCAGTCACCATCTGCAGTGATTTTGAAATTATGCTGCTCATAAATATTGTATATGTCTTTTAATACACATGTGCAGGAATTTCTGTTGAGGACAAGACTACAAGAGAAATTTCTGGATCATAGGTTATGTGTATAGTCAACAAATTCTAGTTTTCCAACATGGTTGTACCAATTTCATTCACAGTAGAAGAGGCTCATTGCTCCACATCCTCAGCAAACCTTGACATTTTCAATCTTTACCTTTAGCTATTTGGTCAGACATGCAGTGGTACCCTGTAGTGATTTTTACGTTGCATATTTCTGATTATTAATTAATTATTGAAACTCCAGTACTTTGGCCACCTCATGCAAAGAGTTGACCCATTGGAAAAAGACTCTGATGCTGGGAGGGATTGGGGGCAGGAGGAGAAGGGGACGACAGAGGATGAGATGGCTGGATGGCATCACGGACTTGATGGACATGAGTCTGAGTGAACTCCGGGAGCTGATGATGGACGGGGAGGCCTGGCGTGCTGCGATTCATAGGGCCGCAAAGAGTCAGACACGACTGAGTGACTGAACTGAACTGAACATTATCTTTTATTATATTAATAATTACTAATTATTAATAGTATCTTCTCATATATTTATTGGCCAGCTGAATATCCCCTTTGATGAAGCATGACAAGAGAGGTGTGCATCAAGTTTCTTGTCCTTGAATAGATTCTGAGAAGGCGAGTAGACATCAGGCATACAGGCAGGAGGAAGGGCTTGTCAACCAGAGGGAACAGTGTGTGCAAATGAATGACCTGTCCAGAGCGTGGGAGTAAACGGACCGAGAGTGGGAGAGCAGTTCCTGAAGTGCTGGGCTTAGTCAGAGCCTGTGGAGTGCCGACAGTAGGCTCGCAGAGATCAGAGTAAAGTGGCACGAAAGCACAGGCTGTCCCGTGCTGCACCACTCTGGATTGCGAGAAAGGTGCAGTGACCAAGTATCTGATAGCTGAACAAAGCTTATACACTGGAAGGACCACTCAATTTCCAATGAGCTGAAAGGTACAGTGTATAAATCCCTGTTAGTGCTTGTGGCACAGTCTTCCTTCTGGCCTAAGTGACCGAATGGGCAGATGAGCATCTCCTAGGGATGTCAGGGGAGGCTGCTGTTAGCAAATTGCACATTCGCTATCATTGGTTGATCCAGCTGAGCCCCTCTGTGTGGGCTCACTTCTGTACACCATCCTTTCTGTTGGGCAACTTCCATTCTTTAAACTACTCCCTGAAGCAGCCCTACGCTGGAAGGGGATGAGGAACAAGATCTCTGTTCCCCCTACAAGAGCAATGTGAGCTAAATAGAGTTTTGGCCAGCCTCAGCATGTGCCCACCCAGGGTGAGTCCTGAACAGCTGCACCCCGTCAGAGGTCACCAAAAACACGTCTAGTGAAACACCCAGGTATTTCATAGAAGTTGAGCTGTTTCCCTCAACAGCAATAGCAGTCAGTCAGGGCCACCACACAGTCATTTCAAATTGCCAGTCCTCCAGGAATGAGTGAAAAAGTGGATTCAAGTTATGAATGGTGGGAATGGGGTGGAATTGTCTAATGGGCAAGAATGTGGGCTTTATAAAAGGAGTGGATTATCTGCAGGAAGAAATGACCGTCAACAGAAATGCTCTGACCTGCTTGCCTATTCATTAGCGAGCATTTCTGTTTTGTTGATGCCCTCCTCTCTTGTCACATCTCTATCATCACGAGCAACCAGGCTCCTCACACAAGAACAGACACCATTGGCCTTAGAATCTCTATAGATTTCCTGACAAATAACCCCTTGACAGAATAATGACCCTCCAGAGCCATCTGTAGATAGTCTGCCATGAAGCCAGAGTAGTCTTCAACATCCAGGAGCCAGAGTTTCTAACCAGACGCTCGGAAACCAAAGCAATCAGATCTGGCCTTCATAAAGGAACTTTTTTCTGGGTCATTCGAATAATTACAAGTAGATTCTAGCCTTTTGGATTTAATAGAGTAGTAAATTTTCAGAAAGATTTCAGTGACCCATAACAAAGCTGCCAGTCTCTTATTTTTCAAGTAAGGACTGTGGTGGTGAGCTCTGTGAAACTGTATTTAATAGTCGTTGCTGTCATTTGTTACGGGCTTCCCAGGTGACGCTAGTGGTAAAGAGCCCGCCTGCCAATGCAGGAGCCTTAGAGACACGTCTTTGATCCCTAGGCTGGGAAGAGCCCCTCTACCATATGTAAGGCTCTGTGCTCGATCTTGTTTAAGCATGTGTGGTTTCTTATGACTCTGGGAGCATGTCCCACAAGATAAGTATTGTCTTCATATGGCAGATGAACAAAGAGGGTAGGTAAATTACCTAATGCCACACAGCTAATTGATGGCAGAGCCCTGGTTTACAACCCAGGTTTGTCTGATTCCAAAGCCTGTGTCTTTCCCATTATACTGTTTATCCCATCTGAAATATGGGTATATTATTCAGATATGATTTTTAAACATCTGCTCAGAAATTAAAACTGAGGTGTGTCTTTGTAGAGAGATTTGGGCGTCTGTGAAGAATCTTAAGATTTTTTTTCCTTTCTAATTGACCTACTTCAGTTTAGTTTATTCAACGTTTCTCTAATAGATGTGAAAATCCCATAGAAGCTAAAGAGACTTTCTATCTGACATTGTGACACGATCTTATGTAAACATGTAGATATACATTTGGTCTGAGGTAGTGAAGAATATATGGAGAAGACAATGGCACCCCACTCCAGTACTCTTGCCTAGAAAATCCCAGGCTCCCACAGAGGAGCCTGGTAGGCTGCAGTCCATGGGGTCGCCAAGAGTCTGACACGGCTGAGTGACTTCACTTTCACTTTTCACTTTCATGCATTGGAGAAGGAAATGGCAACCCACTCCAGTGTTCTTGCCTGGAGAGTCCCAGGGACGGGGGAGCCTGGTGGGCTGCTGTCTATGGGGTCACACAGAGTCGAACATGACTGAAGTGACTTAGCAGCAGCAGCAGCAGTGAAAAATATAACTTCTTTAAACCTGTTTTGCTCAAATGTGACTTGAAATGGGTTGTCACAAAATAAGGCTTATGAGTATTTCAGTGTTCATTGACTGTTAATGATTTGGCTGTAAAAGTGAGTGACTTCTAGTGGGAAAGACTGTCACAGAATTAAAGTTATTGACCACATAAACAGGAAAAAGAATCCTGCCCCACTTCTCTGGCCAGAAAACAGAAGACAAAGGAATAGATTGGGATAGTATTTGCTGGAATTATCAAGGTTTCTTTGGGCTGAATTTTATTCCTATAAATTCATATGTTGAAGCACTATCTTCCCCGTACCTCATAAGGTGACTGTATTTGGAGATAGGACCTTTAGCTTAGCTCAGTAAAGGTTAAGTGAGGTTACATGAAAGTGAAAGTGAAGTCGCTCAGTCGTGTCTGACTCTTTGCCACCCATGGACTGTAGCCCACCAAGCTCCTCCATCCATGGGATTCCCCAGGCAAGAATACTAGAGTGGGTTGCCATTTCCTTCTCCAGGGCATCTTCCCGACCCAGGGATCGAACCCAGGTCTCCCACATTGCAGGCAAATGCTTTAACCTCCGCGCCACCAGAGGTCACATGGGTGGGCCCTAATTCAGTCTGACTGGAGTCTTTATGAAAAGAGCGAGAGACACTTGGGGGTGCTCATCTACAGAGGAAAAGCCATCTGCAAGTCAAGGAGAGACACTTTGGAAGAAACCAACCCTGCCAGTCTTGGACTTCCAGTCTCCAGAACTGTAAGAAAATAAATTTGTTGTTTAAGCCACCTGGTCTGTGGCACTTACTTATGGCAGCCCTAGCCAACAAGTGCTTGAGGAATGAGATATTTCGGCATAAGCTGACACCCCCACCCCACCCCTCATGTCAAGATAGCCAGCTAAGAGAGACCTCAGTAGAACATAGGTGGGCTTTTACTATCCAGCAAAGATAGTTTACATTGAGACTGAGGATCTGCTAGAGAAAAGATTTTCCTGAGAGTAGAGGGGAAATGAGTATCAAATCATGATTACTGACAGCTATTAGGTAGGTGTGTGTGTTTCTCTCCTTTTTGCTATATAATGGACCTTATAATAATAGTTTAGTGATTATTTATCCCATGATTGCTCATTTCTTCCCTTAGTTAACAGCTAACAATTTATGAAAGGATTTTATTGGCTAGAGCCCTGGCTTACAGTGTGGGTTTCTACCAGTTTACTTGGGCTTGAATCTTGTCCTAGCCACTTCCCGCCTGTGTGGTTTTGGGCAAATTACTTAACCCTCTTGTGCCTCAATTTCTTTATCAGTTAAAATAGAGATAATAGTTTTTCTTCATAGGGTTGTGTGAGAATTAGAGTTAACAAGTGTAGAGTGCTTAGAAGGATACCTGCCATAAAGTAAGCACCTACTGCATACTGGCTATTATTATTTTAGCCTGGGTCTCTCTGTGCATGGATAACTGAGAGCGCATGGTCCCACGAGATGCCTGAGCCCCGCTGAGATTACCAGCACAGTATTGAAGGATGAACAGCCTTAAGAACAGTGGCCATTACATCTCAATGCTGAGTGTCATCTAGGAAGCTGACAAACATACAAATTCCTGGGCCCTGTCTCCAGAGGTTCTGACTCGCTAACTTGGAATGGAACCCAGAAATCTGTCTTGTAGTAGACACCTTAGGTACTTCTAACATGTGGTTCTCAGAACACCCATTAACCACTAATCCCAAGGAATTTCTTCCATATTCAAGGCTATTAAATTATGGTAAATGCAATAACTTATCTGCTGCTGCTGCTGCTGCTGCTGCTAAGTCACTTCAGTCGTGTCTGACTCTGTGCGACCGCATAGACGGCAGCCCACCAGGCTCCCCCATCCCTGGGATTCTCCAGGCAAGAACACTGGAGTGGGTTGCCATTTCCTTCTCCAATGCATGAAAGTGAAAGTGAAGTCGCTCCGTCGTGTCCAACTCTTCGCAACCCCATGGACTGCAGCCCACCAGGCTCCTCCATCCATGGGATTTTCCAGGCAAGAGTACTGGAGTGGGGTGCCATTGCCTTCTCCAACTTACTTATCATGAGTCTGTAATAATTTTCACTTAAAGTATTTGAAATGTTTAAATAAAGCTAATTTAGGTCAGTCGTGAGTATATAAACTTCCTTTTTAAAATCAACTAAATGATAATTTCCACAGGTGTTAATATGAGCTGTTAAGAAACTCGAAGAAATTCTGTACTGGTTGTACAATTCAGTTTCTTCTAAGACAGTTTCCCTCACGTTGAGTCCTCCACGTTGAGTCCTTCAAAGTGAGGACAAATTGCCCAGTACACCCCTGAGTGCTGCGGCCTGCAGAGTGAACTGAGTTGAAGACAGAGAGATCTGGAAGCAGTTAACGGAGAGAAGCACAGAGGACAGGGCCTCGTTCATTCAGACAAAACAGTCCAGTCAGCCAGAAAGCAGCTGGCTAGCTATGCAAATTAATTAGGAAGTCTTGCATGTAGATGATGATAGCTGGGAGAGATTTTTTTTTTTAATGGGGCTCAGACTCGAGCTAAAGAAGTTCTGGGGGTGGCTTACGCAAAGCCTCGTCCTGAGCTGAAACTGGGTGTTCAGCCTGGAGCTTGACAAGATACTGCAGTGTTTCCAGGTTCAGAAGAAAGGGTGGTTAAGGAGCGCTGGAATAGCCCTGGAGCTGAAAAACCTGATTTACTATGTTATGATGAATTCTGAAAATCTGTGTCCCTGTTAATTATAGGACTGAAGTTTCGAGCTGAATGTTTTCCCCCACTGGTCAAGTTGCTCTGCTCAGGTGACGTGAGAATACTCACTGTTGAGGAAATAAAGATCAGGTTCTCAGGTTCAAAGGGGAGAAATACCAGATCTCTCAGCTGCTGTATAGAAACTTATCAGGACTAGGTTGGTGAGTTTTCTGTGTGAAGAGAAGGGTGGTGGTGGTGCCTGGAGCTTGTAATCTGTGTAACTCACCTGAGTGAGTTCTGAGGACATCACAGGGGGAGGATTTTGATTGTTCAACACTGTGGCGGTACCGTGTTTCTTTTAAAAAAGCTAACTGGTTTTAACAAAGTGGAATAAAATAGACAATACTGGTATTTTTTAATAATATGCACAGGATGGAAGCTTTTGTTTCTTTTGGCTGCACTGTGTGGCTTGTGGAACTTTTCCCTGACCGGGGATTGAACCTGGGCCCTCAGCAGTGAGAGCCTAGTGGCCTAATCACTGGACCGCCAGGGAATTCCCTACTGGTATTATTAATCTACGGGTAAAGAATCTGCCTGCCAATGCAGGAGACATAAGAGATGTGGGTTCAATCCTGGGTGAGGAAGGTGTCATAGTGGAGGAAAGGGCAAGCCACTCCAGTATTCTTGCCTGGGAAGTTCCATGGACAGAGGAGCGTGGTAGGCTACAGTCCGTGGGGTCACAAAGAAAGAGACAGACATGACTGAGCACGTGCGTGCACACACGTGCACACACACTGACTGTTAATCTAGAAAGTTTTCAAATTGGACTCAAAATCTTCATGCTGTTTTTAAGATTAAAAGTTACTTAGATACTCTTAGTTCATTGATTCTTTTCCCTTATAATAATTATATAATGCATACTAAGAAATCAAAATTATTGAATTTATATACTTGGAACTTATGAATTTTACTGATATATATGTATCCATGCGTGTATATATTATATAAAACTTATAATTAATAGCACATAGATGCCATAAGTTATTTCTAAGTCAAGATGCCTCAGCTATATTGATATAATTATTTTTCTTAATGTTGAGGTTGGTTGACCAAAGTGATTTTTTTTTAATGTGTTTACTCCTTGGGAAAAAAGCCAGGGTAGGCAGGTGTTTTGGTTTAATTTCTAACTGTCGTCTCTGTTACCTGGATTTGTGTTGTTGCCATAGCACCACTTTGTTTGGACAGTTATCTTCAGGACTTGCGGAATTCTTGTCCTTAATTGTCCTAAAGCATTTTAACATCATTTATTATTATAAAAACAGTATATAATTACTGTAGAATATTTGATAATTACAGAAAAGCATAATGAGAAAAATCCTCCACAATTCTAGTACCCAGTGATAACCACCATTAAACATTTAACTACCATTAAAACATCATCTCAGAGAAGGCAAGGGCACCCCACTCCAGTACTCTTGCCTGGAAAATCCCATGGACAGAGGAGCCTGGTAGGCTGCAGTCCATGGGGTCGCTGAGTCGGACACAACTTAGCGACTTTACTTTCACTTTTCACTTTCATGCACTGGAGAAGGGAATGGCAACCCACTCCAGTGTTCTTGCCTGGAGAATCCCAGGGACGGGGGAGCCTGGTTGGCTGCCATCTTTGGGGTCGCGCAGAGTCGGACACGACTGAAGCGACTCAGCAGCAGCAGATCATCTAGTCTTTCAAACTCTCTCTCCATATGTATAAGCAGAGTGTATGTGTGTATTAAACACAAATTAGGAACATACTGTGATACTATATATACTTAACATTATAGCATTTTAACATATTCCTATTAAATTCTTCAAAAATATTATTTAATAACTAATAGTTTATCTACATTCCACCAATATTTAAGTTTTTTTAACTTTTTGCTACAGTCAATAATACTAATCCTCTTGTGCAGAAATATTTAAAATATTAAATATAACTTTCTTACATAAACATAACTGTCTTAATTCAAAATAAGGCCAACTGGAATTAGTGGCTAAAGGTAATAGCATCTCTAGGTATTTTGATCCATTTTTCTCAAATTTTCCTCTACAAACCCACATTTTTACGTGCCCATTAGTAGAATATCTGCATATGTTTCACCACATCTGGAAGAATGAATGTTAACTTTAGAAACAGTTTTGCCCATCTAATAGTGCCCATCTCATTGTTTTATTCACTTGCCATTTATTACTATTGAAGTTGGACATATCTTCTTATGATGGTTGGCCCATTATCTTAAGAAAATAGCATATGATTTTTAACGCAGACTTGCTTAAGACAACACAGCTATGACAGTTCACAGCTAACTCCACTGCACTGACATCATCACTGTTGTACTAGTTGTCAGCCTCCCAGTCCATTAAGGGATTTTATTTTTTTAAGAAGTAAAGTATTTGTTAGGATAATAAAGCTTCTGTGTACGACGGCGTCTGAGCCCTGCCGTTTAGTCTTATGTAACCTAAATGAGTTGCTTAACTTCTCCAAGCTGCAGTTTCCTTGACTATAGATAAGGCTGATAATCCTCACAGAAATTGTCATAATAATGAGATAAGAATTATTAAAGCATTCCATAAAATGCAGCTACTATTGAAACAGAGAAATGTTTCCCTACTGTTTACCCAATAGGTGTGTCAAGGCATTGTAGCATGCCTCTTAGATGCCACAACTTTTCAAATCCCAACAAGTTGCATGTTTTACTTCATATTATTATTTAAATTTGCTGTAAGCAGCACAGCTAGTGGGACATTTTTAATAGGAAAAAAGGGGGGCGCGGGTTGGTACATCTCCTGGGCTGCTAGCTCAAGTGTGGTCTCAAGAGTCTTGCAGGACACTGAGATGTCTGCCGGTGTGGTGCTTGGTACTTTACAAAGTTACTCCCAGACTGATAGGATAAACCCCTTTTCACTTCTTCCTTCTTCCCCCAAAGGGTGAAAGAAAGGGCACTACTTTAATAATGTTGCCAAGCTCATGCTCTCATTCGAAGGTCATTGCATGAACTTGGCTTTTCCTTCTAACATTGTGCTCGTGTATCCACCCGCCTATTGGTCTAGAGTTTGGTAAATATAGTATAGACTCTCATTTAGAGACTTTCTTTCACCCAGACGTCAGTTTTTTGTCTAATGAATTTGAGACTATAAGTATGTTGATCTTGAAAGATAAGTTTCAAATTGTAGGCGAAGCTCCCACCTGAGGTTGTGACTGTGATCCCTACCAGCCACTCAGACATGCTGACAGGTTGACTCACACTCTCGGAACTGCTTTCCGTTTCACATTCTTGTACTTTCCCAGCTGACAGCTCAGCGGGTGGGTGCCTGTTCCACCAGCTGCTGCAACCAGCCAGGTTCAGAGATGTCAGATATCCTCCAAGAGCTGCTCCGAGTCTCTGAGAAGGCTGCCAACATTGCCCGGGCGTGCAGGCAGCAGGAAGCCCTCTTCCAGCTGCTGATAGAAGAAAAGAAAGAGGGAGAAAAGAACAAGAAGTTTGCAGTTGATTTCAAGACCCTGGCTGATGTACTGGTACAGGAAGTTATCAAGGAGAATATGGAGAACAAGGTAAGGAATGTCACAGCCAAGGTAATTGCAAATTATTTGCCCCTGTGGTTTCCCCCCATAAAATAGCTCACGTCCTCCTCCCTACAACCCACCCCCCAAGACCATGGATTCTAATAAACAACTAGGTTTTCCCCCCTTATTTTGACTGCAGTATTACTAAAATGTGTGTTACAGGAAAAACTTAAATGTTGAAAAAATAATTCTCCTAATTCTATCACTAGAGAAAACCGCAACTGTTTTGCTAAATATTAGAATGTTTTCCTTCAGGGTGTGCATGGCAGGTTTAACTTAACTCTAAAGAAATGAGAACATACTGTTTTATAACTTTTTTTTTAACTTGATAATATTAAGTCCCACCTTTTGACATAGTCATTTACCTAATGGTTGCCTCAGTGATAGCTTCATAGGGTTCTGGAGACTTATAAAGTTTCTCTTTATTTTAATAGGAAAATGTTGTTTGTAACTAACAATGATTGTAATTCTAGGTCTTAAGCTGACTAGGGTAAATAAACTATATTCATAAGCAGTTATAGCAAACAATAATATTAGCAGGGACTTGTAAATGCTTACTCTGAGCCAAGTACTTATCTAAGGGCTTTGAATATATTAGTTGAAGTAATAACAATTTTATGAGGTAAGAACTGTTTCAATGTAATGGAAGAGAAAAGGGAGACACAGAGGTTAAGTAACTTGCCTAGGGTTGCACAACAAATGCATGGTAGAGCTGGGTTTTGAACATGGGCTGACCAGCTCGAGTCTATGCTGTTTGTGATACTATATTACCTTTTATATAATAATCGAATTACTTTTCTTTTAGATTTGGGAGAATAGAATTTCATGTCAGAAAGCCCTACAAAATGTTGGAATTGTTTCTATGAAATTTTCAAAATGTTAGGAATTGTTTAGAATCATTTAAGTGAGTCCTTGACTACAGGTAGGAAGAGAGAATAAACGACCCCTTGAAATTTCTACAAACTGTTCTTTTTCATGCCCTATACAATCTGGATCCAGTGGAAGGAAATTTATTTTTGTTACTGATCAAGAGATCTGGGTGGAAGGGATGGTTGAGCAACGGGATTAGAAGTGTGAGTTTTGTGGGCTAATATTTGCCTCAGAGCATTATAACAAGTTCAGGCAGTTGTTCATTCATGGAGTATCTGCCAGGATTTATGAACACATAAATGATACTCACTTTTGGTATGTATAAAGTGTCACGACTCTTAATTACGTACTACAACCTCAGAAAGGGTCTCTAGGCAAACTGGGAGGCTGGAGCGTCAGCCTTTGATGACTTGATCAGTAGGTTCAGTGCCAGTATGTGGTGACTGCATTATTCTTCAAATAACTGAGCTCAAATATCTGAAGCATTTCCTTGCTTTCATTGCCTGAGAATTGTACTCTTACCATAATTCAGTACATATTTTCAGGGAAATTATCTTTACTACAGAGAAAATCAGAAGCAAACTGTGTCTGAAAGCTTCCTGGTCATACAGAGATGAGAGAAGTTTCCTATTTAGCTTGTTTCTTTTTGTTTGTTTTTTCATTCCATCAAAATATTGATGCATAAGTTGTTGGCAAAAAAAATATTTCCCCTTTTTTGCTACATTACCTTCCTAGCCTGATGGCTAATGATACCTTAACAGGTGCAGAAAACAAAATTAAATGTTATCCTCTGCTCCTTTCTGTCTGGTCTCAAGTAATCATCTTAGGTACTTGGTCAGTAACATTAAGTTGTACAAGTTACTTGGCTACTTTGTAGGAGCAGCAGTTAAAACATCTCTTTTGTAAACATTCTAGATTATGGCCCTTAACTAGAAGGATCAGGTTCTAGAAGTACATCTGCAAACTCAACAGAACATAAGGAAACCAGACTTCTACCATGATTGGACTTTCTAAAGGAGCAAAGGAGCAGGAAAATATTAGAAAACTACTGATATTAGAAAAGTGCTGAACCAATCTGACTTCACTTATTACACTTGGATTGATTTCTGGAATTGTAAACTTCCAAATTTCTGACCTACTTGTGCTATTTAGTTTGAAATATAAAGTGGAAATCTATTCAGAATTGAACATGAATGTGGGATTTTTTTTATTGTTGCTGTTTTGTATTCTTGTCATACTCTGAATCGTTCAGTTTCCAGGCTTGGGGAACAAAATTTTTGGAGAAGAATCCAATGAATTTACTAATGATTTGGGTAAGTACAAGAATCTTAATATAGTTTTATAACTTAATTATCATATGATATTTTTATTTTCAACTTACATCATGAAATTAATGTTTGGAGTACTTTCATGTAAATAACGTATTTTAATGTTAAACTTCCTTCAGCACTTCAGGATAACCTGCCACGTAAGACAGAGATGTGGCATCTTAGAATTATTTAGCAAGTTCCCGTGTATTCTAGCTATAACTCTGTAGCACTGAACGATGATTTAACCTTTGGGAAAGTTGCATGACCCTTTGAGAATCTGACAGAACTTATAGATGCCCCCCAAAGGATGCAGATCTACACAGATGCACAGACAATCTCAGGTCCAAGTAGACCCATTTGTGGACCTCCTGGAGAGCCCACGGGCTTCCCCTGCGGGTCAGCAGTAAAGAATGCACCTACAGTTCAGGAGACCCAGGTTCGATCCCTGGATCAGGAAGATCCCCTGGAGAAGGGAATGGCAACCCACTCCAGTATTCTTGTCTGGAAAATCCCATGAACAGAGGAGCCTGGTGGGCCACAGTCCACGGGGTCATACAGAGTCACATAGGCCTGAGTGATTGACACTTTGGGTAGTCCAGCGACCGAGGCTGAGACTGTAGAGAAGGCCCTGTCCCTGAATGACCTCGTTGCTTCTCTGGTCTCAGAACCTCTGTAAAGGGAGCTGGACAACCTAAAAGGTTCCTTTTAGCACCACGTTTTAACTCTAATTGGTCTCCTGTGAGTCAAATTCTCCTTTGATGGACCGCCATGTTAAAGCTGAAACGCCAATACTTTGGCCACCTCATGCAGAGTTGACTCATTGGAAAGACTCTGACTGGGGGCAGGAGAAGGGGACGACAGAGGATGAGATGGCTGGATGGCATCACAGACTCGATAGACATGAGTTTGGGTGAACTCTGGGACTTGGTGATGGACCAGGAGGCCTGGTGTGCTGCAATTCATGGGGTCACAAAGAGTTGGACATGACTGAGCGACTGGACTGAACTGGACATGTTCCGTTGTGATAGAGAGAAAAACAAAAAATCTCTGACCCTTTTTTAGAGAGGCAAGCGGTTTTTAGTTTGCCTGGGTTTTGTTTGTTTAATGGTAGAAGATTAAAATAGTGAACTTTAAACAGATCATGTGACAAATAGTTAAACATCTAGAGCATATTTACAAAGAAAACTAATTTCTGGATTAACTCTGGAAAAAATTTGTCATTTCATGGGCTGTGTATTAAGATGGTTCTGTGACACTCAGTAAGAAGAAAGAGAAATCTCAGTTAAACTTAAGGTTAAAAAATCACCTGTGACTTACCCATAAGAAATCCTACACTTAAAAACCTATATTTGGCTACATCATAAATAGTTATTGTAATATTTATTTAGAATGATAGGGGCAAAAATGCATTCCACATACATTTTCCTGAGAACTGAAGGAGAGGTTGGGCTTAGTGTATTGGAGGGCAGAGACCCATGGTGAAGGAGGAGCTGGTGGATGAGGTGAGATGAGATCACTGAAGTTCAAAGGAAGGAGTTTCCTTAAGTATGATGAGAATTCAGTGGCAAATTTTAAGCAGTGGAGTAACATGATACAATTTGCTCCTTTGAGTGAACCCATGACTTTTACTGCGCCTAGAGTAGCTGCTCAGCAAGTGGTGGTGATTAACATTATTCCTCAACTTTAACAATCTCATTTAATTTGAATTAAACTTATTTGACTGATTCTTGCTGTTTCAGAATCATCATTCTCATAGATTCACAGTGTGCTTTCCAAACTCAAACAGTCACAGGAGTCACCGGGGGATCTCGTCAGACCTCAGCAGGTCTGGAATGGGGACTGAAGTTCTGAATTTCTAACAGGTGTTCTGGTGATGGTGACGCTGCTGGTTCTTGGAATGGCTAGGTTAGCTAGGAGTGTTGGTCGAAATACCTCAGGAACCCCAAAGTGCCATGTTTTCTTAACTTTTAAAAATTTATATTCTGCATTGCTATCACTTTTTGTTGGTAAAACTCCTAGGAGAGCC
>SJYV01022869.1:0-24542 GCA_006410875.1 Neotragus pygmaeus | reverse complement strand
CCGACTCCTAGCGACTCCATGGACTGCAGCCTACCATGCTCCTCCATCCATGGGATTTTCCAGGCAAGAGTACTGGAGTGGGGTGCCATTGCCTTCTCCATGATGGGTTAAGAAAGTGAAAAAGTGAAAGGTGTTAGTCACTCAGTCGTGTCTGACTCTTTGTGACTCCATGGACTGTAGCCTACCAGGCTCCGCTATGCATGGGATTTCCCAGGCAAGAATACTGGAGTGGGTTCCCATTTCCTCTTCCAGGGGATCTTCCTGACCCAGGGATTGAACCCAGGGATTGAACCCGGGTCACCTGTATTGCAGGTGGATTCTTTACTGTGTGAATCACCAGGGAAGCCTGATAAGTTAGAAGGGAATGTCCTTATGGTAAGATGGCCCCAAGCTGGCTGAGCATCTTATGTCACTTCCAAGAAATTATTCTATCTCACTGTCTCATGATATTCCCTTCCAAGTGTCTTCACAAGTCAAAGTGCTCTGGACAGTCTCTTTGGGGTTATTAAGAAGAAGAGCTTATCTGATAGCTTGCATTTCCAGTGTCAAAGATAAACCCCGAAGAGTTCAAATTCCCCTGTCCTTCCACTTATTCTGCCTGGGCCTAGGTGAATCCTATAGCATCTCATCCTTCAGCAGCAACTGGGGTGCTCAGTGCAACAGGTGAGAGGCTCAAGGTGTGGCTATGAGGCTGGGGGCTGGCAGGCTGGGAGGTGGAGTGGGATAAATGCAGAGGACATGGCTAAGGAAGCTCCTGTAGAATGTGACTGTAGCTGGATCTGGGTCTAAACAGATGGCGAAAGGGACCAGAAGTGGCACTTAAAAGGCACTGGATACAGATTCCAGGGCCAGCCTCCTTACCCCGTCTACTTGGGGAAGACACTCTAATTGTGGACAGGAACAAAACAAAGGCAAACCATGGGGACTGAGCTNCACTGGATACAGATTCCAGGGCCAGCCTCCTTACCCCGTCTACTTGGGGAAGACACTCTAATTGTGGACAGGAACCAAACAAAGGCAAACCATGGGGACTGAGCTCTCTGTGAACGAAATATGTAACTCTGAACTGGAAACCCCTCTGAGGAGAGGAGGAGAGGAAAGCAAGCACTGAGGGTGTTACCTGAGGGGAGGTATCTCTCTCCTCTGTCGTGATATGATCCAGATGGCCCTGCAGGGTCAGGGAGAGCATACAGAGAAGCAGGTGTACAACAGGACCTCGAGTTTAGTCTGGGAGGAAACATGGGGCAAGGAAGGGCTTTGGAGTGGGCCAGCTAGAGTTCAGTTCAGTCCAGACTCACTTTCTGGTTTTGTAACACAAACTCTTAAAGTCCGGTCTGTCTCTTTTAAAATAAAGGGTGGTGCTCACACACAATAATATACACAGAATACCTGGGGCCAAACAGGTGCTCAACTGGTATGAGTACCCTTGTTCCTCACCTTCTGGCCCAAAGTGTAGTGTAAATGTGCAAATGTAAGCTGAAGGCCCATCCTCGGTACCTCCTCTTTGTGTGCGTGTGCGTGTGTGCGTGTGTGTGTGTGTATGTTCACGAATACTCAGCTGTGTTTGACTCTTTGTGATCCCATGGACTGTAGCCCACCAGGCTCCTCTGTCCATGGGATCTCCCAGGCAAGAATACTGGAGCCATTTCCTCCTCCAGGGGATCTCTCCAACTCAGGAACTGAGCCCACATCTCTGGCACCCCCTGCATTGGCAGGTGGATTCTTTAGCCACTAGTCCTGCCTGGGAAGCCCTTGGCCCTTTCTAGTTGTGTAGAAATTAAATAGAATTTGGGAACCTTGTATGAGTCAGCAAAAAAAAAAAAAAAAGCGAAGAATACATTTGCTTGTGCTTATGCCATTGGTGTTTATGCTGCTCAAAAGACTGATGTGGCAATTATAAGGTATTTGTGGATAATTCAGGGGTGGGCCCTAGAAATGGTGCCCTTACCTCTATCACAACCAATAGCAGTAAACCTGAGGAAGCCAGGGCACCGTACTGAGAAGACAGGGCAGTATATGTGTTGAAAGGCCCCAAATGCATTATCTCAAGAGCTATTTAAACAGGGATTACAGCTGGTCTTCCTAGGATGTCTGACCACTACCGCCACAAGGTGATTTAAAAGCTGTGGCCTCCTCACCCCGCTATAATATATGGCTATAATCTATCATATTTGTATTACTATAAGACCTCAGATCATTTATTTTAAATTACATTATAAAAGCATTGCTTCAGTGAGAATAAAAGTGAATTTGGAACTGGAGATTTATGGTCTTACAGTATGAAGATTGTTTTTATACAGGAATTTCCAAAATGATGTTTCAGAGTAAGTGCCACAAGCTGTGTGGCTCTCAACAACACCAATGTGTTCTCTTACAATTCTGGAAGCTAGAAGTCCTAAACCAAGGTGTCAGCTGGGTCAGCCTTCCTCCAAAGCCTCTCACAGCGACTCTTTCTTTGCATCTTCCAGTTTCTCAGAGCCTGTTCCCTGGCTTGTGGCAGGAGAGCCTCAGTCTCTGCCCCTTCTTCACGTGACTGCCTTCTCCTTGTGTGTCTCTGTGTCTTCTCAGGGTGCTCTCTTTTCTGTGCGTCTCTCCTCTTCTTTTAAGAACACCAATCATCCTGGCTATGAGGCACCTAATGACCTCATTTGAAGTTGGTTATATCTTCCAGGTGGTGCTAGTAGTAAAGAACCAACCTGCCAATGCAGGAGATGTAAGAGATGTTAATTTGATCCCTGGGTCAGGAAGATTCCCCTGGAGAAGGAAATGGGAACCCACTCCAGGATTCTCGCCTAGAGCATCTCCATGGACAGAGAAGCCTGGAAGGCTACAGTCCATGGGGTCACAAAGAATTGACCAATTGAAGCAACTGAGCACACATACACACACACGTACTGGGGATTAGGACTCAGTTCAACCCATAACAGGCTTTAAAGGCAAAACATAACTAAACAAATAGTCTTTAACTACATCATTTATGTTTCCTTCTGAATCTTTTCTTCCATCACCATTATCAAAACCACTGTCACACTGCTTCTTAGGCACTCTCATTCCATTCACACAACTTTTATGATACACTAGGTCCAAGCAGAACTGTCATGTAACAATGGAATATTACTCAGCCATGAATAAGAGTGAAATAATGCCATCTGCAATGACATGGATGGATCGAGTGATTATCATAGTAAGTAAAGTAAGTAAGACATAGAAAGATAAGTATCAAAGGTATCACTTCCATGTGGAATCTTAAAAAACGTGACACAAATGAACCTATTTAAAAAACAGAAATAGACTCATGGACATAGAAAGCAAACTTAAGGTTATCAAAGGGTAAAGTAGTCTGGGAGAAATTAGGAGTTTGGATTAACACTAATATAGTAACACTAATGTATATATATATAACAAATAATCAACAGGGACCTACTTGATAGCACATGGAATTATATTCAATTTCTTATAATAACTATAATGGAAAAGAATCTAAGTCTGTGTATCTGTCTGTGTGTGTGTGTAACTGGTTGTTGTTGTTTAATTGCTAAGTTGTGTCTGACTCTTTGCACCTCCATGGACTTTAAGCTGCCAGGCTCCTCTGTCCATGGGATTTCCCAGGCAAGAAGACTGGAGTGTGTTGCCATTTCCTTCTCCAAGGAATCTTCCCAACCCAGGAATCGAACCTGTGTCTCCTGCATTGGCAAGTGGATTCTTTACCACTGAGCCACATAATATATATAACTAAATCACTTTGAGGTACATCTGAAACTAACAAAACACTATAAATCAACTATACTTCAAATAGAAATAATTATATTTTTTAAAGGAGACCCAAATAAAGAAGCAGTTCTGAAAACCCAATAGCTTCCCTGATACCCCAGAATAGCAATACTTCCCATCTGAAACTCTGTTACATATACAATGGACTTATAATAAAAATCCTGTCCTCTAATTAAATGTTTAGAAGATGTAATACATATATACAACGGAATATTACTCAGCCATAAAAAGGAACAGATTGGATCATTTGTAGAGACGTTGATGAACCTAGACTCTGTCATACAGAGTAAAGTAAATCAGAAAGAGAAAACCAAATATTGTATATCAGCTCATATATATATGGGCTTCCCAGGTGACACTAGTAGTAGAGAACCCATCTGTCAATGAAGGAGATGTAAGAGACACTCGTTTAATCCCTGGGTCAGGAAGATCCCCTGGAGAAGGGCATGGAACTCCCTCCAGTATTCTTGTCTGGAGAATCCCATGGATAGAGGAGCCTGGTGGGCTGTGGTCCATAGGGTCACAGAGTGTCAGACACGACTGAAGTGACTTAGCACACAGCATAACTCGTATATGTGGAATATAGAAAAGTGGTACAGATGAACCTATTTGAGGGAAGAATAGAGATAGCATACATAGAGAACAGATAGAATGGACTGTGGACATGGTGGGAAGGAGACGGTGGGGCAAATTGAGAAAGTAGCATTGACATATCCACTCTACCATGTGGGAACTAGTTAGTGGGAAGCTGCTATAAAACACAGGAAGTCCAGCCTAGCACTTTGTGATGACCTATAGGGGCAGGATGGGGAGGTGGAAGGGAGGCTCAAGAGGGAGGGATATTTACATATATGAGGGCTTCCCTGGCGGCTCAGCGGTAAAGAAGTCACCTACAATGCAGAAGACACAGGAGACTCGGGCTCAGTCCCTGGGTCAGGAAGATCCCCTGGAGAAGGACATGGAACTCCCTCCAGTATTCATGCCTGGAGAATCCATGGACAGAGGAGCCTGGCGGGTTACAGTCCATAAAGTCACAAAGAGTTGGACACAACTAAGCGACACACACACACACACAGCTATGACTGATGTGTGATGTACAGCATAAACAAGTACAACATTGTAAAGCAATTACCCTCCAATTAAAAATAAGGAAAAAAAAAAAAAACATGGAAAAACTACTGGTTGGGACCTGAAGCTAAGAGACGGGAGTTTGTCCTTGCTCAATGGTTTGCCACCTGTGGATCCCAGGCAAGACTTGTAACTGAACTTCTTTGAGTCTCAAAGAGATGCTGTGGACCAAGAGTCAAATGAAGAGATCCAACATTTAGAAGAGAGTCTGAAAATAGTAGTTACTCCACTGATGTCAGCTATTGTTATTCTTCTTTCCTTAGAGAGAAAAGTAATGTTGGTTTCCTTCTCCTTCCCTTAGAAAATATTAAAGAGAGAGCATTAAAGAGATTAAAAGCCCTGTCCCTACTGAAAAACCAAAGGTCCAGTTTCATTTTGAATGTTGAACTTGACTTGATTCCTCTGTTCTACCCTCCACAAACTGTTAACCACACAGGCTAAGTGAAGCCTGTCGAGGATTCTAAGGCAGCGTTTGTGCTGTTTTCTTTTTTCCTTAATTCAATTCTTACTTCAAGACCTAAATTCAACTGATGCGAAGACAGATGGCATAAGGCCCTTTGCCCTGCCAATTTAGCAACCTTGGCAATGATTCAGGTCCTTCGAGGAGAGAGAGCAATTTTGCCTACATGGTCTAAAAATACTACAGTGTTTTTAACCTCTGGGAAAATGTTTGGCAAACAACCTAAAGCAGATTTGGTGTGGGGTGGGGGGTGGTGGGAGGATGATGCCACATTCCTAGCCAAGTTTGTCTAAACAAGGCTCTGCTCACAATTTACATGTAGAGTTAAGAGACATAGCTGGACTGGGCTGGCAGGAGATTTTGTCGACTATATTGGTTCTTCCCCCAACTCACCACCGTGGGTTGGTCACTTCACCTCAAAAAGACTCCGCTTCCCTATTTTAAAATGAGAGGTTTAATCTACAGCCAATTCAGGTCCAACAACTACTGGATGATGCAAAGTCAGTTTTTGGTATTGTGATGAATTCCAAGACGAGAAATAACTACAATCGCCCTCAAGAAATGTACTAATTTATTGAGACCATATACACTCCCAAAGCTCATTGCTTGGTTCCCTCTACTCAAAAATCTCTTCTCTCCAAAATTATACTTGGCTGGGTTCTTTTCAACACTCAGGCCTCAGCTGAAAAGTCACCTCTGCAAAGACTCAACCCTAAATCACCTGATATAAAGAAACTCCCAACCCATACATCCTTTGTCACTCTTTGTCCTCTTATCCTACATCATTCATTCATTGCACTGAGCTTTCTTTTAAGAATTTCTTTATCACTGGCATCTCTTCGGGCAGAGTAACCTCTACCTGTCCCATTGTCTTGGTAAAACAAAGCAACTAACATTCTGAAGGCATTATGGTGTCAAAGCCATGAAGGGACACCTGGAGATGAGGGGGCAAATGAATCAATCACCAATGTGGTGAGAACCTAATGATTCTGAGGTTGTTTTTTTCACAGGGCATTCATATACATGCTAAGTCACTTCAGTCATGCCAGACTCTTTGAGGCCCTATGGACTGTAACCCACAGACTCCTTTGTCCATGGGATTCTCCAGGCAAGAATATCAGAGTGGGTTGCCATGCCCTTCTCCAGGGGATCTACCCTGCCCAGGGACTTTTTCACAACGGTGAAAGTTGCTCAGTAGTTTCCGACTCTTTGTGACCCATGGACTATACAGTCCATGGAATTTTCCAGGGAATCTTCCCAGCCCAGGGATTGAACCCAGGTCTCCCACATTGCAGGCAAATTCTTTACCAGCTGAGCCACAAGGGAAGCCCAAGAATATTGGAGTGGGTAGCCTGTCCCTTCTCCAGCAGATCTTCCTGACCCAGGAATCAAACCAGGGTCTCCTGCATTGCAGGCAGATTCTTTACCAATTGAGCTATGAAGGAAGCCTTTTTCACAATAGGTAATAGCAAAAATGACACCAATTTTGAGGCATCATTGTGATGATTAAATTATACCTTTATGCAAAGTGCCAAGAAAAATGTCTAGTATATATTGAGGTTTTAACTTTTCATGTTAGTCCCATGAGGCTCTCCTGGAGAAAATTAATGTGAGCTAGGCAACAATTTCAAATTTAATGGAGATTTATTAATTGGTAAACCACCTGACATTCTGTGAACAATGAATTATAGGAGCCTTAGGAACCTGGGCAGAGATTTTAAGGAAAATCTCTTTCTGCATTTACTTACCACTTTTACCTCTCTGGTGGCTAAAGAACCTTAGCATGGAAGCAGCAAAACTAGGCCAGGAGATAAATCCAAAGATCAGGAACATGTTATGTTCAAAATAATGGTTTACCTCTGCCCCATGAGCTATGACACTGAGTCCTGAATTTCCCTTTTTTGAGGTCAGCCTTTCTGTGGGATGTGTCAGAGTGGTTGGGCTAAGAATCAGAGAAAATCTGAAGACCCCTTCTGGAAAGAAGAGACTTCAGTGGGACAAGATCCACCGACTCTAGTTCCCCAGATATGATCAGATGTGTTTGAATGTCAGCTGTGTTTATGCCTGAGATTTTCCCCAAGAACCTATTTCTTGGCAGTCAGGAAAATTGACCAATGGGCAACACAGACCCAGGTGAAATGGAGCACATAAGATATCCAGAAGAGGGTAAGCCTTAAGTTCAGCAGAGGTTCTTCCCCATCCAAAGATGTCAGAGTGATACAAGAGGGAGAACACGTGGGGGCCTCATGGGATGTGTCTTGAAGGAGCTGGTATAAGAGATGAGAAGGGAAAGGCAATCAATGTGAGGCAAGTCCCATTCAGGGGCCCACGGTCAGACCACCCAAGGCACCCACATAAACAGATGTTGCTGCTGCCGCTGCTGCTGCTGCTGCTGCCGCTAAGTCATTTCAGTCGTGTCTGACTCTGTGCGACCCCATAGATGGCAGCCCACCAGGCTCCCCCGTCCTTGGGATTCTCCAGGCAAGAACACTGGAGTCGGTTGTCATTGCCTTCTCCAAAGCATGGAAGTGAAAAGTGAAAGGGAAGTCGCTCAGTCATGTCCAACTGTAATAAATCAGAAATTGTTGTTGTTATTGCTGTTTAGTTGCTAAGTTATGTCCAACTCTTTACAACCCCATGGACTGCAGCACGTCACGCTTCCCTGTCCTTCATATATCACAGAGTTTGCTCAAGTTAATGTCCACTGAGTCAGTGATGCCATCTGACCATCTTATCCTCTGCCGTCCTCTTCTCCTTTTGCATTCAATGTTTCCCAGCATCAGTCTTTCTTCCAAATCAGAAATACTGGTGCTAATTAGTCCAGGTTTTCACACAGTAACTCCCATACAACTGGTTAAAAAATCCAGAGATTTTGATCCATTGCAGGAAACAGTGCTCTCAACCAGGTGTTTATAAAATAATCAACGCACCTACCGTGAATGGCGCTGGACAGTCTCTTATGTTCCCAGGATATCTCTACGTGCAGGTTGCAAAGTACGATCCCAGGCTAACACCACCCAATACCAGCTGTGTGACAGGAAGCTGAAGTTGGCAGTCACCACCTGCTGAAAGGAAGAAACCCAAGACCACATGGGGATATTGCGAAGCTCACCCTGAACCCACAAATTGACCCCCTAAATTTGTTTTATTCAAAAACTTTCAAGAGAAACGTGAGGAGAGTGCAAGAGTAACAGGAAAGTGGTAAAGTTAGGTCAGATCTTGCTCTTTTTATTTTCTCCTCCAACACTTTATCTTGGCCTTAAGAGAAGAAGTAAACTAAGAATAAAATCTGTTTCTGCATAAAATGGTTATAAGAGAGTTAATTCTTAGGCAGATTGATTCTTAAGACTCCAGGACCCTCGCGGAGGAAAAAAGAGGTCCAGGGCTCTCAAGGAGGAGAAGGGGACAAACATGTTTCTACATTGCTCTGTCTTAGTCACATAGGACATTTTTTCTTAAACTCTGAGTTGTTATAACAACAAACTTTCTTTAAGCCTAATGATTACACAATAAACAATTAATTCATCTTGCTCAAGGGTATGTTTTTCCTTAAGCTCTGTACTAAAGATTATATAAAAACAATGTGTCTTGCTAGAGGATGTATTTCTCCTTAACAAGAAGCTTTTCTAAATCCAGCTTGAACACTGGAAGTTCATGGTTTATGTACTTTTGAAGCCTGGCTTGGAGAATTTTGAGCATTACTTTGCTAGTGTGAGATGAGTGCGATTGTGCCGTAGTTTGAGCAACCAGAGATCAAGTTGCCAACATCTGCTGGATCATAGAAAAAGCGAGAGTTCCAGAGTTCTATCTACTTGTGCTTTATTAACTATGCCAAAGCCTTTGACTGTGTGGGTCACAGCAAACTTTGGGAAATTCTTAAAGAAATGGGAATACCAAACCACCTGACTTGCCTTCTGAAAAATCTATATGCTGGTCAAGAAGCAACAGTTAGAACTGGACATGGAGCAACAGACTGGTTCCAGATTGGGAAGGGAGTACATCAAGGCTATATATTGTCACCCTGCTTATTTAGCTTATATGCAGAGTACATCATGAAAAATGCTAGGCTGGATGAAGCACAAGCTGGAATCAAGATTGCCAGGAGAAATATCAATAACTTCATATATACATATGATACCACCCTTATGGCAGAAAGCGAAGAAAAACTAGAGAGCCTCTTGATGAAAGTGAAAGAGGAGAGTGAAAAAAATGGCTTAATTACTTTACAATAACCTCCAATTAAAATTAATAAATTTATATTTTAAAAATAAATAAAGTAAAAGACCATCTGGTTAAAAAAAAATGTTGGCTTAAGATCATGGCATCTGGTCCCATCACTTCATGGCATCTAGATGGGTAAACAATGGAAACAGTGACAGACTTTCTTCTTTTTTGGTGGGGGGGGCTCCAAATTTACTGCAAATTGTGGCTGCAACCATGAAATTAAAAGACACTTGCTCCTTGGAAGAAAAGTTAAGACCAACATAGACAGCATATTAAAAAGTAGAGACATTACTTTGCCAACAAAGACCCATCTAGTCAAAGCTATGGTTTTTCCAGTAGTCATGTGTGGATGTGAGAGTTGGACTATAAAGAAAGCTGTGTGCCGAAGAACTGACGCTTTTGAACTGTGGTGTTGAAGAAGACTCTTGAGAGTCCCTTGGACTGCGAGAAAATCAAACCAGTCCATCCTAAAGGAAATCAGTCCTGAATATTCATTGGAAGGACTGATGTTGAAGCTGAAACTCCAATACATTGGCCACTGGCTGTGAAGAGCTGACTCATTTGAAAAGACCCTGATGCTGGGAAAGATTGAGGGCAGGAGGAGAAGGGAACGATAGAGGATGCGATGTTTGGATGGCATCACCGACTCAACGGATATGAGTGTGAGTAAGCTCTGGGAGTTGGTGATGGACAGGGAGGCCTGGCGTGCTGCTGTCCATGGGGTTGCATCAAATGTGACAGGACTGAGCCCCCATGAACTGAACTGAACAAGAGTCTTCTGCCTACTCTTGTTATCTCATGTGTGCCAGTGGGCCTGGTAAAACTGTCTATTGTTAGTTATAATCTCTTTAATTTAAGGTGTGTTTTGTGGGAATGGGTCTGGTGAAAGTATAAAAGACTTGATAAGCGGGGCACTCTCTAATATCTATGTCAGAAGCTTTCTGGGTCCTTTTTCACTGTAATAAAACTACTGCCACACAAGAACTCTGAGTATTCAAGCCTGGGCCCTGATCTCAAAGCTAAACCTTCTTTAGAGATCACAAATCCAATATTGTTCACCATAAGCTATCAGTTATTTTTAAGAAATCAATTTCTAAAATAAAACTATATATCAAATTTGCTCTGCAGACCAAATTAGCCTTAAAATTTAGCACATTCTTTTTTATGGCTGAGTAATATTCCATTGTGTATATGCACCATATCTTCTTTATCCATCCGTCACTGGCCATTTAGATTGTTTCCATGTCCTTTACCATTTACCCTCTGAGCCATGCAGGATCTTCCATCCTGGCTATTGTAAATAGTGCTGCAAAGAATGTGGCCTTAGAGCCTGCCCTACAGAGTGAAGTAATTTAGAAAGAGAAAAACAAACAGTGTATATTAACACATACATGTGGAATCTAGAAAAAAATAGTATTGATGAACCTATTTCCAGGGCAAGAATAGAGACACAGATGTAGAGAATCAACAGGTGGAGAAGAGTAGGATGAATTGGGAGACTCAGATTAACATTAATACATGGCTGCTGCTGCTGCTAAGTGGCTTCAGTCGTGTCCGACTCTGTGTGACCCCATAGACAGCAGCCCACCAGGCTCCCCCGTCCCTGGGATTCTCCAGGCAAGAACACTGGAGTGGGTTGCCATTTCCTTCTCCAATGCATGAACATGAAAAGTGAAAGTGAAGTCACTCAATCGTGTCTGACTCTTAGCGACCCCATGGACTGCAGCCTACCAGGCTCCTCCATCCATGGATTTTCCAGGCAAGAGTACTGGAGTGGGGTGCCATTGCCCTCTCCCATTAATACACTAGCATGTATAAAATAAGCTAGTGGGAACCTGCTGTAAAGAACAGGCAGCTCAGCTCAGTGCTCTGTAGTGACTTGGTAGGGGTGGGTATAGGGATGGTGTTCTAAGAAGAAGACACATGTATACCTAGAGCTAATTCACTTTATTGTACAGCAGAAAGCAACACAACATTGTAAAGCAATTATACTCCAAAAAAATTAATAAAATTAAATTTAACCATATGTTATAGAATAAAAATAAATAAATAAAAATTGCTTTCAAAAAGTAAATAAAGATAAATTAAAATATCAGTTTGGGGACTCTAAAATGGTATCTCATTCTGATTAAATTTCCATTTTCCTAATTATAAATGAGATTGGGCAAGAAAAACAAAAGAAATAATTTCTCTAGAAAAACTGAGTACTTTTTGAACTCTGTACTATTTTGGCATTTTCTTATGAGTCTATATTTATTCTAAAATTAAAAGTTTAAAAATAAAATTATTTTTAAAGTATAGATGAAAACTTCAGTATCTCTTCATAAGCATTAAATTCATAGAAGTTGAAAAAATATCTTAAAATCTGTCTGAATGGGTTCCATGTTGTTGACATATTTTCTGATCTACATGTATTTGTGAGATAATTTTATCATTTCATGCGCTGAAAAAAATGCTACGAGGTTAGGAGTGTCCCACTCCCTTTCACAGGCAAGAAACAAGAAAATTGGTTAAATTAGATAACTTGTTGAAATCCATTCAATTAGTGGAGCCAGGAGGGATTTGAGCTAAGCTAGTGTTAACTCCAAAGCCTGACAGTCTTGGAGCTCTGCCTCCCAGGGGGTTTGCAAGAGCCAGTAAAAGACCTTCTTTCTCTCCATCTCAGAATCCATAGTCTGACTTGAATGTGATTGGACTTTAAAATTCCTGCTTTTTTTTGCCATTCTCCCAAATCATCCCACCCTCTCCCTCTCCCACAGAGTCCAAAAGACGGTTCTATACATCTGTGTCTCTTTTGCTGTCGCCATATATGAAACAAATCGCCAGTCCAGGTTCGATGCATGATACTGGATGCTTGGAGCTGGTACACTGAGATGACCCAGAGGGATGGTATGGGGAGGGAGGAGGGAGGGAGGTTCAGGATGGGGAACACGTGTATACCTGTGGCGAATTCATGTTGGTATGTGGCAAAACCATACAATATTGTAAAGTAAAAAAATAAAAATAAAAAATTAATATGCAAAAAAAAAAATTCCTGCTTTTTTTGTAGGATTTTGTTCTGTTTTTTTCTGTAAGTCTTTCTTGTGATCTACTCAAAGGCATCATAGCTTGAGTGGACTACCTAGAAAGTAAAGATTGGATAAACTCACAGGGGGCTTCCCTGATAGCTCAGTGGGTGAAGAATCTGCCTTCAATGCATTAGACACAGGAGACACAGGTTTGATCCCTGGGTCAGGAAGATCCCCTGGAGGAGGGCATGGCAACCCGCTCCAGTATTCTTGCCTGGATAATCCTGTGGAAGGAGGAGGCAGATGGGTTACAATCTATGGGGTTGTGAAGAGTCAGACATGACTGAAGTGATTCAGCATACACAAACTCACCTTATCAAGTGCTGACATAGGATTGTCCTGCTCAGACTCACAGGTGACTCTGCACCCATCCTGGATCCTCTACTCGCACACATGGGGGGCCACTTATCCATCAGCTAGCATTGCTGGTGGCCCCGTGTTCTGCTTTAGTGGCACTGTGAGAGACCCTAGGTGAAACCAAAACACCCAATGTTAATTAGATGCCAAGTGCAGTACTGCACACAGGAGATAAGTAATCTGACCTCGCATCATCCCTCCAGGTAAGTATGACCACCCCCATTTTACATGTGAGACTCAGAACTGTCAAGTCTTTGCCCCAAGCCAGCTAGTCTTTCAGGGGTGCATCTGAGTATTGTGATCTGGCTGTCAAAACCCAAACTCCTCTGGATTTTCCTAATACCCTCAGGGACCATGGACCCAATGAACTCCGGTTGAGGGGAAGAGTGTGGTGGACAAGAGATAAGGATTCATGAAGGAATTTATACAAAAGCAACTATTATGCAAACAGAAGAAGAGTCATTCTCTAAGTATGGTTCTATTTTGTAAATAAATTCGTTTGTATCATTTCTTTTTTAGATTCCGCGTGTAAGGGATGTCATACGGTATTTCTCTTTCTCTGTCTGGTTCACTTTACTCAGTATGACAATCTCTAGATCCATCCATGTTGCTTCAAATGACATTATTTCATCATTTTTAATGGTTGAGTACTATTCCATGCTGTATATGTACCACAGCTTCTGGTTACCAGGTGGGAAGGTGTAGTTAGGGAGTTGCACATACACACTGCTCGATTTAAAATGGATAACCACCAAGGACCTGCTGTATAGCACAGGGAACTCTGTTCAATGCTATGTTGCAGCCTGGATGTGAGCAGAGTTTGGGGCATAATGGATACATGTGTATGTATGGCTGAGTCTCTTCACTGTGCACCTGAAGCTATCACAACCACTTGCTAAGTGGTTATACCCCAATATAAAACAAAAAGCTTAAATTTAAAATTATTTAATTTAAAAAGAAGAAAATTAATATGAGAGATTCTTTTGACCATGGAATGTAGGATATAGGTAACAGGAAAAAGGGAGGGATGGGTTGAAACTTGTGGGTAGCTGGGCTCAGGCTCAGAGAGAATTTTCCTTGTCCACCCAGCTATGTCTGTATCACACTATGTTCTTAGCGTTCCAAGCCCCTTTTGCTTTTCCAGGTTCCCCCACTGAGCTCCTGTCTCTTCCACCCAGGCATTTAGTCATACAATTCTTTTGACCTTGACTCTTCTTCCTGACATTAGATTTACTCTTCCTCCCTCCCCTCCTCTTCCCTTCTGACTTCCACTCTATCTTCCTTCCTGCTTCCTTCCCTTCCTCTCCCCTCCTCCTTTTCCCTTTTGTTCTAGCAAATCCAACTCATCTTAGAGGCCCTGACTTTAGCATCACTCCTCCTCCTAAGGAAAGTCATTCCTGAATCCAGACTAGAGCATATTTTCTTCTAGTGCACCAAAGGGCTTTCTTTGTTTCTGTCTCAGAGGGGCATCACCCTGATTTGTATTTTGTGTTCAATGTGTCTCTAATCCATTAGATTTTAAGCTCCATAAGGGTAGGAACAAGATTTTTCTTTTTCACTTCTGTATCCCACACCTAGCCAGTGCCTGGCAAATAGCAGGTAGGGGAGGTCAAGAAGTGTTGCTACCTGAATGGATGTCTGATTAGGTCATTTCATTGCATTTATCACAAGCTGTAGTTTTATAGATATTATGAAGTCCATTCATTTATTTTCTCTTCCTCTTATTTGAAAGTTCCAGGAGGACAAGATTAGCTTGTCTTTCACCAAACTGTATTTTCAACACCTAATGGACTGTGGCACATAGTAAATATTCAATAGATAATGAATGGATGATGAGCTAATGAATGAATAAATGAAATTGCTGAAAAGCTATAAATATCACCTCCAATATTAGCCATATTTTCACTGTATCAAACTGATTGTTTCACATGAAGCAGGGAGTTTCATAGACATTGCAGTCCAGCCACTAACTAGATGCAAAAATAGGCACAATGATCTCCTTTCTGTTTCTATATACACTCCTTTGGATTTGGCCATGCATTTAGCTTTGGCTAATGAAGCCATAGTAAACAGGATGCAAGCAGCATCTCAGAAAAGACTCGATTACTGAGACTTTCCCGTTCTTGCTGCACTTGGATCCCAGGGCCCATCGGGGGTGGGTGAGTCCTAGCTAGCCTGCTGGATGATGTGAAGCCTTGAAAAGGAGAACTCAGGCATCTGGATACTCCTGACAACTGACAGAAGCATGAATGGGACATTTCTACATCTCCCAGCTGCCTGCCAAGCCACCAGCAGACACCTCATGGTCAGATTGTCCTGGTTGTGTCCGCTTTCCCAGATTTGTATATTAAAGTCCTAATTTCCAGTGTCTCAGAATATAACCTTACCTGGAAAAAGGTCTTTAAAGAAGTGCTGTTGTTCAGTTGCTAAGTCGTGTCCAATTCTTTGTGACCCCATGGACTGCAGCACTCCAGGCTTCCCTGTCCTTCATCCCCTCCCAGAGTTTGCTTAAACTCATGTCCATTGAGTCAATAATGCCATACAATCATCTCATCTTCTAATGTCCCCTTCTCCTCCTGCCTTCAATCTTTTCTAGCCTCAGGGTCTTTTCCAGTGAGTAGGCTCTTAAAATGAGGTCATCAGGATGGGACCTAATTAGACGTGACTGGTATGCTTAAAAAAAGGAAATACTGGACATGGACACAGGAAGAGTGCTGTATAAACATGACGACCATTTATCCTTACCTCATGTCCCTTGGAAGAAACCACCTCTGCCAACACCTTGATTCCGATTCTAGCCTCCAAAACTGGGAGACATTTCCATTGTTTTAGTACCCACTTTGGGGAACTTTGTTACCAGAGCCCCAGGAAATGAACGCAGGTCCAGGCCAAACTACCGACAAAGCGACCCACACAACAGCAAACTAAATGAATTGTTATTGCTTTGTGCTCCTAATGCAGCAAAAGCTAACTGATTAGGTGGATAGATTATAAAATCTCTCTAGGCTTAAGTTTTCACAATTACAAAGGGATTTAAACAGATTTTCCTTACCTATCAGGGAGATTTAGTAGAATAATGTCTCCAAATTGCTCAGGACAGTACCTGGCATATGAGTAACACTTAACCAGTGCTTGGGGCCTCCCAAGTGATGCCAGTGGGAAAGAATCTGCCTGCCAATGCTGAAGATGCAAGAGATGTGGGTTTGATCCTGGATCGGGAAGGTCCCCTGGAGTAAGAAATGGCACCTCACACCAGTATTCTTGCCTGGAGAATTCCCTGGGCAGAGGAGCCTGGTGGGCTATAGTCCATGGGGCCTCAAAGAGTTGGACATGACTGAGCATGATGCATGATGAGTACTTACCTTAGCATCACCTTTCGAGTGTATGGTAAGTCAAAATCAGAGTTATGTATCTCTGAAAATATAAACTTCTATACCTTTGAGTATATTTTAAATAATGATGGAATTCAACATCATTTTATATAAAACATCAATTTATATAAAATTAGACTATCGAGTGGTGAGCACCAAGCGAACAGCAGGCACTTTACAAGGACTTGCTGTCAGTCTAAATGAACTCAGATTAAGGTAGAACAAAATTAAAATATACTGAGCAACTAGTATGTTCCCCAAACTTTTCCCCATGCATTTATTGAACAAAGGAACATCATTCCATTCATTTCTTGGAATATCTCTAAAAGATAAACATTACTGTCCCTCAATCATAGACAGGGAAACTGGTTGAGAAATAAACTGTGACTTGTCCAAGATCACATAACTAAAATTTAGTATAGCAAGAAAAAGACCAGACTCCACTTTCTCTACATCATACCTGAAGGATTCAGTCCATATGCCTTGCTTGGGGAAGAGGGAATGTCTCAGGAAGCCATCAGCAACATCATGTCACAAGATAAATCAGTGTTCCTGAGCTGTGTGTTTAGTCACTCACTCGTGTCCGACTCTTTGTGACCTCATGGACTGAAGCCCGCCAGGCTCCTCTGTCCCTGGGGATTCTCCAGGCCAGAATACTGGAGTGGGGGGCCATGCCCTCCTCCAGGGGATCTTTCCAACCCGGGATTGAACCCACATCTCCCTCATTACAGGAAGATTCTTTTCCATCTGAGCCACCAGGGAAGCCCAAGAATACTGGAGTGGGTAGCCTATTCCTTCCCCAGAGGATCTTCCTGACCCAGGAATTGAACTGGGGTCTCCTGCATTGCAGGCAGATTCTTTACCATCTGAGCTACTAGGGATGCCAAATCAGCGTTTCATGTACACATAAGCCCACATGCTTCCATGTTACTCAGCAATGTTTCCAGATGTTCTGGTAATTTCAAAGTGCCACATGAGGACCTCATGTGTCTTTAAGGACACCCTTCAGGTTGGAGACCTCAGCCTCCTATAGCTTCATTTATTGCACTGAACTCAAGAAAAGGAAGTCCCAGCCCTACACAGGTCACACCACCCAAGCTCTGCGGCTGCATTTCACAGGAAACCAAACCTAAACGGACCTAGGAAGAGGGTTCTGCTGAAGGACACTGCTGAACATTGAGACTATTTCAACCCCCTGCCTCCTGGATTACTGGCTCCTGGAGTTCTCCGTGATGCCCTCACGGACCCCTCATGCAAGGGACATCTCAGCACAAGGCTGCTTGCACTCCCAACACTGCTCAGGTAAACCTTGTAGGCCAGCCTCATCTCACTGTCATAGAGGATCATTAAGAGAGAGCTGACAGCAAGAATAAAAGGTGTTTTCTAACATGAATGCTGGGCCATCTATAAAGCATAGAAAGGGAGAAAAGAAACCAGCTCCCTTGATCGGTTTTTAAAGATCCCTTTCTTTGCTGAAAGAAGGAATCGAGATACTGACCCACAAAAATTTAAAGATGAAACGTTTTCAATCTTCTCCTGACTGTTGGCAACTCAGATTTAAGGTCAGGCTGGTCATGCCTGATGTTCATGATAACAGCCACCTGGAAAGGCAATCTGCATTCAAAGTAGGCCATTGAAAGTAGAAGGTAACTCCTGGAGCCTCTGTGGCTGGATATTTCTTAAATGTTCTAAATTGAAGTGGCTTTTTTTTTTTCTGTGTTGGGCTCAAGAAATGTGGACTTTGCAATCATGCTCATTGTCTTCCGTCTCCAGGGGCAAGGAGCTCAAGAGGGAGAGCGAAGTTGGAGCGAAATGCCCACCCTCTACGGGTGCCAGGAGGCATCTCTTCTAGGTGTTTCTTCTTCTTAGAGATAAACAAATGATAGAATAAGACAGAAAAGAGAATGTGTCATCAAAGTGTCTATACTTTAAAGGATACTGATGTAGCTGGACTCCATCAGTACTGATTTTACTAGGATGTACCCATCTACTTACCTAATTATCTCTCTTTATTGTGGTGTGTGTGCATGCTAAGTTGTTTCTGTCATGTTCGACTCTTTGCAACTCTATGGACCATAGCCCACCAGGCTCTTCTGTCCATGGAATTCTCCAAGTAAGAATACTGGACTGGGTTTCCATGCCCTCCTCCAGGGGATTTTTCCCACCCAGGGATCAAACCTTCATCTCTTACATCTCTCCTGCATTGTTAGGTGGATTCTTTAATGCCACCTGGGAAGCCCCTCTATTGCAGCATGGCCTCTCAATGCTGTTCCTTTGGATCTTCAAGAACCACCCAGACCACAGGGAACAGCTATGTCAAAAATCAGAAAGTCAGTTGTAGGTTAGGAACAGTTATCTCAAAAATCAAAAAGTCAGTTGTAGGTTAGGCAAAGGTCAGCAGAGAAAGGACAAAGTTTCAGAAATTATCCGAGAAACTTAAGATAAAATATGCCCTAGAGAAGCAAGAAGGTTAACTGAGGTTTATTTATCTCTTACCAACCAGTCTATGGCAATCCACTCCAGTATTCTTACCTAGAGAATCCCTTGGACAGAGAAGCCTAGTGGGCTACAGTCCTCAGGGTCATAAAGAGTCAGACGTGACTTAGCAACTAAATGAACCAGTCTATATGCATTAACTCACTTAATCCTTACACCTAAACTTGAGAGTTAGATATTGTTTTGCCTAGTTTACAGATGAAGAGCTTGAGTGGCCAAGTTAATATTCAAAGTTGTCCTGTCACTAATATCGGTAACAGAATAGAAAACTACCCTGATTTGCACCTGATTCTGGCTGATGTAAAAGGTGACCACTGTTTCTTTGCAGTATCTTAGAGCTCACTTTGAGTCCATTCCTAGAGTGGATTTTTACACCAGCCCTCTAATTAATTAGTTAGTTATTCCAATTTTTGTCTCTACTGGGCCTTTGTTGCTGTACACAGGCTTTCTCTAGTTGCAACAAGTGGCCACTCTTCATTGCATTGTGCAGGCTTCTCATTACAGGGGCTTCTCTTGCTGGGGAGCACAACCTCAGTAGGATTGCAAGCTCAATACTGGTGGCGTACAGGCTTAGATGCTCCCTGGCATGTGGAATCTTTCCAGACCAAGGACCAAGCTCGTGTCCTTGGCATTGACAGGTAGATTCTTAACCACCTGGGACGTCCTTACCCCAGCCCTCTTAATGGTGACATTGCTTTTCTTTTCTCCAAAGAGCTCTTTCAGATGATTTTATGAACAACTCCATTCTAAAACCAAAGATTATGGTTTTCTGTACCACTGACCAACCCTGGCTTAATGCCCAGGAATCTGTCTCTAGCTCGCTTTGCCATAAGTCAGGTGCTCTCTTGAAAAGATTGTAGGATTTTACATCTGAGTAAGTTGATCAGGATCCAAATTCCACAGCTTGACCAGATATGCTACTTTATTCCCTCCAGTCCTACATCTTTATAATGAGGCAAGACCACATCACTAGTACTGACAACTTTTTTTAGCTTCTATAATATGATATGTATATTAAATAACATACAGCATATATTAATATCGGGTTGGCCAAGAAGTTCATTTGAGTGAAAAACCCAACCATTTTGGCCAACAGTACTTAGTATGTGCTCAATAAATTTTTTTTCTCTCTTTCTCATTGGAAAAGACCCGGATGTTGGAAAATTGAGGGCAGGAGGAGAAGGAGACGACAGAGGATAAGATGATTGGATGGGATCATTGACTCAATGCACTAGTTTGAGCAAACTCTGGGAGACAGTGAAAGGGAAGCCTGGCATGCTGTAGTTCATGGGGTTGCAAAGAGTCAGACATGACTGAGCAACTGCTGCTGCTGCTAAGTCACTTCAGTCATGTCTGACTCTGTGTCACCCCATAGATGGCAGCCCACCAGGCTCCCCCATCCCTGGGATTCTCCAGGCAATAACACTGGAGTGGGTTACCATTTCCTTCTCCAATGCATGAAAGTGAAAAATGAAAGGGAAGTCTGAGCAACTAAGTAATGACAATTAGGTATGTGCTCAATAAATGTTATTTTTTTCTCCATCACTTTCCTTTCCTCACCTTACCTCAGCTCTGGCCTTAAAACATGCTCACAATCAGCATGAAATTTATTAATATAGAAAATTTTATGAATATTTTATTTTAATAATCTCATTAGAGAATAGTAATATGCCACAGTTGCATAGCCTCATAGAATCAGCAGAGTCCTTGGGCACTTTTTTTTTTTAATTTAATGATCTTAACAACTTAACGAAGTAGGCAGGGCAATGTTAGATGTTGAAACTGAGGCTCAAAAAGTTGATGAGGATGGACAGTATGGTGATATGGAAAAGAGGCTTTGAGATCAGTTAAAGTGAATATGAATGCGGTGTGTGATTTAAATATGTGTTTGGGGGTAACTGACTCAGTCTCTCTGAGTTTTGGCTAGCTGTTGTTTATATTATGTAGTTTGAAACGGTGTGGGTTAGTACACACTAGAGGTTGCTATGAAGATGAAAGTGAAGGCATATATTGTGTCTGACACAGAGGAGACATTCAGGAAATAGATAGATGGTAACTATATAGTGTTGCTGCCACATCACAACAGGTAGCTGAGTTAGTACTGGAAGTACCATTTTACGAATGATATCACACAAAGCAGTCAGGCTCACCCTCGTAGACAATCGCCAAGGTCCACCAAGACTTGAGTTCTGGACGGTTGCTCCAGGCTGTGCCTACGCTTCCTAGCATGAGAAAAATGTTCAAAGGAGTTAAATTATTGAATAGAGATAAATGGTTAAATCTAAGTCAGATTTAAGATTTTTAACAGATTGAACAAAACTTTCAGCAATTTGGGGAAGTAACTGAGAAACATCAGATTATACAGGTTAGATAGGAGTGGCTTGATATAGAAAAATGATCATGAAAACCAGAATTATAGGAAATAGTAATCATGGAAATTTTGCTATTTTTGTTACTTTCGCAGACAGAATACTTTGGGAATCATCACCATGTTTATTCAAAATTAAGGTTAATTGGTTTAATTTTAATCATGTTCTCCAAATACCAATGACCAGAAAAATTGCCATTTGAATGCCTGCTGTGTTCTGGGCAATGAATACTCACTGTTTTCCACTGTTTTAGTAGACAAATTAGTTCTCACTCTGTAAAAGAGGATACCAAGGATCAGAGAGACTCCATACATTGTCCATTTCACAGCAGAAAGAGGAGCCACGTCTGTTGAAATCCCAAGCTCCTGCTCTTTGCATTGCACGCCATCAGGGCCCTGCTGAATGTGTTCAGGGTCATGATCATGGCATCACTTTCCTTCCAGTTAACCAGTAGCATTTTAGGACTCCCAGATATACCATTAGCAATAGTAAAATATGTGTGTGAGTTTAGATTTTTGTACTTCATTGGTGATGCTCACTGAAACATTGCTTCCCAAACATCTACGCCTGGGAATTAGAACCCCACCAGTTTAGATGGCTCTGTGAATAGCTATTTGCCCTATAAAATAAGATGAGCCAAAAGGTCTGGACATAATATGGCAATTCAGAAGCCATGTGTTTGAAGGCACAGCCCTTATTGTGATGTCTTCTCTGTTGATCTAGCAAGAAATAAAGATGAAAGGTGGCCAGTAGTCAAGCCCAACATCTGAAAGAATTGAGTCTTTACAGGGCACCCAAGGACCCATGTTTCATCATCAAATCAGCAGATTCAGAAGAGTAATTTTATACAAGGCACTCTGAGTTAACAGGACTTGAGGGCATTGTCTCACTCTGGTATTCTGGCCCATACATCCATCTTCTGTGACTTTGTTCAAGTGTGAACGGTGTATTGAAGTTGTAAGTTCCCTCCCAGCAGGTGAATCTACACGAGATATCAAATAACTGTCAGGAGCTAGCTTGATGAGCACAGAGCCAGAGCTGTGTCATTATAGTAGCTGGATTTGCCCAGCTATTGATGATCTAATGCCTTGATAGGCACCTGGGAGCCAGTCTGTGCCCTCCCCCCACCCCACGGCTACTTATGAATATTCATAGAGCTGGGCAAGTCTAGGGATCTGCTGGCCAGCTCCATCTCTCTCTGGTCCCTCCCAGAGAACACCTCCACANTGTGTATAAGAGACAGATCTAATGCCTTGATAGGCACCTGGGAGCCAGGCTGTGCCCTCCCCCCACCCCATGGCTACTTATGAATATTCATAGAGCTGGGCAAGTCTAGGGATCTGCTGGCCAGCTCCATCTCTCTCTGGTCCCTCCCAGAGAACACCTCCACACTCTGCTCATCCCAGACTCCTACTTCTGTTCCCAAGTTCTCCCTACTAAACCACCACATCCATCTGTTGAGAAATTGATAGCCTGGGTTTGAGTTCAAACCTTCCCTTCCTAGCAGGATGATTTTAAACAAGCTATTTAACTTCTCAGGAACTTAGGCTATTATTTACAAATTAGAATTGGCAATATCTAACCTCTGAATGTGTGGTGAGAAATGAGATGTAGTATGTAAAATTTATGTATTATAGTGTCTAACAAGTATGAAGTGCAGTATAAATGAGAATGGCTACATTATAATTTTTAGCACTGTTATTGTGAGTTATTTTATATTTGGACAAACCATCATTAGAATCTTTGGGAGTCTGGGTCTCTTTCTAAGAATGTTGACCTAAAGAAGTCTTATTATAAGGTGATTTCTACAGAAAGGTAATCTCACCATTTTTGCATTTATTTTAATCAGCCATTTATCAAAGCCTTAGGAGTATCTTCCAACTCCCCAAATGTACTTATCCCCTGAAAACACAAAGGTTTAATGAAAAAATGATGCCAATTCCTTTAGAATGCTTTCCTTGTCAATTTTATATCCTCAGTATTCTTCATGGTACATAGAAATTGCTCAATAGTTACTTGTTGAACTAGATTTGCCTAACAGTTAATAGTTTACAAAATGCTTTCACTTCCATGATCATGAGGTCTTATATCTCCATTTTTTCAAAAGAAAGATATAGAGGCTCAAGTTGTACAATTCACTGGCATACCTGGACTTAGAGACATGCCTTGCCGCTGGCTAGGGAAGTGATCCTGAATAGAAAAGGGGATAAAGAAAACCTTAATTACATGCAGGAAGTTCAGTTCAGGAGTTAAGTTCTAAATGCACTTGAAGTCATAAATTAAGCAATGGTCTCATCTGAATCTCTACTGTGAATGTGTCTGCTGGACAGATTTGGCTCAAGAGGACTCGTGCTGAACACAATGACAGAATGGTTCAATACTGAAAAATCTAGGTCACTCAGATTGTTGCCTTACAATGGAGTCTAAATTACACAGGATGTACTGCATAGGGTTCTGGCATTCAGTAAATAATATCATCATCAACATTATAGTTATTATTAAATTATATTACTCTTGAAAGTGAAAGTGAAAGTCACTCAGTCCTGTCCAACTCTTTGCAATCCCATGGACGGTAGCCCGCCAGGCTCCCCTGTCCAGGGAATTCTCCAGGCTAGAATACTGCAGTGGGCTGCCATTTCCTTCTCCAGGGAATCTTTCCAACCCAGGGATTGAAGCCAGGTCTCCCATATTGCAGGCGGATTCTTTACTGCCTGAGCCATCAGGGAATACTGGCTTTTCAGGCCTCTTCATGTATTTTTAGGTTTCCTTCAAACTTCTTTGAAGTCCTTATGGTGAAACAGGTCCTCAGAGATGACTAGCATACAGCAGGTGTCTAACAAATGACTGCTTGCAGAATAGCAATGCTTTCACCACTGGACATGAAACATCCGTGGGAGGTAGGCTGTCCTATATGTTCTGATGGACAGATAAATAGATAGGCCCATCCCTAAATCTCAGTTTATTTTCTTACATCTTTCTTTTCCCCAAAATTTGCCTTTGGTTCTGCCCTAATGCATTAATCAATCAGTGGAGAATTCATCACACTTGGGATTAACCTGGGCCTGGCAGTTGTTTAGTCACTAAGTTATGTCAGACTCTTTTGCAACCTCAAAGACTGTATCCCACCAGGCTCCTCTGCCCATGGGATTTTTCCATGTCAGAATACTGGAGTGAATTGCCATTTCCTCCTACAGGGGGATCTTCCCACCCAGGGATCGAATTTGTGCCTCCTGCACTGCAGGCGGATTGTTTATCACTGAACCACCCGGGAATCCCAGGCCTGGCAGTGCCTGCCCCC
>SJYV01022867.1:0-13010 GCA_006410875.1 Neotragus pygmaeus | reverse complement strand
GGCATCACGAACTCGATGGACGTGAGTCTGAGTGAACTCCGGGAGTTGGTGATGGACAGGGAGGCCTGGGATGCTGCAGTTCATGGGGTTGCAAAGAGTCAGACACGACTGAGCGACTGAACTGACTGACTGAACTGAAAGTGAGATCAAGGAGATAGAACTGAATTTAATGATTCATAGGTTACCAGTGCATACTGAGAGAAAGGTTTCTAAAGACAGGCTAAAAATGTTTAAAAGCTCTAATGAAGTTCTGATGGATTATAACTTAGTTTTAACGCATTTCTTTCTCTTTTTTTTTAAGTTTTTTTTTTACTTTATTTTTAATGCATTTCTAATGCTATTTTAATTAATTGTGTAATTTAATTCCAAGTCTTTGATTTTTTTTTTCTTCCCTTATTACTTATTATTGTTGTAGGAATTTTTTCATCTCTAGGGCATTTGCCAAACAATAGTTTCCAGAAAGTTACAGGACAAATGAAGTGCAGTCCAACAGTCTAGCTTCACTTTTCTCATAAACAGAGGTAAGGTTTTAAAGTCCTAAGGATTTAAAAATGACTTTGTGCCAGCAAGTTTAGTGATAATACCTATTATGTTTACCTATTTTAGCTCATCCATTAGATTAATGGGATTAGTTTGTGTTCTTCTAGTTTTGTTCTTCTTTTTAACTAATCTGTCAGCATATGACATAACCAGTTGCTCAGATACACAAATATAACTTTGGTGTTCTGTGTACTCAAGTCTTTTGTCAATAACATTTGTATGGTCTAGTTCATATTCTTATAGACTCTCAGATTTCTTCTTCAAGTATTTCTCTAGAGAAATTCATAGTAAATCCTAAATATTAGGCATGTGGTTTAAAATTGTATATCTGTTACTACCTATCATTATTAATGTAATAAATTATTATTATTTTCACTTGCAGAATCATCATAGCATCCAAAATTGGAAAAGACCTTGGAGAAAATTACCTGCTTCATTTGATATATAAGTAATGAAAATCCCAGAAAAATTAAGAAACTAGGTAAAAATCACATGGCATATTAGCAGATCATATATGATTCAGACCTATACAAAGACCAACATTTGATAAAATGATTAAATAATTATTTGTTTTTTTTACTAATTCTAAATATTATTAGATTTCTACTATAGACATTAAATTATGTTAGGAGCTTATGTGGAAACAAAAGGAAGTGAAAACATTGTTACTTCCCTCTAGGAGGTATAGAATGTGGTCCACTGGAGAAGGGAGTGGCAAACCACTTCAGTATTCTTGCATTGAGAACCCCATGAACAGTATGAAAAGGCAAAAAGGTAGGACACTGAAAGATGAACTCCCCAGGTTGGNACACACACACACACACACACACACACACACACACATATATATATATATATATATATGTGACATATCAAAAGACAAAAAGCACCATTTGAAGACATTAGAATCAGATATAGTAGGAGTGTTGAAATTATCAGGCTAGGAATTTAAATCAACTCACAAAATAGAATGATATGGGCTCATCTTCTTCTGTGAGAACTCCAAAATTGCAACTTGTTGCTGAACAACCATCAAGAGAAGAATGTTGAATTTAACCAAAAATAGATATCCCAATACAAGGGCAAAGGAAAAGTCCCAATGAGATGATAGGAAGGGGGAAACTTGTGTTTAGAATCATATCTCATACCCCCCAGAGACACTCAGAGGACTAAAACAAAACCTTGTGCTCACCACGACCCAGAGGCCCCAAAGAGACTGAACCATACCTGTCTTTGACTGTCTGAGTGTCTTTTGTGTAGGCATGGCTCAGCAGTGGCCAGCCACAGAGACAGGGGCTCTGGCTGCAACAGATTTTGATGAGACAGTGTGTGGCATAAGCCCTCACAGAGGAGGTTGTGATTAGCCTCATATAGAGAGAGCAGACAACCCACAAACTACAGAACAATTATACCAAAGAAATTCTCATCTTGTTAAGAAAGTTCTAGGACCAAAAACTGATTTCCCAACCTGTGGATTCAGCAAAGGAACTGGGAAGCCCAGGGGATTTGACTTTGGAGGCCACTGGGATTTGATCACAGAATTTACACAGGACTAGGGATAAAGACTCTTGGAGGGCAAACAACAACAACAACAACAACCTTGATGCACCATGAACCAGGAGAAAGGAGCAATGTCCCCACAAGAGACTGAGTCATACTTACCTGTGAGTTTTCAGGAGTCTTCAGTGGAGGCTTGGGTCAATAGTTTGACATCAGGCCAAAAAAACACGGAGGGAATATAGGCTCACCCATCAACAAAAATTTGGAATAAAGATTTACTGACTATGGTCCAACACGTCAGAACAACACCCAATTTCCCCCAAGTCAGTCTCTCCCATCAGGAAGCTTCCATAAACCTCTTATCTTTATTAATCAAAGGGCAGACAGAATGAAAACAAAAATCACAGAAAACTGACCAAATTAGTAACATGGACCACAGCCTTGTCTAACTCAAAGAAACTATGAGCCATGTCATGCAGGGTCACCTGTCGGGAGCTGTGTTAGACAAAATGGAGGCATGGCCCTGTTAGGCCCCAGAAAGGCCTATTCTCGGGAAACGTCGCCTCACAGATCACCAAGACTCGAATTCGATGCAAAAAGCAAGAGGGTTTATTGAACCGGCGCGCCGGGGTTCGAACTTCCTCGAAAGGAGCGAACGAACCCCGACTTCAGTTACAAAACAGTTTTTATACACTAAAGCTGCAAGCAGGTATAGGAGGGGCGAAGACACTCTGAACAAACTGATTGGTGGACATAGCTTGACTTTTACAGAGACAGGTCTGGAATTACATCAAGTCTGAGGAGGTTGATTAACCTCCTTGCGGCGGTTAGCCAATTCCTGAAGGAATAATGCTCTAGGTAATCTTTAACAGGAGAAAACAATTACCCGGGGGGTCTCTTGTGAGGACCAGGCAACTAGGCTATAAGTCATCTGATAGGGAACAGGTCCTTTTTCCATGAGTCATGGTTCGCCTCTTAAATCAGAACAAAGGATTGCTAATAATTTTTAACTTTTTCCTTTCAGCCCCAAAGCCCTCTCCTCATCATGCAGGTATGGTCCCAGGATGAAGGAGTTAGGCCTTGTTTTTCTGACTTGTTCCTTCCTTTCTTCAGTTGAACTGGCTGGGAAGAATGTTAAGGTTCTTGAGAGAAGCATGAGAAATCACAAAGCCTTCTACAGTTGTGCCCAGAAAATAATCTATAAAATAACCATTGACATTTGTTTAAGGATCTTTACAAAGAATGTCCCAGGATGAGCACGTAGGCTGCAGCTTGAGGCCATGGGAAGGATTATTATCTGATACTTGTTTGTGAGGAGAATGTTTAATGCAAAAGAAGTTTGCTGAGTTTAGGGTTTAGGATTAATTAAGAATAGCTGGAAGCCTTTTTAGGAGATAATGATCTTAAGATGCGAGGGGCAAACAGGATCTAGAAAGATAAGAAATAACCTGAGGAATGTGGCATGAGTAACAATGTAATCACAAGTTAAGTGTAGGACACAAAAGAGAAAGAAGATAACAGAAGACTCTTACTCCTTGGAAGAAAAGTTATAACCAACCTAGGTAGTTTATTCAAAAGCAGAGACATTATCTTGCTGACTAAGTTCCGTCTAGTCAAGGCTATGGTTTTTCCTGTGGTCATGTATGGATGTGAGAGTTGGACTGTGAAGAAGGCTGAGCGCCGAAAAATTGATGCTTTTGAACTGTGGTGTTGGAGAAGACTCTTGAGAATCCATTGGACTGCAAGGAGATCCAACCAGTCCATTCTGAAGGAGATTAACCCTGGGATTTCTTTGGAAGGAATGATGCTGAAGCTGAAACTCCAGTATTTTGGCCACCTCATACAAAGAGTTGACTCATTGGAAAAGACTCTGATGCTGGGAGGGATTTGGGGGCAGGAGGAGAAGGGGTTGACCGAGGATGAGATGGCTGGATGGCATCACGGATTTGATGGACGTGAGACGGAGTGAACTCCGAGAGATGGTAATGAACAGGGAGGCCTGGTGTGCTGCAATTCATGGGGTTACAAAGAGTCTGGCACGACTAAGCGACTGAACTGAACTGAAGCCAATTCTGAGAGAATCAGCTGAAGCAGGAACTCTGTTTCTAGGGCAACAATTATAAATCTGGGTGGGGGAAACTGGGAGTGTCAAACCTCTGATGTAATGCTCTTGTCAAAGTATAAAAGAGAACCTGAAGCTTGAAATAAATATGTAATCCCGTACTTCCAGTCAGAAGCTACGTCAAGATGTAGTCCCATACTATGAGTCAGAGGCTACATCAATCCTGACACCGTCCATCTTTTCAGGTTGAATCCCTGGCTGCTGGAGCTGGACTCTGGCAGCCCCCCAAGATGGATGGGTCATGGTGGAGAATCTAAGAAAACATGGTCAACTGGGGAAGGGAATGGCAAACCACTTCAGTATTATTGCCTTGAGAATCCCATGAACAGTATAAAAAGGTAAAAAGATAAGACACTGAAAGATTAACTCCTCAGGTCCATAATTTGAGAATAGGCTACTGGAGTACAGTGGAGAAATAACTCCAGAAAGAATAAAGAGATATAACCAAAGTGAAAACAATGACCAGTCACGGATGTGATTGGTGATAGAAGCAAAGTTCAAAGCCGAAGAACTTTGCAAAAGACAATATTGCATAGGAATCTGGAATGTTAGATTCATTAATAAAATTAAATTGAAAGTGATCAAATAGGAGATGGCAAGAGTGAAAATCAATATTATAGGAATCACTGAACTAAAATGGACTGGAATGGGTGTATTGAACTCAGATGATCATTATATGTACTACTGTGGGCAAGAATCACTTAGAAGAAACGAGATATCCCTCATAGTCAACAAATGAGACCAAAGTGCAGTATTTGGGTACAATCGCAAAAATAACTGAATGAACTCTGTTCGTTTCCAAGGGAAACCATTCAATATCACAGTAACCCAAGTCTATGCATTGAACACGAATGCCAAATAAGCTGAAGTTGAATGGTCCTATGATGACCTATAAGACCTTCTTGAACTAAAACCAAAAGAAGATGTGTTTTCATCATAGGTGACTAGAATGGAAAAGTAGGAAGTCAAGAGATACCTGGAGTAACAGGCATGTTTAGCCTTGGAGTACAAAATGAAGCAGGACAGAGGCTAATATAGTTTTGCCAAGAAAACACACTGGTCATAGCAAACACCCTCTTCCAACAACACAAGAGACTACTCTACACATGGACATCACCAGCTGGTCAATACTAAAAGTAAATTGATTATATTCTTTGCAACCAAAGATGGAGAAGCTCTATACAGTCAGCAAAAAAATACTGGGAACTGACTGTAGCTCAAGTAGGGAAAGCCACTAGACCACTCAGGTAATATCTAAATCAAATACCTTATGATTATACAGGGAAAGTGACAGATAGATTCAAGGGATTTGACCTGAGAGAGTGCCTGAAGAAGCATGGATATAGGTTCGTGAAAGTGTACAGGAAGCAGTGATCAAGATAATTCCAAAGAAAAAGAAAAGACAAGGGACAAAATGGTTGTCTAAGGAGGACTTAAAATAATTAAGAAAAGAAGAAATGTTAAAGGCAAAGGAGATAACGAAAGATGTAGCCATCTGAATGCAGAGTTCCAAAGAATAGCAAGAAGAGATAAGAAAGTTTTCCTTAGTGATCATTGTAAATAAATAGAGAAAAACAATAAAATGGGAAAGACTAGAAATCTCTTCAAGAAAATAAGAGATACCAAAGGAATATTTCCTGCAAAGATGGACACAATAAAGGACAGAAGTTATATGGGCCCAATAGAAGCAGAAGATATTAAGAAGAGGTCACAAGAATACATAGAAGAATTATACAGAAAACATGTTCATGACCCAGGCAACCATGATGGTGTGATCACTCACCTAGAGCCAGACATCTTGGAATGCAAAGTAAAGTGGGCCTTAGGAAGAATTACTATGAACAAAGCTAGTGGAGGTGATGGAATTACAGTTGAGGTACTACAAATCCTAAAAGATCATGATATTAATGTACTACACTCAATATACCAGCTAATTTGGAAAACTTAACAGTGGCCACAGGACTAGAAAATGTCATTTTTCCTTCCAATCCTATAGAAAGGCAATGTCAAGGAATGTTCAAACAATTGTACTCATCTCAGTTCAGTTCAGTTCAGTTGCTCAGTCGTGTCCGACTCTTGCAACACCATGAATTGCAGCACATCACGCCTCCCTGTCCATCACCAAATCCCAGAGTTCACTTAAACTCATGTCCATTGAGTCGGTGATGCCATCCAGCTATTTCATCCTCTGTCATCCTCTTTTTCTCCTGCTCTGAATCCCTCCCAGCATCAGTCTTTTCCAATGAGTCAATTTTTCACATGAGGTGGCCATAGTACTGGAGTTTCAGCTTTAGGATCATCCCTTCCAAAGAACACCCAGGGCTGATCTCCTTTAGAACGGACTGATTGGATCTCCTTGCAGTCCAGGACTCTCAAGAGTCTTCTCCAACATCTCACATGCTAACAAAATGATGCTCAAAATTCTCCAAGTGAGGCTTCAACAGTATTTGAAAGGAGAATTTTCAGATGGTCAAGCTTGATTTAGAAAAGGCAGCAGAAACAGAGATAAAATTGCCAACATCCTTTGGATAAAATAAAAGCAAGAGAGTTCACGAAAAATATATACTTATGCTTTATTGAATATGCCAAAGACTTTAATTGTGTAGATCACAGAAAAAACGTGAGAAATTCTCTAAGAGATGGGGTTATCAGACCACCTTACCTGCCTCCTGAGAAATCTGTATGAAGATAAAGAAGCAATAGTTAGAACTGGACATAACAATGGAGTGGTTCCAAATTGGGAAAGGCATACACCAAGGCTGTATATTGTCATCCTGCTTTTTTAACTTATATGCAGAGTACATCATGGGAAATGCCAGGCTGGATTCATTATAAGTTGGAATCAAGATTGCCAGGAAAAATATAAACAACCTCAAATATGCAGATGATACCATCCTTATGGCAGAAAGCAAAGAGAAACTGAAAAGCCTCTTTATGAAATTCAAAGAGGAGAGTGGACAAAGTTGGCTTAAAACTCAACAATCAAAAAACTAAGATCATGGCATCCAGCCCAATCATTTCATGGTATAGATTGGGAAATAATGGAAATAGTGGGAGAGTTTGTTGTCTTGGGCTCCAAAATTACAGTAGATCGTCACTGCAACCATGAAATAAGAAGATGCTTACTCTTTGGAAGAAAAATGATGAGTAACCTAGAAAGCATATTAAAAAGCAGAGACATTACTTTTCTGACAAAATTCTGTCTTGTCAAAGCTGTGGTTTTTCCAGTCATCATATAGGTATGTGTGATTTGGACCATAAAGAAAGTTGAGCACCAATAAGTTGATGGTTTTGACTTGTGGTATTACAGAGGACTCTTGAGAATCCCTTGGACTGCAAGGAGATCAAACCAGTCAATCATAAAGAAATCAGACCTGGATATTCATTGGAAGGAGTGATGCTGAATCTGAAGCTCCAATGCTTTGGCCTCCTCATGTGAAAAACTGACTCTTTGGAAAAAACCCTGATGCTAGGAAAGATTGAGGACAGGAGGAGAATGGGGATGACAAAGGATAAAATGGTTGAATGACATCACCAACTCTATGGACATGAGTTTGAGCCAACTCCGGGAGTTGATGTTGAAAAGGTAGCCTGGTGTGCTGCAGCCCATAGGGTCATAAAGTGTTGGACATGACTGAGCAGCTGAAGTGAACTGAACTGATAACATGCAAGAGAAGATGAAAATGTAAACAGAGGGATGGAAATTTTAAAAAATAAAGAGGAATAAATTCTAAAAAGTATAATTATTGTAAAATTGAAGCATGTCTTTGATGAGTTTACCAGCAGACTGGACTTAACTGATAAAAGAATCTACCAGCTAGAGGACATATAAGTAGAATACTTGGAACTGAAAAGCAAAGAGAATAAAGTTTAAAAGGAAACAGAACAGAATACTTAAGGACTGTGGGGCAACTACCAAAGTTATAAAATACACATATTGGAAAAATAAGAAAGAATATATTTGGAATAGATATATCTGATAAAATACTGTTACCTAAAATATACAGTTCAGTTCAGTTCAGTCGCTCAGTCATGTCTGACTCTTTGAAATCCAGTGGATTGCAGCATGCCAGGCCTCCCTGTCCATCACTGACTCCCAGAGTTTACTCAAACTCACATCCACTGAATCAGTGATATACAAAGAACTCTGAAATATCAGCATCATATTTCCGTATTATAAATGAGCCTAAGACCTTAATAGATACCTCACCAAAGAAGACAAACAGATGACAGAGAAGTATATAAGTATATTAAAATATTCTCCACATCATATAAAATCAGAGAAATAGAAATTAAAATGGTAATGTCACAGTGTACATGCCTATTAGAATAGCCAGAATCTGGAATGCTGAGAACATCTAGCGCTGACAGAACTATGGAATTCTAGTTTGTTGGTGGTAGGAATTCAAAATGGTACAGAAACTATGGAAGACATGTTGGCAGTTTCTTAGGAAACTAAATAGACTTTGACCACATGATCCAGTTATTATGCTCTATATTTACTCAAAAGATTTTAAAACTTTCTACATTACTGGAAAACCCTGTACATGATGTTAACAGTGACTTATTTAAAGTTTCCCATCTTTCAGTGAGTAAATGTATACATTCTGGTATATCCAGACAATGAAATATTACTGAGCCCTAAAAAGAAATAAGCTTTCAAGACACAAAAAAGATATGGAGGAATCTTAAATACTTATTACTATGCAAAATAAGTCAATATGAGAAGGCTATAAGTATATAAGTATAATTCAATTGATACCACATTTTGGAAAAGATAAAGTTTTTCCAAAGTTTTGGAGACAGTAAAAAGACCAGTAATTTCCAGAGACTGGGAGAAGGAAGGAACAATGAATAGACAGATCAGATCTCTGTATGAGATTACAATAATGGGTATATGTTATTTCACACTTAATCAAGATCTTAGAATACATGACACCAACAGCGAATCATATTATAAACTATATTTGTAAAATAGTAATTATTATTAGGTTCATTCTTTGTAAACATGTATCACTATTATAAATTATCCAGATGACAAAGGAGGCTATACATGTTTATAATCAGGTGGTATATGAGTAATCTCTGAAATTTTCAATTTTTTTGTGAAGATAAACCTGCTTAATGTATGGCAAAACCAATACAATATTGTAAAGTAATGTCTCCAATTAAAACAAATACAATTATATTAAAAAATAAAGCTGCGCAGAAAAAGAAAGGAAGTGAAAATTAAAAATAAATAAATAAATGAAGCATATACATAAAATTTGATTTTTTGCAACAATAATTTGTAAATATCAATTTGTCAATATATTTTTATCTGTTTTATTTAATACAGTTAATCATTATAATATCAAGTTTTATTGGTGGTCTGTTAATATAAATATTTAAAGGATAATTTTTATTATAAGTTCTTTTTCTTTATTTTTGCCTTCACCGTGCAGATTGCAGTATCTTAGTTCCCTGACCTAAACCCATGCCTCTTGCATTGAGATTGTGGCAGCTTAACCACTGAACCACCAGGGAAGTCCCAATTTCATTATAACTTAGATAATGAAAAGAAATAAAGTTACTGATGTTTTAGCATCAGGTTTCAAAAGATTTGTGCAATAAAATAAAGATTCATATTTTATTCTTTTAAGAAGATTTATACAAAAAATGAATAATGTGTTTTGATATTTTTAGGAACAACAGTTATTTTCAAAATAATTAATAAATGACATTTTAGAAAGTAAGCAATATTTCTGAGTGATTTTTTTTCTAATTCTATAATTTGCTAATATATATTAAACCAAAAATTATAAGTTAAAAGTTACAAATTTACAAGTTATAAATGTTATGCTTAACCTGGCTTTTTTTCATGTGTGAAGTGGAAACATATTTAATGATATGTTTTCTACAATCTTATTTCTATCTCAGCTATTAGAATTAAATAAATTAAATAATACCTTGAAATGATAAGAAATGGACTATTTTGTTTGTCAACTCAATATCACCAGAATATTCATAAAAATAATACTTTATATTATCATGTTTTGTGTTGTTAATAAATACAGTGCTAAACTGAGAGATATTTGCAAGCCCATCTGTATTTCCTGAAAAAAGTAGTAAAATATTTTGTTATTATTGTAAAATTAAATTATAATTGCACAGTACTTTGAAAAAATTCAACTGTCAACTTTTTGATTCCTTCAATATTAAACTAATATTATATTTATTTGCTTTGGGTTCTTTTACTAAGTACTATATTTTGTAATAAATGTATTGCTTTAATAAATACAATGCTTTTGTTCAATGGGTTTTATTGACATTTTTCCATAATGTTGATTGTTTGAGATGATTAAAAATCATTTTTTAGAGTGAAGGGCATCCAAAAGGGCATCAATCCACATATACATCCAAAAGATGCTTAATGGCTAGCTTTAATAGTTTAGTCAAATACATAAATACATACATAAGTAGTTTAGGTCATGATCTAAACACCAACAATCACTGCTGGGCATAGTATTTATAAGAATATTTTACCACCATACTTTTAATCCGTTGCTTATAGAAAATTTCATAGATATTATGAAATGCTTTGTAAAATTACAGTTTTATTTCATTACATTTGTCTCCTGTAATGTACATCATCTTTTGTTCTATGAGCTTCCCTCAGCATTATATTGAAACCATTTCATGCTTCTGGCCATCTGGGTAGCAGTTTTACAGGTATTTCATTTCCTTGGCTCTGTTTTCTGCCCTTTTCATTGCCTCGATCAGCATGTGTGCTAAGTCGCTCAGTCGTGTCTGACTCCTTGCAGCGCTATGGACTGTATCCCACCAGGGTGCTTTGTCCATGGGATTCTCCAGGCAAGAATACTGGACTGGTTTGCCATGTCCACCTTCAGAGGATCTTCCCCATTCAAGGATTGAACTCAAAGTCTTCAAAGTCACTGCATTGCAGTCAGATGCTTTGCTACTGGCATCACCTGGGAACTCCTTCTCTATCAGACTTCACCAAAAATCTTGTTTTTCTATTTCTAATTTTCAGCATTAATATTAGAATAATTAATAAATATGAAGGATTTTCTCTCTCTCCAATCCTGCACAAGACCTATTATTTTGTTTTCATCAAATAAGAACCTGCATTCCTATAAATATTTAGAGCAAAATTCCTGCAGGAGTTGCTTGTTTTCAGATGCAAGTAACTTAACAGCTGAGTTTGTCAGGCAGTCTCAGAAGTTCCTGTTGACAGTTCTTATATCGCTTACTTTCATCTACTTCTCTCTAGTGGCCTTCTTATTTATATCTGAAACCATGAGGTTGCCAGTTAAAGTAGACAGATAAAACAACAGCTTAGCCTATTTCTTCAGGCTGTCTAACAATTACCTTGAAGCCTAAAGAATGGAAAATATATATATTTATGCTCATCCCCTTGGCCCATTTGTAAAAGTCATTTAGAGATATCTTTTGTCATATGAAATAAAATCATGTATTTTTCATTCCCTTGGAAGCAAAGATTTTTCTGTGTCTCTGCATATAATAGATTTGTCCAACATGCCCTAGATTCTAAGTTCAGCTTTCACAATACTTGTTAGCTCAAGATCTAAAAGTATATTGTAGACAGTATAGTCCATGAAAGAAAAATATATACATCAATATTGAATGTACTACCCAAACAGGGTTTGATGCCTGAAGTCAGCAGAAGGGCTAAACTTCATATCTCTTGCTGCTAATAATAGTTTGTAGACTTCCTAGGTATATTCTGTGCCAACTTTTCTATAGATATCTTCTTTTTGTACTTAGGATAACATTTTGAAACTAGGTGAATTCACAGCTACTGTATTTTTATTCCTCAAGTCATGATATTTTATTTTGTGTCCATCTAAACTTGTTTCAGAGGAGTAACAGCATCATACTTATTCTGTTAAAATTCTTAATGTTCATATCTGGACTATAGCTTCTCTGGTGCAATGACTGGCATTTACATACAAAAAAGACAAATGTTCACAGCAAACTCAAATGGCAAGAAATATTGGATTGTTTTTAAGATTTAATATTCTTTGTGTCCAAATTTAGGCCAAAGGTAATCATTTCTTTTCCACTTCCACTTTCTGAGTTTTGATACATTCATCTCTAAATACTATTATTTTTTTCAGTTTGTTATGATGCTTATATGTGATAATGTGTATGAAATGCATTGCCTGTAGAAAGTAAAATGAATTCAAGCTAGACTTTATTGTAATTTTTACCAGTAAGGGAGGTTTTTTTTTTTTTAATTGCATAGCTGAACCTTAGGATTAAATTATTTTTCAGATAAGATACTGAACAGCTTGGTTATTTTCTTGTACATTTATTGGACACTGAGTTCATATCTAGAATTATACACTAAAGCTAACTTGAATAGGCTCCTCAATATTAAAATTTCCAAATGAACTGCCAATGAGTATGATCTATGACCAGATTTGCTTTAGAATTTTCCCTGGTTTAATTAATAAAGAAACTGTTAGGAGTTAGAAGTATTTTAAGTCTAATTCTCAGAAATATTTATTTGCTCTGAGTCAAGGAAAACACTGTATATATATATATATAACTGAGGCTTCCCTTGTGGCTCAGATGGTAAAGCCTCTGTCTACAATGTGAGAGATCTGGGTTCGATCCTTGGGTAGGGAAGTTCTCATGGAGAAAGAAATGGCAACCCACTCCAGTATTATTGGCTGGAAAATCCCATAGAAGGAGGAGTCCAGTAGGCTACGGTCCATGAGGTTGCAAAGAGTCGGACATGACTGAGCCACTTTACTTCGTATATATATATAACTAGTACTTTGGGTTTTATTGTAGATACGTAGTTTTTTTTTTTTTTTTT
>SJYV01022864.1:402281-421588 GCA_006410875.1 Neotragus pygmaeus | reverse complement strand
TATAAGTTGCTTGTATATTTTTGAGATTAGTTGTTTGTCAGTTGCTTCATTTGCTATTGTTTTCTCCCATTCAGAAGGCTGTCTTTTCACCTTGCTTATAGTTTCCTTTGTTGTGCAGAAGCTTTTAATTTTAATTAGATCCATTTGTTTATTTTTGCTTTTATTTCCAGTATTCTGGGAGGTAGATCATAGAGGATCCTGCTGTGATTTATGTCAGAGAGTGTTTTGCCTATGTTCTCCTCTAGGAGTTTTATAGTTTCTGGTTTATCGTTTAGATCTTTAATCCATTTTGAGTTTATTTTTGTGTGTGGTATTGGAAAGTGATCTAGTTTCATTCTTTTACAAGTGGTTGACCAGTTTTTCCAGCACCACTTGTTAAAAAGATTGTCTTTACTCCATTGTATATTCTTGCCTCCTTTAAGAGCAGTCTCAGGCAGCGAGTTTAAGGTAGAGATGACATACAGTTTCAGGGTTGAGCCCACTTTATTCTCAATGATTTAATAGGGCACTGACCTGTTATCTTTAATTTCCTCTGCTATAATCTCTGTAACTCCATTCTTATCCAATACATTCTAATTTAGAAATCTTGAACTTTGTCTTGAGTCCACACAGAAGCACAGCTAGAATTAGTACATTTTTCCTGTCCTATTTTATAAACACACACACACAAACACACACACACTTACATATATAGATAGATAGCTATGGATAGATAGATAAAGTACAAGCATTATGAAATTTAACAGTATTTCCTTTGAAATGAAATAAATGTATTTATAATATATTTTTCTTACTATGAAGGATGGACATTTTGTCAGAGATGAAGGAGACTAAAACTCACTTTCTCCATCACCATTACAATTTCTGTATCTAAAATTTGAGAAAAGAATGAAACTCACATTTCAAAGAGGTTTCTTATTTATGGAAAGGAGAAATGTACTCCAAATAAATTGAAAAAGCTTTACGTAAGAAATGAAAAGATGGGGAAAAAAACTTTTTTTCCTTCAGCTTTATTGATGTTAATAATTTGCCCTATTGTGATTTAGGAAGAAATATATTTTATAGTATTTTTATTGTGACAGTTTGCAGCACTATTTTGAGACAGTTAATAGTCTGGGAAGTCTTGAATATTTTAAACATAAACATAATACGCTCTTTAAAAGCTAAANCTTTACGTAAGAAATGAAAAGATGGGGAAAAAAACTTTTTTTCCTTCAGCTTTATTGATGTTAATAATTTGCCCTATTGTGATTTAGGAAGAAATATATTTTATAGTATTTTTATTGTGACAGTTTGCAGCACTATTTTGAGACAGTTAATAGTCTGGGAAGTCTTGAATATTTTAAACATAAACATAATACGCTCTTTAAAAGCTAAAATTCTCTTTTAGAGAGAGTATTGTGTGTGCTTCTCCAACCAGTGTGAGAACTTACCTTTTAAGATGCTTTGCTGTCTTTTGCATTTCTAGTTTGAAAGCTGTAACAGCTAATTTTTCGATTTTAAAGAGTTCATCACATTTAGAGTAGAAAAATTCTGTTCTTTTTCTTTAATGACTGACCTTAAAATTATGCCACAACTGAACTAATGCAGTAATACCATTCAAGAATGTCCTGTTGCATAACACACAGTCAGTTAAATTTTAACATCTATGAAGCCTGGGGAAGTACAGACTTCATTATACTTTCATTTCTTATTTAGAGTTTAGTTCATTTTCTTTGAAGGAGATCTTTCACTTCCACGAGTCAGAGAACTCTTATTTCAATCTCTTTTTCAGCATCGTTAGGTGTTAAAACATGCACTTAGGTTAATAAAGCAAGTTTTCTAATTTTACAAAAGAGATGTGTATAAGAGACAGNACAAATAATATAGAAAACTATGAACGCTTTAGGGTTGGGTGCCTTTTTTTTTTTTAACAAATGCTTGACTACTTAATCTAAGTCTCCTTTTACCATCATTGGGCACTTCTTTGTGAGATGTCCTTAATCTTTCTGGGAATCAGATTGCCCACATGGCTTTACTCAGGTAGTCTTTTTATTTATCTTATTAGAGGTAAGACTGTTCTCTGTATGACATGGTCTCTCTCACCTGTTTTCCCTTTCTTCTTTTCTCTACATGCTCAAGTAGGAAGGGCTAACAGGCTTGTCAATAGTTCAGTTCCTAGAGCTTTCTTTTCAAATTGAAAAGATTCTCACCTGCTGCTTAGAGTGGGCCTCTCCTGTTTGCTTTGTACACGGTGTTTAAGAAGGTGACGTTATTAAAAGGAACAACTACTATGAATAAAGAAANCTTTCTTTTCAAATTGAAAAGATTCTCACCTGCTGCTTAGAGTGGGCCTCTCCTGTTTGCTTTGTACACGGTGTTTAAGAAGGTGACGTTATTAAAAGGAACAACTACTATGAATAAAGAAAGCTACAAGGATAGGAAATATAGCATAACTCTACATGGAATATAATTTATAAGAAGTCTGAATCATTGTTGTAGACCTGAAACTAATATATAAAAATATTAGAGAGCTAATTTGGGTATATATGTAAATTTTTTAAAATTTAAAAAGATGAAGTTGCCGTAGCAGCTAGAACTTTGTCTAACCTTGTTATATGTGTGTATATACATACATACATAAATAGACATATATATATACCTTTACTGTTGAGCTGTATTAAAAACAGAAATTTCAAGGAGATAGTTTAGATTTAAAGAAGTTTTACCTCAGCTACTTGGACTGATCATGAAATTTTTTTTCTTTGAAATAGGGAAGGTCATAGATTTAATAGCTAATACCTGAAGCACACATTTATGAACCGTTTGTATTTATATGATTATTCTCAAGAACAGTTTTTATTTTTGCCTTTATTGAGCTATCAGTCCTTGAAAGTATTTTAGCACCTTGAGTTCCTTAGAATAAAGTCCAGAAATTATCAAGTTGAAGCATCCTTAGAAAATGAGAGCAGGCTTTCCTTTCTAAAGACAACAGTGATAGCAGCTGGTGTTTATTTGAGCTCTGCCTCTGAACCCAAGTGCAGTGCTAAGGAGAGTATTGGTTTGTTATCGCAAGTCCTCCCTTCAGCCCTTTGAGGTTGGCACTGTTGTTAATCCCACTTCATAGATGAAGAACTCAAGACTTAAAAGAGAGTAAGTAATTCAAATCTGTCCCACCCCAAGAACCAAACATTATAAAATCTGAATTTGTATATAAATGTTCTTTTGTGTCAAAATTTTACTTGGAAGCTCTCTCACTAGTTTTATCTTGCTTGAGTATCACGATAACCATATGATATAGGCAAGCCAAATACTAATATCTAATGGTAATACTAGTATTTTTACAGATGAGGTCATTGATATGCTAGTTAAGACTTGCCCAAGAAAATGTATCTTATAAGTGGTAGGGGAAAGATTTCTGCCTAAGCTGTGTAACTTATAATCCAGTATTCTTTATTACTCTTATTAAGTTGGTTTAGTATTTTTTTTAAATGTGTTCGAACCTCTTAGCATAATATAAAGCTTATGTTTATTTCCTCGTTACCAAAAATATTTTGTTAACAAGGTTTAATACTGACATCCTTTTAATATACTGAGTCCCTGCTGAGATCGGCTCATTGAAAGATGGTTGATCTTAGACTTTCTTTGGGAATACTAAACCCTATGCCAACTTCAGCTTTTTTAGGAAGACTGTCTCAGGAAGGGCTACTTCTTAGATATCTTGGCCTCATCGTTTTAAACTTCTGATCGTATGACCAGAACGCTAATGAAAGGGAACTTAGCTGGTTAGCACTTTTGTTCACTTGAAATTTTAACTGAGAGATAGCAGGAATAAATAAAGATGATGATGGTAAACAAGGTTAGGATGGCAGTGAGAGAAGTCTGTGATGAATAGCAACAACATTCATAAACATTGAAGCCAGCAGACTTTGTCAGTTAACACTTGCTCTATGACAGGACCAGGAATCTTTGAGAGCAGTAAAAATATTGAACAAAGCCATTTTTGAAAACCCTTTGTTTTACAGGCAAGAAACTACATTCAGTCTTTGACCCAGATGCCTAAGATGAACTTTGCAAATGTATTTATTGGTGCCAATCCCTTGGGTAAGTTGACTGTATCCTTGTCTTGTGGATATTGAATTGGCTATGACATACGTTAGGGATCCTTTTGACTAATATAGGACTGTTAATTAAGTCTGGGAAGGTGATAAATAGTGCTGTGTTATCCATGTTTGTATTGTCAGGTTGTTTATCTCATGACATGCTTATATCATATAAATATATGATCACAGAATTTGATGGGGGAAATAAGCGGGAACAGTGAAGAAAGGAGAAAAAGCAAGGGGAACGCTGGGAGAAGAGACTGGGGGACACGGAAGAGAAGCAGAGGGAAGCCTGTGATTCGTAGCCACAGACGATGTCAACGGTGTCTGCGCTGAGGCTGGAAACAGCCGAAGCACAGAGGGTGGTTGGCGGCCCCACGTGGGCACCCTGCAGTGTGGCGCCCCCTGCCTGCAGCTCCCCAGCGCTGCAGAGCCTGTCACCTTCGCGTCCTTTTCCCTTCTCCGCCCTCTGTTGCCTTCAGACACCTAGCCATTCTCTCTTTGTCGTGAAGCTTTGAAGAATGGCTCCATCTTCCTTCCTATCACCACCATTTCCAGGGTCTTTGGCAAAGGGGCGTGGCAGTGGCAGATGCAGGATGTGTACTGCCTTGGCTGAAAAGGAGCTGCTTTGTTCCTTAAAACTGGGGGCTGGTGTGTACTTCTTTTGGTCCCCAAAAGTGGCATTGCCTGAGGTTCTAATCCCCTGACTCTAGGAAAAGATGGGGGACAGTGCTTTCCAAAGAAAGGCAGTGCCAAAGAACATTCAAACCACTGTACAGCTGAGCTCATTTCACATGCTAGCAAGGTTATGGTGAAAATCACAGAAGCTAGGCTTCAGCGGTACACGGACTAAGAACTTCTAGATGGACAAGCTGGGTTCAGAAAACAAAGGAACCAGAGATTAAATTGCCAACATTCATTGGATCCTGGAGAAAGCAAGAGGATTCCAGAAAAACATGTACTTTCTACTTCGTTGACTATGCTAAAGCCTCTTTGACTGTGGGGATCTCAACAAATCATGGGAAATTCTTAGAGATGGGAATACCAGACCACCTTACCTGTCTCCTGAGAAACCTGTATGCAAGTCAAGAAGCAACAGTTAGAACCAGATATGAAACAAATGACTGGTTCAAAAGTAGGGAGTATGACAAGGCTGTATATTGTCACCCTGCTTATTTAACTTACATGCAGAGTACCTCATGCAAAATGCCAGGCTGGATGAATCATAAGCTGGAATTCAAAGATTGCCCAGAGAAATAATCAACAACCTCAGATATGCAGATGTTGCCACTCTAATGGCAGAAAGTGAAGAGGAACTAAAGAGCCACTTAATGAGGGTGAAAGAAGAAGGTGAAAAAGCTGGTTTGAAATTCAGCATTCAAAAAACTAAGATCATGGTATCTTGTCCCATTATTTCCTGGCAGATAGGAGTGGAAACAGTAGCAGATTTTATTTTCTTAGGCTCCAAAATCACTGTGGACTGTGGCTACAGCCGTGAAATTAAAAGATGCTTACTCCTTAGAACAGCTGTGACAAACCTAGACACTATATTAAAAAGCAGAGACATCACTTTGCCAACAAAGGCCCGAATAGTCAGAGCTATGGTTTTTCCAGTAGTCAAGTACAAATGTGAGAGTTGGACTATAAAGAAAGCTGAGCGCCAAAGAATTGATGCTTTTGAACTGTGGTGTTGAAGAAGATCTTGAGAGTCCCTTGGCCTGCAAGGATATCCAGCCAGTCCATCCTAAAGGAAATCAATCCTGAGTATTCATTGGAAGGACTGATGCTGAAGCTCAAGTATTCTGACCACCTGATGCAAAGAACCAACTCATTAGAAAAGCTTCTCATGCTGGGAAAGATTGAAGGCCAAAGGAGAAGGGGGCAGCAGAGGATGAGAAGGTTAGATAGCATCACCAACTCAATGGACATGAACTTGAGCAAACTCCAGGAGATAGTGGAGGACAGAGNAACTCATTAGAAAAGCTTCTCATGCTGGGAAAGATTGAAGGCCAAAGGAGAAGGGGGCAGCAGAGGATGAGAAGGTTAGATAGCATCACCAACTCAATGGACATGAACTTGAGCAAACTCCAGGAGATAGTGGAGGACAGAGGAGTCTGACCTGCTGCAGTCACAGTCGGACACAGCTTAGGGACTGAACAACAGCAACAATATAAAAATCAAACATGGCCCTCCCTATGACGAGAGTGGAGCAATGCTGTGATAACAGAACAAGCAACCTTCTTATTTTTCTGATCTTAGTAATATAGTTTTAAATCTCAGTTTCGGCCATTCCTCTGCTTAAGGGTCCCAGCAGCTGTGCCTCGGGTTTAGTTTCATCCTTCTGAAAGCTGACAACAGCCTCTTCAGAAGTTGGAGTGAGGGCTAAGTGGCTTTACCTTTTTCTAAGTACTCTACCCACAGTGATTGCTGAAGAGTGGTTTAGTGTTCCTATGATAATTCTTACAATAGCAGAGATGCTCTTGCTCGGAAGTGTTGAGCTTGTCGGCCTTGGAGGTGGAGAATGTGTCAGGGCTCAGCTGGATCACTCTCATGTCTAAGAATAAATCCACAGAATTCTGCCAGGGTTGGTTTGGGTCTGTATCTGCCCTGGTTTGCTCTCACTGGCTTTGATTTATTTATACTGTATTATCTACTTCAAGGGTCTGTGAGAAGCTCTCTTTGAGTCATTAAGTACTGTAGGATATTAGGAAATTATGTTGTAAGCTGGTAGCTTCCTTGTCTGTCATTCTGTTATGAATTTTTTCATCATCTCAGCTCATGTTTTAGACATGGCAGTGCTCACTGTTTGATTTCCTGATGGTTGGCTCAAAGCGATTTGTTCATTCATTCTTCTAGGGAAGGGGGATACGTGTGTCCAGCAGTTTATTGGGGTCACTTTCATCCTGATAAGCATCTCCCTTCTCTGGAATTGTGACATTTAATCATTCAAAAAAGCTGGATACCACTTAGCACTGTAGACTGCAAGTGAGCTGAAGGAGGCTTTGGGCCACCTGCTGCCCAGCTCTGCAGTTCTCAGTATTTACACAGACTTACCAGTCCACTGCCAAATGCTGGCATCGTATAAAGAGTCTCTTCTTACAGGCAGAACATGGTGTAACTTAACTAGGAACTCATGCCCAGCATATTAACCCAGCAAGAATACACCAACAGTGTGAATACTGTCAGCCCTCTTTTGTCCGTCACTGACTTCATGTTTCACCATTATTCTCAAAACATGAAGTAAAACTTAAGTTGCTGTTTGATGTGTATGTATTTGTATCTGTCAAGGTCTTAGAGGAATCTTTTTCTTAACCTTGATCTTATTTATCAAGGTGTTATAAGGACATGGTTCATTTTACCCTGGGGTGGCAGACTCATCATATGATCGAGACAACACCTGATGAGGTTATTATTTCTAAGAAGAGAATATATGTCTAGGCAGTTTTCCAAGTGCTTTAAGGTGTAAACTTATGAACTTGACACATAAATATTCACTTTGTTACTGTATTCCTTTGAAACCCTCATTTCTCTTTTGGAAGAAATTCAGCTCTGGAATTGAGCCTGAAGGATGGGGACCTTTTACAGCCTCCAGTGTACATAGCATGGATCTCTTCAGGAAAAGGACCCCCCGCCTCACCTTCACTACCCATCCCTGCCTCCTCCCACATTTAAAGAACAAACAAGCATTTGCAAAGCCACAAATGCCTTTGCTTCACAAAAGTGATAACTGTGGTCATTTATTATTTGTCCTCCCGGGTGCTACCATTCTGAAACTCAAAACATCATCATTTATAAAAATTAGATGGAAAGAAAAAAAAAACCACGATTCTGTGACATCCACCCACCCCCACCCCCCCAGCTAATGAAATAGTTGCTGGGAAGGAAAATCAATGGATGCTGAAAGCTATAAATGAAAGAAACTGATATTCACCTAGTGCTGACAGGGTCCTTGCTTACGGCGAAAAAGAAACAGCTTAACCCAGTGATCAAATTTAGCACCATTATTAATGGGACAGAGGGCCTTAAAGTGCCATTAAGTACACANCTATAAATGAAAGAAACTGATATTCACCTAGTGCTGACAGGGTCCTTGCTTACGGCGAAAAAGAAACAGCTTAACCCAGTGATCAAATTTAGCACCATTATTAATGGGACAGAGGGCCTTAAAGTGCCATTAAGTACACAGCATCACCTATGAAATATTCTTGCCAAAAAAGTTTAACCCAATTCTTACCAACTTTTAGATTTACCAGGGTTTTCAGGAAATACAGCGGATAGAGGAAAACAAGGGCACAGATACATGATAGCACAGGACAGTTTTGTGGGGAGTCTTACCAGGTCGAAGCTAGGAAAAATGGGGGTGAGAGGCGGGGGCGATTATTCTAGAAATAGAAGAGACTAAGGAAACTCAACAAAATGCAATGCATGGTCCTTAATTGGATCCTGGCTTGAACAAGTTACTAAATATAAAAAACACCTTTAAGATAATTGAAGAAAGCTCAGTGTGACCTGGATTTTAGATTATGTTTGAGGATTATATATTTGACAGATGTAATTATGATTGTATAGGAAGCCATCTTTATGGTGAAATATTTATAGGTAAAATTGCATGTCTGTAATTTTTAAAATGATTCAGTAAAAAACATATGTATATATAGATAAAGATATAAAGTAAGTAAAATATAAATAATATATCTCAGAGCAGATACTTTGGAGAATGTTTGGGTCTGAAGGATCGAAACTCTGTGTTTGCTTAATAAGGTGTAAGTTTTTGGTAGTGTATTAAAAACTCTTCTTTTTTCCTTCCCATCTGTGGTATTGCCAGCTGTCGACCTGCTGGAGAAGATGCTTGTATTGGACTCAGATAAGAGAATTACAGCGGCACAAGCCCTTGCACATGCCTACTTTGCCCAGTACCACGATCCTGATGACGAACCAGTGGCTGATCCTTACGACCAGTCTTTTGAAAGCAGGGACCTCCTTATAGACGAATGGAAAAGTAAGTCATAGCAGGATGAACATCTACTTTTGAGAACCTAGATTTGAAAATCTTTCCTAGGTGAGCCACTAACCAAAAGCTGTGAGGGTGGGGCTAGTTTTTTCTGGTTGTATCCAACTCATTAAAACTTGCAGTGAGGGTCTCTTCCGTGGAATGAGTATGTTCCTCTGTTGTAGATGACGCCCCTCTGGACCTTTGAGATGCTTCTGTCTGGTTTGATTTTGTGCACAGCCCCTCACGTCTACATATAGCTTTGAGGTTCTCAGAATTTCTGCATTTAAACTATCTCTTTGAGCTAAGTAGGGATTAGGGAATTTTTACAGCTTTACAAACAACAGAACTTTACAAACAATGAAGAGCATTTATATCTTATCTCTTAGCTTAGACCTAGTTAAGGATACAGCCAGAAATGGAACCCAGGTCTCCTAGAACCTAGTCTCATATTCTTTTCATAAAACACAAATCCAGAACTTGAGTTAAATCCCAAAGCCAGGATTATCTGTTGCTGTAGCATATGGGGGACTTCCCTTCTGGCTCAGCTGGTAAAGGATCCACCTGCAATGAGGGAGACGTGGGTTCGATCCCTGGGTTGGGAAGATCCCCTGGTGAAGGGAAAGGCTACCCACTCAAGTATTCTGGCCTGGAGAATTTCATGGACTGTATAGTCCATGGGGTCGCGAAGAGTCAGACACGACTGAACTACTTTTTACATTTCCTAAATAATTGGTTTGCTACTCTTAAGTATCTTCTCCAGAGAGCTTTAAAGAAGAGGCACTGGATGACCCCCAAAATTGTTCTTTTATATGCATCCTTGAACTTTTGGGTCATCACACATTCACACGCAAGCAGTGGGGCCCGTGGAACCAGTAGCCTGGACAGGGAGGAAAGGGTCTTGAGCTTAGAAGTTAGGGTGGCTTCCCAGCAAAGTGAATGTCTAAACTCTCACATCCTACTTTTCCTTCCTGATTTCTAGGTCTGACCTATGATGAAGTCATCAGCTTTGTGCCGCCACCCCTTGACCAAGAAGAGATGGAGTCTTGAGTGTCTGGTTTCTATTCTGTTGATCCCACTTCACTGTGAGGGGAAGGCCTTTTCATGAGAACTCTCAAAATATCTTTCAAGTGCCTCTTGTTGCAAAGATTTCCTCCATGGTGGAAGGGGTGTGTGTGTGTGCGTGCGTGCGTGTGTGTGTGTGTCTGACTTTGTGGGAGGGTAAAATATGATGAGCAAACTATCACAGTGACTCTGCGTGGAGTGACAGATGCTCCGTGGCGGCCTCTGCTTGCTCTTGTTCATGAGAGGCCATGAGGCAGGCAAGAGCTGCCACCTTGTATGGTTTGTTAAAAGCAAAGTAAAATATTAAACATCCCAGACCCTGGTCATGCTTTTGCCATCTCTGCCTCTCCTGTGGCCCCGCCTTGATGCTGAGGGTCGGGTTTGGCCACATCCCACGGCGGCAGAGAGAGAAGGCTCACAGCTGGCTGCTTCACACGGGCGCCGTCCCTCATTCCCTGTCAGCCAAAAAGGACCAGCTGGCTTCTGTGCACTAGGCTGTGACTAACTTGCTCAGTGTGGTTCTCGGAACTCGACAGGTATACCTGAAACCATTAAATATGTTTGTGCCTTAAAAGGAGAGGAGAAAGCGTGGTTAAGAGAGTGCAGCAGGTGAAGTTCTGAGCCAGGCAAGTAGTCAGGATGTCGGGCGGCCACATGTGAACCCAGAGTAGCCAGGGCGCCTTCGGAGGCACCACGTGTGCACCACGTGTGCATGTGTGAGCATGCGTGTATGTACTTCCCTCTCTTCCTCCCTCACCCCGCCCCACCCCCAGGTGTCATTGCCATTCCTCTGCATACCCCACCTTCAGTGCAGAGATTTCTTAAGTACTGGCCTCAATAGTCAGAACCTGGTTGCTGCTGTCAGCGTACCTCCTGTGTACTCTTTATTCCTAGCAGAGTGATGATCCGTTTTGCACGTCTTGCTTTTTGAGCATGCACAGCTGCTTGTCCTGTTCTCTTCGGGAGGCCCTGGTGCCAGGCAGGTTTGCCAGTGAAGACCTTATGGGTAGTTCAGAACCCGTGTCACCTCGGCTGATGCTAAAGGCAGGTGACATCATCCTCTCTTCAGCCCCCAGTACTATTTTGTGTTGAACACAAGTGATAAATCCAGGTGCTTTTGATGTGAAAACTATGAAGAAATGGAACAGATGGATGTATAGCATTTCTATTCTTGCCATCTGGTTTTCAACAAACTATTTTTGGGGAGCCGTCAACCAGGAAAGATCAGGGTTTGTCCCAGGAATATTTTAGACTTTGGAAAACAAGTCATTCTCTTCACTCCCAGTAACCAATGCTAAAACATGCTGAAAATCAAAGTGAAAAATAAAAGCTCATGAGGCCAGAAACTCCTTTTGCTATCTTTGTCTAAATATGATTATTTTTTTTTAAGTGATGAGGTATCTTTTCCACCCTTCTTTGGAAAAGGGTCTTCTTGGCAGCTTAACATTGACTTCCTGGTCTTGGTTTGGGGAGAAATAAATTTTGTTTCAGAATTTTCTATATGGCAGGAATCCTTTGAGAATGTGATTCCTTTTGATGGGGAGAAAGGGCAAATTATTTTAATATTTTGTATTTTCAACTTTATAAAGATGAAATATCCTCAGGGGTGGAGAAGAGTTGCTTTCATAATTTTCTGAATTTCAGGCACCTTGTGATATCATAAGGGCCCGTATATTTAAGCCTTTTGTGAAAGAAGAAAGTGTAGATCCACCTCCAGTGTTGGCTGTGTGACAGAATCTCATATTTGGGGCGAGATGTTTCCATTTCTCATGGTGCGGCACTGCCTACACTCCAGAGGGACAGGGTAGGACCTGCAAGTCAACTGGAGCAAGAAGGAAGGAGGCAGCTGATGGTGGTCACACCTCACCCAAGATCTGCCCCCTCTTTAAAAGAAAATGAACGCAAAGTCCTCATCTCCTTTATATGCAGTTCAAATCCTCATGATCCACAGCAAGATGAACTTTTATCAGCCATGTTTTGTTGTAAATGCTAGTATGATTTCCTACAGAAATACTGCTCTGAATATTTTTTCATAAAGGTCTTTGCACATGAGACCATATACATGTTAAGAGGCTGAATGTGCCAGGAGGCGGACTCAGCTGGAGGAGCCTGTGGAAGAAGAGCTCCTTGTTTTCTGAGCATAATGCTCCCATCTCCTGATTTCTCTGAACAGGAAGCAAAAGAGAGAATGAAGGAAAATGCCGTCTTATTTGTATTCATGAACTTGGCTGTAATCAGTTATGCCATATAGGATGTCATACAATACCACTGGTTAAAATAAAGCCTATTTTTCAAATTTAGTGAGTTGCTCAAATTTATTGTATTTTCCTCTGGATTGTTTTTGTTCAGTGCACAATATAGCATTATATCAGTGGTCTTTCAGCTGCCGCCTGGCATATGTTTCTGACAGATCTTAATGTGACTCCTCTAAAACGTAGAAGACATTTATAGAGCTCCTTGTGCAGTTTATGGTGAAGCAGATCAGAGTCTTCACTGTGGGTGGGAAAAGCAAAGGACAAATAAACAAGATATCACACTACAGTCTACACTTGGGTGTCAGAGTAGCCTAGGACAGAGGTCAGCATACTGGGGCCCAGGGACCAAATCCAGTCTACCTACCACCTGTTGTGTAGCCCCCTAAAAGTGAGCTTTTTACAGTTTTAAATGGTTGAAGTCAAAAGAAGAACAGTATTTTTGTAGCATGTGAAAAATAATGTAAAACTCAAATTCCAGTGTCCATAAATAAAGCTGTATCAGAACACAACCACACATTTGTTTATGTATTGTCTGCGGCTGCTTTTGTTGAGTTGTGACAGAGACCATATGGCCTACAGAGTCTATACCCTGTTTACTCGCTGACTCCACAGAAGTTTGCTGACCCCAGCCTAGCATTTAAATTTCCTCATCTGAAACATGACGTTTGTTTGAGTTCTTCTCAGCTCTGATGTTCTTGGACTATCTGTACAGACTTAGGCTTTTACTTAAAGTTGTAGGGAGAAGTTTGGATGTGTACACTGTTTATAGACTTGTGAGCAAATGTATATGGTGAGTCTTCTGTTGCATAGCCCTTGACCATATTTTTCAAAACTACTGGATTGCATCACAAGAGTCACGAGGTCTCACAGCTGTTCTCAGGGCCTGCATTGTGGTGCTTCTTTTCTCAGTCGCCCAGGAATACTGACGGGGGTCCCAGGGTGGGTCGTGAGGCCTAGCCAGTGAGGATGTGAAAAGTGCAGCTGGGGGTTTTGTTCTGTGCTGTGTTGGTCCTTATCTGGCAGCTGGGAATAATGACAGGGAGAGAAGGCAAACCAGGCACAGGCTCTTGTCCTCATTCTTAACTCCTCCCCCCCAGTGACTTCTTAATGGGGTAAGAGAAAAAGGACTCCATTTTCACATGTGATACATCAGTCCCTATAAAGAGCAGACTATTGTAGGAAATATTTTGCCTTTCCATACAAAATCAGTGCTGTGACACAGCCTTCCTCCTAGGCTGCTGAGAGCAGAGGGCCTGCTTAGCTCAGGGAGACGGCTGGCACCGGAAAAATTTCACCTAAAAGTGAATCCACTTAAAATGGGGACCAGAGTTTTCATTGTATACGGTGGGGGCTGTCTCTTATACACATCTCCTTCAGTGCAGAGATTTCTTAAGTACNAGGCCAGGAAGCTACCCCCAGGTGTTCTGAGCTGGAGGATTTGACGGAGACTGTTGGGGGCGGGCGAGGAGGGGGAGGGCAGGTCAGACGGGGGAACAGAGTGGACCCCTTTGGAAGGCAGACACCTGCTCCCCCCACCCCGAGATCCTCCTGGCTCACTCCTGCGCTTGTTCAGGCGCTGCTCCAATGACGCCTCCTCTGACAGTCCTCCTCTGCCTCTCCCACTCCTCCCCACGTCTCAAAACAGTCCTCGCAAGTCCTTCTTTATATATGCTTAAGTAGGTAAGGCCTAGTCGCTCAGTCGTGCCCCACTCTTTGAGACCCCATGGACTGCAGCCCACCAGACTCCTCTGTCCATGAGATTCTCCAGGCAAGGATGCTGGAGTGGGTGAGTTTCTTCAGGTGATCTTCCCCACCCAGGGATTGAACCAGGGTCTCCTGCATTGCAGGCAGACTCTTTACCGAATGAGCTACGAGGGAAGCATTTTCTTCATAGCACCTAACACTACCTGACATTACATGTGATTGAACCACATAAAATTGTCAAATATCAGCAAAGTCATTGGGGTCAATCCAATACTGTACATGTGCTTATTGGTCCCTGGTCTGCCTCTCCACTAGAATGGCAGCTACTCCCGGCAGGGACTTCTATCTCTTGCATTTCCTTTTCTCTTTTGGCTGCACCACCCAGCATGTGAGATATTAGATCCCTGACCAGGGCTCGACCTCATGCTCCCTGCAGTGGCAATGCAGAGCCCTAAGCGGTCAACGATCCCCCACACCCACCACATCCCTGCCTTCCAGCATTTCACCAACTCACTGAGAAGACAGTGCCACAAGAACAGGCACTCCCCAGACCCTCACTGGCTGGGCAGCCTGGCTGGTGGTTAAACGTGCAGATTCTGGAGCAGGAGACCATGTTAGAAGACCATCTCCACCACCTTCTTGGTCATGTGTGACTTTGGGCAAATTACTTAACACCTCTGGGCCTCAGTTTGTCCATCTGTAGGAGGGGAACATTGTATCCTGAGACTTGGGAGCTGCCCAGGCCCGTCAGTCAGGTCCTGGCGTTGCTCAGAGCCGGCCTGGCGCAGCTCATCTTGATGTGCTCCTGCTGAACGCAGGCAAGGCCATCTGTGACCACAATGGGACCAAGACAAAAACGAGACACTCTGTAATCATGTCTGAGCACAGAGAAAACAGAAGTGTTGTCCAAACCACAAACATGACCAAACACCCCCATCCAGCTACTCTTGAGCGAAGACTGCTGCCGCTTTACCAGTTACGGCTCCCTCCTCATTCTATTGATCATCCTTCCGGGTAAGACTCATTAAGACACCTAACCATAAAATCACCTCCAATTCCTGATTTCATCTCACCCGGAACAAGGTCCGGCTTCCGTACACCTTCTACCAAATGACCTAACCTTGCAACAAGTCCTTTCCAACACTCTCTTACTGAGACGACTCCCTGCCCCTCTGCCCAGTTCCCATGTGCGTGTTCTCCCTTGATACAACCAGTGACAAACCCAGTTTGTTCCCCCACAGGTGTGTTTCTGGGAGGATCTTTGGCTGGAGATACTGACAGCCCCTAGCTCACTGGGTTGATGTTTTACTGCACTCGGAATGAACATCCCCCAGGACCCTTTTAATATACTTAGCATGTTTTAATATCATTTCCATGTTACAAGGAGGACAGCGAAACTCAGAGAGGGGAACTTGGCCCAGGTCACACAGCTGGCACTGCAGAGGCAGGATGGAAGTGCAGGTCTCATTCCAAAGCTGGTTCCCTTGGCTCCTGCCTTGACGTTAACAGGATAGAAACCAACCACACAGGGTCAGTGTCTGGGAGGAGAAGTGCAGAGGGGCCTCGGAGGAGCTCAAACAGAAGAGAGCCCAGGGGCTGTGAATGGGGAGCACCCAGGAGATCCTCAGGGACCCCTTCTCTTCCTCTCCCATTCACGACCTCCCAGATAGGATCGCCTAAGGCCATCTCTCCAAGGCTGTCTGGCTACTGAGTCAACACAGGTCCAGTGGAAGCTGAGGGGGGGTCGGTATCTGCAGTCTGGGGCCTGAGTCACTTCCTGACCATTGCTTAAGAGGCGTCCAGAGCCACAGCCTGAGTGGCCAGCTCGTGCCCTTTCAGGATTGCACCTACTTGGGCAATGAGCACTTACTTCCCTGGCATTCGTCACCTTTCTGGGCTCACCTCTGTCACACTCAGGTTTTTGAGACAAGCACAGAGGCTCAAGGCCTGTCTCTTCCCTGGAGAATGGGATCCTCAACCCAGAAGGAGAACTGAGTCTCCTGGAATGTACTCAGCCCTAGACACTGGCTTCCAGGTCGTATACCAACTTCAGAATCAGAGTGCCTTCCTCTGGCATCACCGACCCCCAAGGTCCAAAACTCCTGCAGCCCCCCTCCTCCACCAGGCCCTAAGCCCCTTCCTTTTTCCTCCTACAGGGCCTCAGGGCTGGAGTAGAAGGTCAGGTAGGGAAAAGGGGGGGAATTTGTCAGATCCCCAGGGCAGGATGTATGAGGGAGACACGGTTTGTTCAGTACACATGTCTTTAGGATGGGTGAGGCAGATAATTTGAAACACAGGCCATCTCCTTTAAGAAGCAATGCCTCTCAACCCAGAGATGCTGCAGAGTCTCAAACCAGATGGTCTAAGCTTCTTCAGCTCAGCTCTGTCCCTTCCCAGCTGTGTGACCTTGGGCAAGTGACTTAACTTCTCTGGACCTCAGGTTCCTCATTTGTAAAATGAGGATAATAGTACTACTGACTCATAGGCCTCTCACCAGGATTAAGGGAGTTGGGTATGTAAAACACTTAGAATAATGACTGGTACATGGCAAACACAAGTTAAGTGTTCATCAGATAAATATTTTTTTCACCTCTGATGGGCTGACTCTCCCACTCATTCTCCATACAGTTTTTCACAGCCTACTGTGTGACAGACACATGTAAGACAGATCCCCCACCTGCAATACCTGTTGGGCGTTTCTGTGGGATCCCAGTACCTCCCTCCCCCACGCCCCCCAGGGTCTGATGCCCTGTGTGGGGCTGTGGCACAGGGTTTGGGTTCTGAAAACTCCCTAGGGGGACCTCCCTGGCTTTGAAGCATAGCATTTCCATCCCTTCCACAACCCAATTCCCAGGCCAGCAAGGGGTCAGCCGAGCCAGTTCAGGCATCTAGACCTCTTGCAGCCATTCTCTGCCATTGACCCTGTTCGTGGGAGGTCTCCGCGATTTAATTTGAGCCCAGAATCTTCTTCTAGATGCACAAACCACCCAGACACAGGTGGCCTAAGGCTTGTCATTGCCTTCACAGGGCAGTGGGAAGCCAGCAAAAACACATTCACAACTGGAAATGTGAATCTAGACTGGATGGTTCATATTACAGAATTATTGTTATTCATTCTAGGTGTAAAAAAGATACTGTAGTTGTGTTTTTAAAACAATCCTTATCTTTTAGAGATACGACAATATATTTTCAGATGAAATGATAGGATGCCTGGTTTTGCTTCAAAACAATGGGGGAGGAAGTATGTAGAGGAAACAAAATTGACTAAGAGTTGATGTACTTGTTGAAGCTGTGGGGTTCGCAATTGGGGTTATGCAGGGTCATTAGAATCTGCTTATCAACATGTGATTCAGAGACCCCTGGGCCTAGGAGCTGGTGAGAAATGCAGAATCTTGGCTCCACCCCGGATTTCCTGAACGGAGAGAGAATCCGTATTCAATGAAATACCCCGGGGATTCGTGTGCACATTCAAATGTGAGAAGCACTGGCTACTTTTGTATGTTTGAAACTTCCCGTACTAAACAAGTTATGGGGTTTTGTTCCTCCAAAATTGTCTTAAAAATCTCTGAGATCTTCCTACAGAATCCTCCACTGGCAGCAGCTGGGAGGCTGTCTTCCTGCCTTCTGCCCTCCGTGGGGGCCCCTAGGGCAAATGGGCCCCCAGGCCGACCGCAGCACACGGCGGGAAGCGCCCCCCTCCCCATCCCCTGCACCGCGGCGCACCTGCCGCTTCGCGCGGGTCTGCGGCCGGGGTTCCGAACTCGGACCCCGGCGGAAACCCGGGGCCCCGGGAGCCGCGCNAGGGCAAATGGGCCCCCAGGCCGACCGCAGCACACGGCGGGAAGCGCCCCCCTCCCCATCCCCTGCACCGCGGCGCACCTGCCGCTTCGCGCGGGTCTGCGGCCGGGGTTCCGAACTCGGACCCCGGCGGAAACCCGGGGCCCCGGGAGCCGCGCCCGGGCAGGCCCGGGCGTGGCCGCGCAGCGCACCTGGGCGCGCCGGCAGGTGGGACGCGTGGCCTGGACGGGGACCCGCCCTCGCGCAGGGGAGGAGCGGGAGGCCTGGGCGGGCACCGCGGGCGGGAGCCAGGTGCTGGGAGCCCGGCGGGCCGCGAGCGCAGCCACCGCGCTGGGGCCGCCGACACCGAGTGCCCGGGATGAGCTTCATCCGGAAAAAGGGCTTCTACAAGCAGGACGTCAACAAGACCGCCTGGGAGCTGCCCAAGACCTACGTGTCCCTGACGCACATAGGCACCGGGGCCTACGGCTCCGTGTGGTGAGACACCCCCTCCCCCGCGCCTGCGCGACACCGCGGCGTCGGGGGCGCCTGGGGCCTCGGGCCCGGCCGCTGGTGGGCGCCCAGGCACCAGGACGCGGGCGGAGCTCCGCAAGAGCCGGAGCCTGACCAGTGCTCACCCCCACCCCGGATCTGCTTCCCGGATCCGCATCCGGTGGCCCCTCACCTGCTGGGCGCGCGGAGCTGCGCGCCCACCACATTTGATCAAGGACCACAAGGCCCAGAGTCCTGCGGGTTGGGAAGACTTTCGCGGGTGCTTTTCCCAGGCTGAGCCCTGGGACTGGAGGAGGCAGCAACTGGACCTCCAAGTGGAGTAGCAGCCTCGGGCTGTGGAGGTGGCTATGGGGCCGCCCCAGGCGCCAGTTCGCTTTTCGCACCTGCTTGCTGGAGGTCTCTGTGGGTTGAATTAGGAGTGAATCTGTTTCTCCAGGACTTACAAGGGACCCCAGAGTTCATCTGGCCAAATCCCGATTGATTGTTATTTAATACACATGGGTACACAGAGACGAAAACAAGAAGTGACTTGCCAAGTTTTTCGGGATCCTGTTGACATTAACTTGTGTTTGACCCTGGTGCAGGATCTCTCAGATCCTGCCTGCTCCCTCCTCGCTCCCCCAGTCCCACTGTGCTTTCAGCAACTCACTCACATTCCAGGTGGTGGGCATCAGCTCCTCCCAGCACCACTTGTCATTTAAATTAGATTTTGTGAGCAGAGACTCTGATAATTCTTATCATTTATTTGTGTCAGGACTTATACATGGACTTATAATAACACTCATCAAATAATTTTTGACTTTAGAGTTCAACTAATTTTCCACTGGTTTAATGAACATACCTATTTGTATCCTTTATTGAATTTCTGTTATGCACCAGACTGTGGGCAAGATCCTGAGAAGGCAAAGTCAAATGAGCCCA
>SJYV01022864.1:326816-402120 GCA_006410875.1 Neotragus pygmaeus | reverse complement strand
CCCGGAGGCAGGCAGGGCTCCAGACCCTGGGTGGGGGGGGCGTGCTCCCTGCTGACCTGCCTTTGACCCTACAGCTCAGCCATCGACAAGCGGTCAGGGGAGAAGGTGGCCATCAAGAAGCTGAGCCGGCCCTTCCAGTCCGAGATCTTTGCCAAGCGGGCTTATCGGGAGCTGCTGGTGCTGAAACACATGCAGCATGAGAACGTAGGCTGGGCCTGGGGGCTGCTTCCGGGAGGCAGGGACGGGAGGGCAGCCCCAGAGAGGGTCCTGACCAGCCCGTCCGTGTGTGCACACGCGCACGTGCACACACGGAAGATACCCCAAGATGATGACCCAACAGTGCCAGTAGAAAGGGAACTTCCTCCCTGATCCTCTGGATCCTTGTTCCTCACCTGATTATTAAAACTATGTGCCAGGACCCACCCTGCCTACTTCCCAGGTAAGGTGCAAAGGAATTTTTGACAGTGGAGCTGAATGAACTTGGTGTCTCACTGTTATGAGGAAATGGGCACCGAGGAACTCCGTAGTTGTTCTAGATCTGAGACGTGGAGCCCAGTATCCTGGTTAATGTTTCCACATAATTACAAGGATAATAGAAACCTGTGAGCACTTATGTGCCAGGCACAGCTCTAAGAACTTTGCAGAACCTAGAGTGTTTAATCCTCACAGTATCATTTAAGTATCATTACCCCCTTATACAGACAGGGAAACTGAGGCACAGAAAAACTCACAGGTTATCAGATGAGATCAGGCACGTTCACGGTGGTATGGCCGTAGACAGACAGATTATATGGTTAGTCAGTGGCAGAGCTGGGATCTGACCCTAGACAGCCTGGCTCCAGGCCCCAGAGCCTGACCTTGAGACTGTCCTGTCTGATTGAAACAGCCAGCAAACTAGTGACCCAGTGCTGAGTCTGGCCTCTAGGCTTTGCTGCAGGATACCTGTATTGGCAGACAAGCGTTTTTAAATTGTGCTAAGTCGCTTCAATTGTGTCCAACTATGCAACCCCATGGACTGTGGCCCGCCAACCTCCTCTGCCCGTGGGATTCTCCAGGCAAGAACACTGGAGTAGGTTGCCATTTCCTCCTCCAGGGGAATCCTCCTCAAACCCACATCTCTTGCCGCTCCTGCATTGCAGGTGGATTTTTTACTGCTAAGCCACCTGGGGAAACCCAAGCATTTAAAACAATGAGTTCAAAACACTGTGCATATTTTAAGTCCCATTCCTCCTCAGGCAGCTCCTCCCCATGGCCTCCAGCTGGGAAGTCTCGCCCCAGCTCTGAATCAGCCCTTTGGCAGGCAGGGTTGGATGTGGTGAGACCCAAGGTCAAGGACAGGGAGCCTGCTGGCTGGAAGATCCCTTCTCTGTCCCCACTTCGATTCCCTTCCCCACTGAGCGGAGACTGGGGTTGTGCTGCTTGTCCTGAGCACCAGACTTGGGGTCAGTGAGCACAGACATGTCCACCGTCTCTTATCCCAGCCTGACTCTCCATCGCAGTGCACTGCAAATTCCTGCCCAGGTGGAGGAATCCCTCTCCCACCTCTGCCCCTTTTACTGCTTCTTCCTAGAAGGCTGGGAACCTGCCTCCTGCTGGAGGTGCTGTTCTAGGAAAGGGCAGGTGGTCCTGTGCAGGCCTGGGGCCGCAGAGGACAGATGCAGAGGGGTGAGGCGGCTACCTGGCCCTCACTGGCCATCTTCTCTTTAGGTCATTGGGCTCCTGGATGTCTTCACCCCAGCTTCCTCCCTGCGCAACTTCCATGACTTGTGAGTCGGGCTGTGCCGGGTTCCAGGATATTTGCAGACCTTACTTGCCCACTGGCGGGCAAGTAAGGGGAGGGTCCAGGTTCTCTCTTCTGGCAAAGGGGGGCTTCCTGTCCCAGGAGACTGTGTGCCTTTGGGTTGATGAGAGATCCAGCCCAGGGTGGAGAGAAGGGCTGGCCTGAAAAGGTGGGAAGGGCTTTTTACAGAGCCTAGCTGACACAGAGCTGTCTGCTCATCTGCTTTGCTTTACCCACCCTTAACACCACAGAGACATCAGTGCCAGTCCCCACAGGGTTTGCATCAGCCTCCCTCACTATGTCCTGATGCAGGTTTGGGTATGGACCTCAGGACTCTTCCTAGAATGAAGCGAGGATCACAAAGCCTTGGCTGCCCCAGCCAATGGGGATGTTTCTCAGAATTACACAGAACACGAAAATTTAGTTGCTAAATGCACAGCTTTGCTAGCGCAGTACCTGCTAAAATTGAGGAAACTTCCAGAGGGTGGACTTTTTTTTCCAGTCCTATTTCAACTGTAGCCGCAGTTCTCTTTATTAGGATGCTTTTGTTTTCAGTTTAATGCAGTGAGTTTGAATGGATTTTTTCCCCCTACAATGCCGGCTGCTGGGCTTAGCATTGGGAATTTAAAGTGGACCAGCTCCTCCGGGACGGACAGTGATGAATACTGACAGTGGTGGTCAGTGCTCTAAGTCTGGGAAGAGCTGGGAACTGCCAGCTGCCTCAGCGGGCTTCCCAGAGGAGGGGACTCTGAACTCAGCCCTGAAGAATGAGTCAATGTTTGCCTGAGGTTGAAGGGCTGAAGGCATCCCAAGGAGAAGAAACTGCGTGGACCAAGGCCATGAAGCATGTGTGAAAGAGGCTGGGCCATCCTGAGAAGTGCAGTGCAGCAGTGGCTGACTTAGTTAGGCTGAGTCCAGACTTGATTCCACAGGTAGCCTCAAGGCTATAGAGGTTTTGAGCAGCGAGGCGAGGTGGTCAGACCGGATTTGGGGGATGCACTCTGGCAGCAGCAAGAAGGGAGCAGGGACACAGCTCTGGGAGAACTAGACCTTGGTCTAAATGCGGTCAAGGTGACAGGGTCCCAAGAGCTGACTTGAGACCCCTCGAGAGGCAGCACTATCAGAGTGTTGTATCCCTTGGGATGCGGTGGTGCGGAGAGCCAGGGGATGCCAGGTTCCTACTCGGAATACCGGGTGAAGGAAGAACAGATCTTAGGAGAAAGATAATGAACTCCACTTTGGACACTTCATTTTTGAAAAGCCTATGAACATTCAAGTGTTTAATCAGCAAATAAACCCAGAGTTTAGGAAGGTCTGAGCCAGGGATGTGGATTTGGGCCAGAATAATCACTGGTAGATGAGAGCCAAAGCCCAGGGACAGGCTAGTGTAGAGCATGATGCGATGCTGTGGGTTAAGATACCACCATGAAAGAGAAGGTACACGAGAATGTGCAGGCAGAGAGCTGAGGCCCCCTGACCAGAGGTAGGATTCGCAGAGACTCTTGAGGGGGTGTCAAGGTTTGCACAAGTTCCAGTAGAAAGAAAGGGAGTCGTGGGTGTGTGCTCTGGGCTGGTAGGGCAGGAACAGACACCCTGTTGTCAGGGAACTGCGCATTAAGGCAGTGGGGTGGACAGGTGAGGACCACTCTTTCTCGAAGTTTGATCAGGAGGGAAAGAGAGAGAAGGAGTGGGGTACGTGAAGAAATAATGTTAAGGGAGGGTGGTTGTAGCACTGCAGGACGTCAGTGAGCTTGTCAGCTGAAAAGAATCAGTTTCCACATAGAGGTGAAACATGAGGGTTGGGGGGAGCCTGTGCCTGGAGCAGGGGGTCCCAGTGCGTGGGAGGGGGCGCAGTCAGGTGAAAGAAACCAGAAGTCACAGGCTCATGGAGATGGCCTCCACATTCTTTTATTTTTTTAAATTCCTTTCTAGATCTTTATCCTTTTTTGTGCTGGACTTTGCTGTTACTGCCTTGAGTAGCAGTTACATTTTGCTGACTTTGACCTGTTTTGCAATCCCATTAAGAGAGGGTGATGGTTCAACTGTCTCTTTCTTCCTTCTTCACCCTCCTAGAAACTGTTTTATTGTTTCCTTCTTGGAAGGGAGACATTTTTGGATGTTTGACGATTTTCATGGCAACTCATGACCCTCTGAGGTGGGGAGAAAATATTTGTACAGAAGCAGAAGGAAATCCTGGCAGATGTTTCTAACTCACAGCAGTGGCTTTCTGTGGGGCATGGAGGAGGGCAAGGAGAGGACACCTTTGAAGAGTGGGAACACTGCTGCATTTGGTTTTCCTGAGCACAGCTCCAGCTGAAACACCCTGAGCTCTGCCAACAGGGCGGCTGCCAGGGCCAGGCTGGGGGCCAGGAGCCGGGAGGCCCACTGCCTGGGGATTTGGCTGGCTGCTGTGGGTCTGGCTCTTCTCGCACACGAAGGTCATCTCTAAGGCCTCTGTTCTGCCCTAGCCCTGTGCCCCTCCCCTGAGCTGGGACCTGGGGCTGGTTGGGGCTGGAGACTGTTCAGGAAGCCCTCATGCCTTGCAGCTACCTGGTGATGCCCTTCATGCAGACGGACCTGCAGAAGATCATGGGGATGGAGTTCAGTGAGGACAAGATCCAGTACCTGGTGTACCAGATGCTCAAGGGTCTTAAGGTGGGTGGGAGCCTGCCAGAGGGCAGAGGAGGAGGGCTGGGTGTTGAGACCAGGGTTCTTGGGGAGGCCAGGCCTCGAAGGTTTGGGAAGACACGCCATGACAGGGCAGAGGCGGTCTCTGAGCCAGCCCGAAACACCTGGTGTGAAAGCCGGACTCTGGACTCACGCTTCTCCCTCTCTCTCCCCAACACAGTACATCCACTCAGCTGGGGTCGTCCACAGGGTGAGTACTTTCTTCGCTACATCCTCAAAGGCCCCGCTCACCTCTGGGGTCTTCTTGAAGTTGAGGCGGGGGGAGATGGCGCAAGGGGAGCCCGGGGATAGGGAGTTTTCAGACCCAGCCTTGGCCCAGGAAGCCTGCTCAGAAGAATTGCTGTGTTTGGGGGAACTTTCTGGGAAACTGTCACCAGTGAAGCTGAGCTGGGTGTTTCAGGCTCCAAGAATCAGGAGCATTTTAGAGCTGGATGGACCCTAGAGGACACCCGGTCCAACCCTCACTCTGCACAGGAGCCCGGTACCCAGAGAAAAGGCCAGGGCCGCGTGCTGGGTGGCGGCCGAGTGGGGCCTCCTTGTCTCTGCCTCCATCCAGCACTCCATCTCTCCTCTCTAGGACCTGAAGCCAGGCAACCTCGCTGTGAACGAGGACTGTGAGCTGAAGGTGAGTGGGCCCCGGCGGGGTCAGCCTGGGCTCAGGGTGGGCCCCTCTCCCACCGGAGCCCCCAGACGCTGCTCCAGGAGCCCCCTCTCCTCAGTGAGCTGTTTTTCCTTTATGCGCCGAGTTGCAGATCTTGGATTTTGGGTTGGCACGGCATACGGATGTGGAGATGACGGGTTACGTGGTAACCCGCTGGTACCGGGCCCCTGAGGTGATTCTCAGCTGGATGCATTACAACCAGACCGGTCAGTGGTGGGCTACCCCAGGGAGTGGGCTGGGGGTCTTCTCTGATGGCTGCCTCAAGCCCGTCTTGGAGACTCTGGATTGACAGACTATCGGGTCCTGGCCAGCCAGTCCAGGTGACACCTCCTCCCCCTCCCTCTGCAGTGGACATCTGGTCTGTGGGCTGTATCATGGCAGAGATGCTGACAGGGAAGACGCTGTTCAAGGGGAAAGATTGTATCCTTTGCTGGAAAAGCCAGTCTTCATCCAGGGATTCATTCCTTCAACACTTTATTACTTAAATCTCTCTCTTTTTCTTAATGTGAAAGTGATACATACTTCCCAGTGGAGTAATTTTAAAGTGCAGAGAAGCAAAATGATGAAAACCAGTCACCTGTGATTCCACCATCCTGCAGACGAATAGTTGATGTTTTGGCACCACACGCCCCAGTTGAGCACCTCCGTGTGCCACAGCAGGGACTGGGGAGACGAGACGGGGTCTCCCTGCCAAACTCAGAATGCAAGGGTGTGGGGGGAGTAGACAAAGAAGTACATGAGGTGACAGGGTGGGATGAGGCTGGGAAGGTGGCACCTGCAGGAGCACTTGTGGGGAGGGACCCTTAACCCAGCCTGGCAGGTGGCAAGTCTCACCTAGGTCCTGAAGGATGAACCTCCCCTCCTGAAAGCAGGAGCAGGTGGGTGTCTGGAGCCTGGATGGTCCACCGGGCTGGGCGGGCCTGATGAAGGGGCAGCAGGAAGGGCAGCTCCAGACCACCCCCACCCCACCCCACCGCACCCCCAGCAAGTGAGGCCGAGCCTTAACCTGCTGCCAAGACCTGGACCAGTTGACCCAGATCCTGAAAGTGACTGGGGTGCCGGGTGCAGAGTTTGTGCAGAAGCTGAATGACAAGGCGGTGAGTGGCAGATGGGCCCAGGCTGGCTGGGGCTGTGCCCTTGGCTGGCCAGGGTCAGGGAGATGGGCTCACCCCCACCGCCCCTCTGCCCTGGCAAGGGCTCTTGCCTTTATCTCACTTTGGATTCGGACCTGAGCCCTCAGCCCTGCTCGGCAGCTTTTCTGGGGTCCCTGCTCTAGATGCTATGGCCTGAGTCCCAAGGAGCTGATAACTGGGGATTATTCAGTGCTGTTCTGTCTTCCAGGCCAAATCCTACATCCAGTCCCTGCCACAATGCCCCAAAAAAGACTTCTCTCAGCTCTTCCCGCGTGCCAGCCCCCAGGGTGAGTCTTGAGGGCCTGCAGTGTGTGTCCCCGCGGGTGGGCTGGGTTCTCCCGGGCCTGGGGCGTGAGCCTCACACTCCGTGATGGCAGCCACAGACCTGCTGGAGAAGATGCTGGAGCTGGATGTGGACAAGCGCCTGACGGCCTCGCAGGCCCTCGCCCACCCCTTCTTTGAGCCCTTCCGAGACCCTGAGGAGGAGACAGAGGCCCAGCAGCCGCTTGAAGATTCCTTAGAACGCGAGAAACTCACAGTGGACGAATGGAAGCGTAAGGGCTGGGCGCCTCAGCGCCTCCCCACCCCCAGCCTGCAGCCTCGCCTCTGCTGGCCTCGTTTCCCCGCCTGGCCTCAGTGGCCCTGGCATTTCTCCTGGAGACTGTGGCCTCTTTCTCTCTGAGCAAACACTGTCTCCTGCGTGCACTTTTCTCCCTGCGCTGAATGGACTTCCCGCTCTGCACCATGTCTGTTGGGGGAGGGAGGTAGGCACTTGCCCTCAGCACCCACCACCCCCTGCCTTCCTCAGAGCACATCTACAAGGAGATTGTGAACTTCAGCCCCATTGCCCGGAAGGACTCTCGGCGCCGGAGTGGCATGAAGTTGCAGTGACCCTTCTAGCCCGACCCTCGGCTGAGCCCAGGAGTGGCCTCGTGGTACCACCTGCCAGGCACTGCCCCTGGGACCAATATTTATTTATCACTACTAAAATCTCAACCCATCTTGGATTATAGCCTTCCAAGCAGAGGATGGAGGGCATGTGTAGGAAACGGGCATCGTTTCCTAGACGCAGAATTCAGGTGTTGGCTGGGGAAAAAAGTAGCTCTGATCATAACTGGCCATATTAAAGCACATGATGTGGAGAATTGCTTGCGTGTGTGCGGTCCTTTCTTTCATGGCTGGAGTGGGGCTGAACTGGGGTGGCGGTCTGCGTCTTAGCTTCCTAGGGCTGCTGTAACAAATTACCACAAACTGGGCGGCTTTAAAATCATAGAAATTTATTCTCACAGTTCTGGAGGCTGGAAGTCTGAAATCAAGGTGTTGGTGGGGCCGTGTTCCCTCTGAAGATTCTAGGGAAGAATCTCTTCTGGCCTCTTTTTAGCTTCTGGTGACTCCTGGAACCTTTGGTGTTCTTTGACTTGTACATAGCTGCATCACCCCTACCTCTGCCCCTGTCTTCCCATGGCCTTCTCCTTTACTGTGTGTCTGTCTTTGATCTTATAAGAACATCAGTCACTGAATTTAGGACCCACCCTAATCTAGTATGATCTCATCTTAATCCTTGGTTCTGCAAATACCTTATTTTCAATAAAGTCACATTCTGAGGTTCTGGGTGGGGGACATGAATTTGGGGGGCACTTTATTCAATCCACGACAGATGGCCATGAGGGAGGGGCCCCTTCCCAGAGCCCCTTTGTTGTGGAGCCAAATGTGACTGGCTGCTAAATTAAGGCAGTTGCAGAGAGAGCTGCAGCTGGTGAGACACTGCATGCAGGTTATTTTGGGTGAGTGATCAGCAATCAAGATGTGAAACAAGAGCAGGCTTGTTACTGGGAACTGTGGAAGGCAGAAATGGGCTTTTTCCAGAAAACAGTTCTGCTCCTTCGCCCTTTGGGGAATTGTACATCGCTCCTGAGCTTTAACCTGACAATGGATTGGATCCTCGTGTTCAGGCTTGAATTCTCTGTTGGGGTCTCAAACTTCCCTGTGCACCAGGGTCTGGTTAAAAATGCAGATTCCTGGGTTTTGGCCCTGGGTTTAATGGGCCTGGGGTTTGAATGAGGACCCCGTTACCTCAACCCAAGCCACTTATGGATCCATTCTGATGTCATCAGGTAACACTTAGAGCAACATTTTGTTGATTTCAGTACCACTTTAATTTGTCAAGAGGCCTAAATTAGAGACCTACAATGGGAGGATGAGGGGATTTAGAGGAGTTTCACTTTCTCATTTTAGAGATATTAAAACTGAGGCTCAGACAGGGCATTTTTAGGGCAGAATTTATAGTTTGGGGCTCCAATATCACTGTAGATGGTGACTGCAGCCAAGAAATTAGAAGACACTTAGTCCTTGGAAGAAAAGTTATGACCAACCTAGATAGTATATTTAAGAGCAGAGACATTACTTTGCCGACTAAGGTCCGTCTAGTCAAGGCTATGGTTTTTCCTGTGGTCATGTACGGATGTGAGAGTTGGACTGTGAAGAAGGCTGAGTGCCGAAGAATTGATGCTTTTGAACTGTGGTGTTGGAGAAGACTCTTGAGAGTCCCTTGGACTGCAAGGAGATCCAACCAGTCCATCCTAAAGGAGATCAGGCCTGGGTGTTCATTGGAAGGAATGATGCTAAAGCTGAAACTCCAGTACTTTGGCCNGAACTGTGGTGTTGGAGAAGACTCTTGAGAGTCCCTTGGACTGCAAGGAGATCCAACCAGTCCATTCTGAAGGAGATCAACCCTGGGATTTCTTGGAAGGACTGATGCTAAAGCTGAAACTCCAGTACTTTGGCCACCTCATGCAAAGAGTTGACACACTGGAAAAGACTTTGATGCTGGGAGGGATTGGGGGCAGAAGAAGAAGGGGATGACAGAGGATGAGATGGCTGAATGGCATCACTGACTCAATGGATGCGAGTCTAAAACTGCAGGAGTTGGTGATGGACAGGGAGGCCTGGCATGCTGCGATTCATGAGGTTGCAAAGAGTCGGACACGACTGAGCGACTGAACTGAACTAAATCAAACGCTAAAATAAGGTTGCGACTGAAGCTTTCCTTGAAAACTTTCTAACTTTTCTTTAAAAATTATTGTCAAAAGTAAAAGGGGAGGGAGCTTCCCTGGTGGCGCAGCAGATAAGAATCTGCCTGCCAATGCAGGAGACAGGAGTTTGATCTCTGGTCTGGGAAGATCCAACACACCTGGGAGCGACTAAACCTGTGCGCCACAACTACTGAGCCTGTGCTCTAGAGCCTGGGTGGGGTGGGGAGGGGTGACAGCTACTGAGCCCCCTTGCCCTAGAGCCTGTGCTCTGCAACAAGAGAAGCCACTGCAATGAGAAGCCTGCATACTGCAATGACATATCTCACTGCAGAGTGATAGCCACAGGAAACCATGTAGCCACGCATATATAGACAGAAAGCACGGTTTCTCCAGCAGTCATGCACAGACATGAGAGTTGGACCATAAAGAAGGCGCAGAATTGATGCTGGAGAAATGTGGTGCTGGATAAGCCTCTCCAGAGTCCCTTGGACAGCAAGGAGATCAGATCGGCCAAACCTAAAGGATATCAACCCTGAATATTCATTGGAAGGCCTGGTGCTGAGGCTGAAGCTCCAATACTTTGGCCACATCATGCAAAGAGCCAACTCATTGGAAAAGACCCTGATGCTAGGAAAGATTGAGGGTATGAGAAGAAGGGGACAACAGGCGATGAGATGGTTACATTGCATCACTGATTCAATGGACATGAATTTGAGCAAACGCTGGGAGATAGTGAAGGAAGGAAATCAGGCATGCTGCAGTCCATGGGGTCACAAAGAGTCAGACACAACTTAGTGACTCAACAACAACAACACTTCCTGAGAACAACTACCAAACCATGTCTTTCCAAACACTTTAGGAAATGTATGGGCATTACAATTATTAAGATAATGGAGAAAACAGTACAGTGGCTTTCAACCCTGGTGATAGATTAGAATCCCTATGTGAATCTTTAAACAGTACTGGTGAGTTCATCCATCCCAGACTAATTATGGTAGAATCCTTGGGAGAGCTAGACATTTTTGTTGTTGTTTTTTAGTCGCCAAGTCGAGTCTGACTCTTTGGGACCCCACGAACTGTAGTCCAGGCTCCTCTGTCCATGGAATGTCCCAGGTAAGAATACTGGAGCAGGTTACTACTTTCTTCTCCAGGGGATCTTCCTGACCCAGGGAGAGAATCCGCATCCCCTGCATTGGCAGAAGGATTCTTTACCACTGAGCCACCAGGGAAGCTGGTGTTGGACATTAGAATTCATTTAAAAATTCTCTAAGAGATATCACTGGGAGAAATCCCAGTTTAAAGAAGTAAGAATGTTCCCAATAAGTTATTTTGTCAGTATTAACAAACTGATGATTTCAAAGTTGATATGGAAGGTAAAAGGCCCTAAAGGTAAAAAAAAAAAAAAAACCTGAAGAAAAACAAAAAGTTGGAAGACTGACACTACCAAATGACAAGACTTATTACAAAGCTATAGTAATCAAGACGGTGTGGTCCTGGCCAAAGAATACATCAAGAGATCAATGGAACAGAACTGAACACCCAGAAATAGACCCAGATAGATACAGTTCACTGATCTTCAGCACAGGAGCAAAGGTAGTACAATGGAGAAAAGAGAGTCTGTGTAACAAATGATGCTCAGACAGCTGGGCAACTACAGTTTTTAAAAGATGGATCTAGCTACAGACCTTACAGCTATCACAAAAGTTAACTCAAAATGGATCACAGACCTAAATGTAAAGTTATAAAACTCCCAGAGGATATATAGAAAACCTAGATGACGTTGGGTGTGGTGATGACTTTTTAGATACAACATCAAAGGCCCTAAAAGAATAATTGATAAACTGGTTTTGATTGAAATTAAAAAAAGTCTGCTCTGCGAAAGACAGTGTCAAGAGAATAAGAAGACAAGCCACAGAATGTCAGATCAAGAGAGGGATGGGGATATTTGATAATGAATTTCATTACAGATAAAATGTACCTCGCTTACTCCTGCTCCCAAAGTCTCCTCCCTAGCAATGGAATCTGGGTGGAATGAGTTGGGGATGTGGATGGGCATGGATCGGGTGACCTCTGTTCTTTAGAGATGGTGTTGTCACATTCAGACAGTTATCCTTAGTCTTCTGGATTGCTTTTCTAACATTGAGTCCACAAAGCCTCTGAATTCCTAACAAAACAAAACATAGCACCCAGCAAACGTGGGCATCTGAGTTGTGGCTGCCGACTTGTTTTTAACTTCTTTGCTCTTCATGTCTGTTTGGGTGCTTTAGAGCTTGCGTTCATTTTTCCCCAGGAGAGCAGGTTGTGCTCCGAGATTATGAAAACTCCAGCACAGTCTCCCTCAAAAACTCTTCAGGGGGAAGCTCAGTTCCTATAAAATGCAAACCAACCACCCTTGTCATTTCCATTTTTCATACATCTGCTTTGGGTGTGTGCAGTATGCATGCTATGTCTCCATGCAGTTTCATCTCATTTGCCTGCTGCCATAGGCTACAGGGTGGAACAAAGTTCACTTTCAAATTCAATCTCAAACAAAATGAAAGAGCAAGAAAACCATGAAAGGGAAAGTTGGCCATAGCCATTAATATGGATCTCACTGCCAGATTCTTCTGGTTTATCCATCAAATGGGAGGCAAAGGAATCTGCTCCCGTGCGCAGCTGCTGAAGCTCTGACCCAGGGTACAGGGTACTGTCAGTCACAGGAATGGGTCCTGTGAACTGCCTGAAGGGACTGCGGACAGCCCAACACACTGTCTAATCATGTCCTGAATGGCCCCGGACCCCTTTTTCTGATAACAGTAGCAGTCCCTGGGGCCTTTCAACAGCATAGTGGAAATACACTAAATTTAAGATGCCAAATTTAAGATTAAGGGGAACAGAGGAAATGAAAGGGTTTCCAGAGAGAAACTGTACCTTAAAAAAAAAAAAAAGGTATTAAAACCCACATAGCAGTTTACATCCCTGAAAGAAAGTAGCCAGCCCAGTATTCTTTCCATATATCAGCAGGCCCTGCTGGATTATACATGCGCTTGATATTAGAGAGGCGCAAGGTTAAAGTGTCCTGGTAGGCTGCCGAGGTACAGGGAACATAGGAACTATCCTGTGATTTTATCCAGAATATTCCTAAAGATGGCAGAAGTCCTTCATAGTGGACCCAAAAATGACCTGGCGCCACTTCTATAAAATCAGCACCGTATCTTATTAGCCCCTAAAATTCTGAGCACCTTTTACTGTTTTTTTCCTCCTCAGTTTGGAATGATATGTGTGGGATGTACTCAGAAAGAGTGTGGTCTAGGCACTTAATAATTCTAGCATCCTCTGTGTTTCCTACAGAAGTGCTGTCTCATACCTGGCTTGGTAAGGGGTTTAATTATGAGAGAGCCAGAGAGGAAAGTCTGAGTGGCTGCAGTTCAAGCTCTGAGTTTGTTGGACTGCTCAGTGAGTGCCGATGGCTGCCTCTCTTCCACGAATTATATGTAATTGATCTTCTTTAAATAAATCTGGCTAGCTAACAAATAGCTTTCCCTTGCCAGCATTTTCTCAATATGGTCTCCAGACTCTTTATGGTTTGAAAAAATTACCAAATAAAATTCATGAAAAGGCAACAAGAAATATATCTTACAAATCTCTGTTCAGAATTCAAACATTGTTCTTGTGCCAGAAACACAGCTGTGGGCCTGACGTGGCAGAACCATCTGCTAGGAGCTCCACGCTATAAGCTTCTTGAAAGATGCAGAGTAGGGTAGTTGGGTCCTTTGTTGGAAACACACAAACATCAGAGCTCTAGAGTGTCCCTATTTTTTTTCCCTTCATTGCCGTCTGTCCATTTGGACAGAACAGTCACTGGAGTGTTACACGCACAAGATGGTTCAGACAATGTGTGCAAAATACAATTGCTTTCAGCAAATGGATGTTTGCATCATCATGCTTAAGTTTCCCTGATTCCAGCTGGGTGTGGAACCAATGTTGTTGTTTAGTCGCTAAGTTGAGTCCGACTGTTTGCAACCCCATGGACCGTAGCCCACCAGGGTTCTCTGTCCAAGGGATCTACCAGGCAAGAATACTAGAATGGATTGCCATTTCCTCTTCCAGGGGATCTTCCCAGCCCATGGGTTGAACTCACAACTCCTGTATTGGCAGGCAGGTTCTTTGCCACTGAGCCACCAGAGAAGCCCCTTGTGACCATTACACCAAAAAGATGGATAAACCGAGGACATGAACACTGAAATGAGTGTTTCCAACATGGTGACCAGTTCAAGTCATTCCTGATCCAGGGCAGGTATCCTCAGTGTCCTTTTATAAGTCTGTTTCCTTTATGAACATAATTACAAATATATTTTAATTAATAAAATTATTTGAATGCAGAGCTCCAAAGAATAGCAAGGAGAGATAAGAAAGCATTCCTCAGTGATCAATGCAAAGAAATAGAGGAAAACAACAGAATGGGAAAGACTAGTGATCTCTTCAAGAAAATTAGAGATATCAAGGGAACATTTCATGTAAAGATGGGCACAATAAAGGACAGAAATGGTATGGACATAACAGAAGCAGAAGATATTAAGAAGAGGTGGCAAGAATACACAGAACAACTATATAAAAAAGATCTTTATGACCCAGATAACCACAATGGTGTGATCACTCGTCTAGAGCCAGATATCCTAGAATGTGAAGTCAAGTGGGCCTTAGGAAGCATCACTACGAATGAAGTTAGTGAAGGTGATGGAATTCCAGCTGAGCTCTTTCAAAAGATGATGCTGTGAAAGTGTTGCACTCAATACCAGCAAATTTGGAAAACTCAACAGTGGCCATAGGACTTCAAAGTTCAGTTTTCATTCCAATCCCACAGAAAGGCAATACAAAGAATGCTCAAACTACCACACAATTGCACTCATCTCACATGCTAGCAAAGTAATGCTCAAAATTCTCCAAGCCAGGCTTCAACAATATGTAAACCATGAACTTCCAGATGTTCAAGCTGATTTTAGCAAAGGCAGAGGAACCAGACATCAAATTGTCAACATCTGCTTGATCATTGAAAAACCAAGAGAGTTCCAGAAGAACATCTACTTCTGCTTTATTGACTATTCCAAAGCCTTTGACTGTGTGAATCACAACAAACTGTGGAAAATTATGAAAGAGATGGGAATACCAGACTACCTTACCCCCTTAACCTGCCTCCTGAGAAATCTGTATGCAGATCAGGAAGCAACAATTAGAACCAGACGTGGAACAACAGACTGGTTCCAAATCAGGAAAGGAGTATGTTAAGGCTGTATATGGTCACCCTGCTTATTTAACTTATATGCAGAGTACATCATGCAAAATACCGGGCTGGATGAAGCATAAGCTAGAGTCAAGATTGCTGGGATAAATACCAATAACCTCAGATATGCAGATGATACCACTCTTACAGCAGAAAGCAAAGAAGAACTAAACAGCCTCTCAATGAAAGTGAAAGAGAAGAGTGAAAAAGCTGGCTTAAAGCTCAACATTCAGAAAACGAAGATCATGGCATCTGGTCCCATCACTTCATGGCAAATAGATGGGGAAACAGTGGAAACAGTGGCAGACTTTATTTTTGGGGCTCCAAAATCACTGCAGATGGTGATTGCAGCCATGAAATTAAAAGACGCTTACTCCTTGGAAGTAGAGTTATGGCCAACCTAGACAGCATATTCAAAAGCAGAGACATTACTTTGTTGACTAAAGTCCATCTAGTCAAGGCTATGGTTTTTCCAGTAGTCATGTATGGATGTGAGAGTTGGACTGTGAAGAAAGCTGAGTGCTGAAGAATTGACGCTTTAGAACTGTGGTGTTGGAGAAGTCTCTTGAGAGTCCCTTGGACTGCAAGGAAATCCAACCAGTCCATCCTAAAGGAGATCAGTCCTGGGTGTTCGTTGGAAGGACTGATATTGAAGCTGAAACTCAAATACTTCGGCCACCTGATGCAAAGAGCTGACTCATTGGAAAAGACCCTGATGCTGGAAAAGATTGAAGGCAGAATGGGAAGGGGACAACACAGAATGAGAGGGTTGGATGGTATCACCCTCAATGGACATGAGTTCGAGTGAACTCTGGGAGTTAGTGAGGGACAGGGAGGCCTGTTGTGCTGCAGTCCATGGGGTCACAAACAGTCAGACACGACTGAGTGGCTGAACTGAACTGAGTGAGAACCTACTATATAGCACAGGAAACTATTTAATATTCTGTGTTGACCTGTTAAATGGGAAGGGAATCCAAAAAAGAGGAGGTATATATGTGTTTATGTATATATGTATATATATGCATAGCTGATTCACTTTGCTGTACAGTAGAAACACAACATTGTAAAGCAACTATATTCTGATAAAATTAATTAAAATATTTTCTGATAATGGAATGATTTTGGAATATAATGTTACTAATAAGAAAATATTAATAAAATTAATGAGGAACCAGAAAAAGTTGAGTTTCTCTTCTCTATTTAATGTTACATTTACTCCCTCTTTCTCCTCTCCCTCATTCCAGCTTCTAGACACTATGTATACTTCTATATGTCCTTTCTCATTTCATCAATACTTCTGCTCCTTTCCTGTATGGCTTTCTCTCTCTCTCTAAAGCTAACATTATTTGTGTATAGTCACCAGTGGTAATTGCACTGAATCCCATAGACACATCATACTTCTCACTCCACTAACGCACTAAGAACTTTTGAGGACATCCTTCTCCCTGCTTCCCACCATCCCACCACTGTTCCTAACCATACAGCTATGAGAATTCACATGAGAACCACTGATAATGCCATTAACTGCTTTCTGAACATATTCTCAGAGGGAGTAAGAAGCCTGTTCTTTTCTCTTGAGAGTTTTGGCAAACTGCAAATTGTCAAAAAACTTGCTTAATTCTCATTAGATCTAAGAGCTACATGCAGGAAAGGAATCATACACTATACTATATCTTACAGGACTTGCCAATGTTTGGAGTTCCCAGATCCCTGTGACGACTGTATCTTGACCAGCTCAAAATTTCATACCCAGATCCTATATATGTAAATTGGTTCTGACTGGTCTCTCCAAACTTTAAAATTAAATTGGGAATGGAAATTAGGGAAATTTTCTATTCATGTTTGTTGAACACATGAGTTACATTTTTATTTGGTAATCAGTACATTCTTTATGTTCCTTTTTGATTTTGCTATGGAAGGGCAGGTATAAGGTTCATCTAATATGACACTACCTAGTGTCAAAAAATGCCTTAGCCACAAAGGAATACTTTGTCAGTGTTTTCTGATACTACTCAAGAGGATGAAATGGCATAGCTGCTCAGAAAATTACCGTAAGGTATCTTTTATGAAAACAAAGTTAGCTTTACTTTCTCCTGCTTAAAAAATAAGACTTTCTCGCTCCAAAAAATTTTTAAATGACACACACAGACTCAAACACACACACAAACACTCAACTGTTAGTAAAAAATATTTTTCTTTTTTTGAGGTATAATTGACAGATAACATTGGGTAAGTTTAATGTGTATGGTATAATTTGATATATGTATATATTGCAAAATGATTGGTATGATAAAGTCAACACATCTATCACTTCACATAGTTACAACAGGAAAAAAATTTCATATCCAAATCTTAGAGTTAAATTGTAAACAACCCTCTGGACATCTGTCTAGATATATCAATATATAGAAATATAAATATCTGCAATTTCACAGAAGGGGGATAATTTTAGACTTGTTATTTTGTCATGAGCATCTTTCCAGATCAATAAACAAAACCCTACACCATCCTTTCTAATGGGCTCTTAGAAATCCACTGGATAGAGGTACCATAATTTGTTCAACTAGTTCATCTGTTAATATTAAAAATACACTTTCAGATAAACCCAAGCTTGTAGATACAGAGAACAGACTGGTGGTTGCAGAGAAAGGGGGTGGGGGTAGGCAAATGAGTGAAGAGGGCAAAAAACATAAACTTCCAGTTATAAAATAAATAAGTCATGGAGATGGAACGTACAGCCTGGTGACTATAATTAATAATATTGTGCTGACATTTGAAATTTGTTAAAAGAATAGATCTTAAGAATTTTCATCATAAGGAAAAAAATTATAACTGTGTACAGTGAGTAATATTCAAGAGACTTATTATGGTGATCATTTTTCAATATATACAAATATTGATTCGTTATGCTGATACTTGAAATTAATATTATATGTCAATTATACCTTAACTAAAAATACATAAAATATCAGAAGCTGAATAAATCTGGTGGAACAGTGTGACATGGCCTCAGCAGTCTCTGGCATGCTTCATGCCAGACAATGTCAACATTAGCCCTAAAATCACTATATTAATGAAGTAGATAGTTAGATCAGATGCTGAGACATCAGAGTCTAATATTAAAGACCAAACCAAATCAGCAGAGAGCTTAAAGGAATCACAGACGTATTAATCAAGGAATAAACCCCCAGTGTAGACTCACTGCCATCAGGGTTCCTGTCCCCTCCCGCTCCCCCTGGTGGGAACATGACCTCTGGCCAAATAACATGGCCAAGCCAAAGGAGGACATGTCTATGCCAGTATTGGCTGGAGCATCATGTGGTTGGCATGTCTCAAAGCTGGAGGGCTTATCATATTTACACAGTGTCCCTTATGTGGAAAGAGAAACTGGGACCAGGATCCCAGTTTTAAAGATGAAGAAAGCAAGACACATAGATACACAGACTGTGCCTCAGGAGTAAGTAAAATTAGCCAAGAGGACTCAATCTCCATGAGGAAAAGATTTAAAACCTAGATAGAGTCTGAGTGGGTGTACAGGTAGGTTGATACAAAAGAGTGAAAACTGAGGGACTTCCCTGGTGGTCCAGAGATTAAGACTCCATGCTGTGAATGCAGGAGCGGGGGCCAGGTTTGATCCCTATTCAAGGAACTATATCCCATATGCTGCAACTAAGAGTTTGCATGCCACAACTAAAGATTCCACATGCCACAACAGAGGCTGAAGGTCCCTCACGTCGAAGCTAAGACCCAGCACAGCCAAACAGATAAATTTTTTTAAAGAGAGTGAAAATTCAAATGATAACAACTATCATCTCATTTCTGGATAATTTTGATGAGCCATATGGCATGTGGGACCCTCAGCCACAATGCAGTTTTACTTATTATCTCCCTGTGAACTTTTGCTTCTACTAAAAATTAGTGCTATGATGAAGGGGAAGCCCAGATTAATGGGGAGACTTCTGGTACCATGGACTTGTGTGCATCTTTTGAGCCATTAGACTTTCATATATAGAGAGAGAATTGTAACTGAGTAGGACCTGAGATTGCCGGGAGAAATGTCAATAACCTCAGATATGCAGACGACACCAACCTTATGGCAGAAAGTGAAGAGGAACTAAAAAGCCTCTTGATGAAAGTTAAGGAGGAGAGTGAAAAAGTTGGCTTAAAGCTCAACATTCAGAAAACGAAGATCATGGCATCCGGTCCCATCACTTCATGGGAAATAGATGGGGAAACAGTGGAAACAGTGTCAGACTTTATTTTGGGGGGCTCCAAAATCACTGCAGATGGTGACTGCAGCCATGAAATTAGAAGACGCTTACTCCTTGGAAGAAAAGTTATGACCAACCTAGATAGTATATTCAAAAGCAGAGACATTACTTTGCCGACTAAGGTCCGTCTAGTCAAGGCTATGGTTTTTCCTGTGGTCATGTATGGATGTGAGAGTTGGACTGTGAAGAAGGCTGAGTGCCGAAGAATTGATGCTTTTGAACTGTGGTGTTGGAGAAGACTCTTGAGAGTCCCTTGGACTGCAAGGAGATCCAACCAGTCCATCCTAAAGGAGATCAGGCCTGGGTGTTCATTGGAAGGAATGATGCTAAAGCTGAAACTCCAGTACTTTGGCCACCTCATGCGAAGAGTTGACTCACTGGAAAAGACTCTGATGCTGAAGGATTGGGGGCAGGAGGAGAAGGGGATGACCGAGGATGAGATGGCTGGATGGCATCACGGACTCAATGGACGCGAGTCTGAGTGAACTCCGTGAGATGGTGATGAACAGGGAGGCCTGGCGTGCTACAATTCATGGGGTCGCAGAGAGTCGGACATGACTGAGCGACTGAACTGAACTGAAAACTATTCTGAATGATGTCATGGTGGATACATGACTTTATGCATTTTTCAAAACCAGTGGAACTGTACAACACACAGAGTGAACCCTCAGGCAAGCTATGGACTTTCTGTAATAATAATGTACCAATATTGGTTCATCGGTTGACACTTTCCTCTCATCCCTGAGCCAAGAAAATACAACCGTAGCTGCAGGAGGAAGAATCTCTCTTGTCCCTTCTCCCTACACTTGGCTTTTGTTTCCTCAGATTGGGCTGGGGACTTCCCTGGTGGTCCAATGGTTAAAGTGAAGTCACTTAGTCGTGTCCGACTCTTTGCGACCTCATGGAATGTAACCTATCAGGCTCCTCTGTCCATGGGATTTTCCAGGCAATAGCCCTGGAGTGGATTGCCATTTTCTTCTCCAGCAGATCTTCCCAACCCAGGTCTCCCACATTGTAGACAGATGCTTTACTGTCTGAGCCACCAGCGAAGTCCAATGGTTAAGACTCCGTGTTTTCACTGCAGGCTGCATGGGTTCAATCCCTAGCCGGAGAACTAAGATCCTGAGTGCTGCACAGCATGGCAAAAAAGAAAAGGGGGGCGGGGCTGAAAAAACTCCCTAAGAACAACAACTGAGTGCTCCCTTCCCTTTATTCCACAGTGAGCTTGGGGCTCCATCCTCACGTGGCTGAAGGTAAAGAGGCTGGAGATCTCCTTTTTCACAACGGGCAGCAGAGGCCCAAGGCCACTCCATCAAGCGAAAGATCTCAGTGACTTGCCACAGTCACGCCTCATCCCTGTGTCCTACGCTAAGGTTTCCTGGAGCAGGAGCAGTGCCTGGTGGGATTCTGACCTGGTTCCTCCTGTGGGAGCCTGTGCTCAGCTGGGCAGCCATCCTCACTCTGGCCCAGCGTGTCAATAGGGACCGCTTCTGGTCTGGGGGCCCTTGACCTTTTTTGTGCCGTGAATCGTTTCTCAAAATATTTTCCTTTGCATAAAGGGATCACAAAGGAAACTAGCTATGATGAAATACAGTTGTGAAAATATTGAAGTGTGTGAGGTTGTAATATATGGGTTTCTTTAACACATTAAATAACAAGAATCGAGGGGATGAGCCCAATAAACCACTGTCAACTTGAAGTAGAAATGAGTTTAAACAATGTTTCAAGATACCTGCAAATGTGAAAGAAAAAGCACTGCTTTCTACTGGCCCTGCTAATGCAACTGCAGAGTTTTTCTTTGCCTTTATTCATAACCGAGAAAATGGAGGTGAGTGGAGGTTAAGTTGTAATATTTTCCAATCTCAGTTCATCAACCTCTAAATTCCAGTGTACAGGCTGTGGTTCAGGGACTCTAGTTAAAAACTTCTGTCTTGGATACAAAAATGCAATTTTAGGAATCCTTTGCTACTTCTTAACCCCCTCCACCACCACCTGTACCCCACCACCTCACCTTGTATGATCATGGAGCCAGGCTAGAAATGCCCAGATCTGCCCCCAGATGCCTACAACACGTACTTCCTGCCATTCCCCTGTCTCCCAGCCTTACCATCCAGGGAGGGATGGGTATGACTGGGGCATTTTGCTAGGCAACTTGCAGAGGCCTCTGTATCTAGTTTTCAAGAAGGTGGATTCCTCCCATCCCCACCGCCACAGTATTCCTTCTAAACAGTTTTCCTGATGAAGATATTTGGCTCAGAGCAGAGGCTGGGGTCCAGGTCTCCCATTTAGCACCGCCCTGTTCTTTCCCCGCAACAGCGGCACAGTCACCCACTGAGACCAGCATGTGTGTCCCCATCCCCTCAACAGACACAAAAGACAGGCTTGTGGCAACTGGCCAAGAGGAGAAACTCCCAGGAAGACACTTGCTGCTCTCTGTTTTCCCGAAGGTCTGCCCCTTGAGAGTATTTTATTAAGACTCCAGGAGGGCATGAAGGTGAGGAAGTGAGGAATGGAAGTGCGTTTGAGAAGTGGTGTGGCTTAGCAGGTGGTTTCTCCTGACCGGAACGAGGCAGAGGGCCATGAGTGCCCACATTCTTCTGGGACTGTGTCCAGCTCCCTGTCAACACCCTGGAAAAACTCAGGAGGAGGCTGCCGAGTATGCTCCGGGAGGCTGGACCATAAGCCAAGGTCTCCTGGTCTTGGCTGAAATTATTCAGGGTTTCTCCTGTGGAGAGCCTGCTGCTGCTGCTGCTGTTTAGCCACTTCAGTCGTGTCCGACTCTGTGCGACCCCATGGACGGCAGCCCGCCAGGCTCCTCTGTCCATGGGATTCTCTAGGCAAGAATACCGGAGTGGGTTGCCATGCCCTTTTCCAGGGGATCTTCCTGACCCAGGGATTGAACCCGGGTCTCCTGCATTGCAGACAGATTCTTGACTGCTGAGCCACCATGGAGAGCCTACACATTCTTAACTGACGCAGCACCTCAGGGTTTTTAAGTACAGATTCGTGAACAGAAGGAACTTTCCTCATATTGAAGATCCCAGAACTTCTGTATAACTCCAAGGAGGAACCCCAACAGAGATCGTGGTTGGATTTCCTCCAGGCAAGCAAGATCCGGCCTTGGCTTTAGAAATGACAGCCTAGTCCAGCCTCGCCTTTTCATCCTGTCAGAAGAGTGGCACCTCTGTTTTACCCTCTTTCCCTGTGTGGCTTCGTAAGGGGTTAAGTGTTGGGCTCTGCAGGCAACTCCCTGCTGTTCTGCCGTGTACCAGAAACCGTGACCTTGGGCCTCAGTTTCCTCATCTGTAAAGTGAGCCTAATAGTACTAAAGAAATTAACGCAAGGGAAGCCCTCGGAACAGTACCTGGCACATGGGAAGCGCTCACTAAGCATTAACCATTATTTTTGTTTTCTCTGCCACATGCTCTTTCCTCCTTGATTACTCCATCTTCCTGACATTGTCATGTCCTCCTTCTCAACAGTGGTTTTCTCCACTGAACTGGTCTCCTTCATTTTAAATCTTCCCTCAGAGGGTCCTCAAGAGATCTGACCTCAGTCTCTTGTAACAGCTTATATTATGACCCTGGTATCTGCAGCTTCTCAGGCAGGATCTAGGAGGCAGCAGAGGGTGGAGTTGAGAAGCATGGAGTTGTGGGCTTTGCATCAGAAAATACCTGGGGTTGAGAGAGAAAGGAGAGATGGATTTAAGGGACTGGCTCATGGAACTGGGTGGGGAGTAGTTGGCAGCCTGAAATCTGAAGGGCAGGCTAGTAAGCTGGAAATTCAGGCAGAACACCTTATAGGTTTGAGGCAGATTCTGTCCTTTCTAAGACTCAATTTTTGCCTTTAAGGCCTTCAACTAATTAGATGAGGTCTGCAAACATTTATGCTTTACATAAAGTCAGATTGTAAATGTTAATCACATTTACAAAATTTCTTTCCAGCACCTTCTAGACTAGGGTCTAAGGATACCACTGGGCATACAGCCTATCCAAGTTGACACATAAAACTAACCATCACACCATGTAATAAGTTCGTGGGGCAGGGAATCTACTCCTCTGAACCTCGTTTCCTTTCTCTAAAAGGGTACAGAAGGGCCTACCACCTCATAGGACTGGTGAGGGGAAAGTGCACAGAGTCACTATTAGCTCTTGTACCAGGGGGTGCTCAGAAACACATGCTGATGACGGTCATGCTCTTGGGAGCACCCAGAGATCCAGCGCCGCTCTTGAGCTTCAGTGCAGCTGCATGGCCATCAGAGAGCCACGGAGGCGCACCCATTCCCATCCGCTCCCACCCGGCAGACAGGCTCGGAACCTTCAGTTCATGTGGAAAGTGCCCAAAGAAGTGAACCTCACTCTCTTTTTTTATGGGGAAAGGAGGAAAGTTTCTCCACTGGGTTTCTTCATCTTTGAGACAGTGGAGGGCTTGGAACAATACGTCAGAAAGAATTATACTTCACTTCTTCAGCAGCCATTTCACATTTTGTGAGAACTGCATATTCATGTCGGTAAAACAGCCAAGTAGGAACCAGATGACAACTCAGTTTTCCTGAAAATCAGGAAATCAATCAAGCTGCCAAAATGAGATGACTGCATTGTGAAATACTGCTAACAGTCCAGAAAGTTGTTTTAAGTAAGAATGTTTTGAAATGGAAATTCTCTGTTTCTCTTCTCCTTCTTCCTCCCTGCCTCCCTCCTCTCTCTCCTTCCTTCCCTTCACTCCTTTTCAAGGTCGATGGTTAAAAGCCCACCGTTCAACTAACATGTTCAGCCTAGGTGTGAGTTTTCAAAAAACAGGCGAGATGACATGTGGCTCTCTCTGCCTCTCTCCCAAATTTTTCCTTTGTTCCAACTGACACCCTTCTCTGCCCTTCCAGGAGCCTGCCTGCCATTGTCCATACCTGTCTCTCCTGTTTCCTGTCCTTTTTTAAAACAGTGAAGCCATGACTTCAGCCACCTCCCCAACAATCAGGAATAAAATGATTCCAGAAAACTCTCTCTGTGTCTAGTGTTAAGCTGTACCTTTTAAACTTGGTTTAAATATATAAAACAAACTTCTAGTTTTAGAATAGTTTTAGATTTATATAAAAGCTGCCATCCCTGGTGGCTCAGATGGTAAAGAATCCGCCTGCAATGTGGGAGACCTTGGTTTGATCCCTGGGTCCGGAAAATACCCTGGAGGAGGGCATGGCGACCCACTCCAGTATTCTTGCTTGGAGAATCCCATGCACAGAGGAGCCTGGCAGGCTACAGTCCAAGGGATTGCAAAGAGTTGGACACGACTGAGCGACTACACACTTTTCTTTCCATGCGCTCCATATACAGTTTCCCTATTATTAATATCTAAAATTAGTATGCTATGTTTATCACAACTAATAAATAAATATTGATATATTATTAACTAAAATCTACATTTTTATATTTCCCTAAAGTCACTCAGTCGTGTCCGACTCTCTGTGACCCCATGGACTGTAGCCTACCAGGCTCCTCTGTCCATGGGATTTTCCAGGCAATAGTACTGGAGTGGATTGCCATTTCCTTCCCCAGAGGATCTTCCCGACCCAGGAATCGAGCCTGCGTCTCCAGCATTGTAGACAGACACTATCGTCTGAGCCACCAGGGAAGTCCTAATTTTTACCTATTCTCTGCTGTTTCAGGATCCCATTCAGTTTGCTACATGTCTCCTGAGGTTCTTCTCGGCAGTGACAGTTTCTAAGACTTAGCTTATTTTCAGTAATTTTAACAATTTTTAAGAGTACTGGTCAGGTATTTTGTAAAATGTCTCTCAGTTAGGGTTTGTCTGATGCATTCTCATGGTAAGACTGGGATAATGTGTTCTGGGGACAAAAGTCACATGGGTAAAATGTGATCATATTATATCATGAGTTTGTTGTTGTTTAGTTATTTAGTGTCAAAATGATTTATCACTGTCAGTGTTAACCTTGATTACTTAAGTAAGGTTGTGTTAGCCAGATTTCTCCACTGTTCGGTTATTTCCTCCCTCTTTAACATTGCCATTCCTTGAGAAGGGAAATTATTTGGAGTTCCTCTGCATGGGAGATTTATTCAGCAACTTATTTATATCAGAATGGATTCATGGATATTTATTTTAAACACTGGGTTATAATCAAATAAATANTTCAGTTCATGTGGAAAGTGCCCAAAGAAGTGAACCTCACTCTCTTTTTTTATGGGGAAAGGAGGAAAGTTTCTCCACTGGGTTTCTTCATCTTTGAGACAGTGGAGGGCTTGGAACAATACGTCAGAAAGAATTATACTTCACTTCTTCAGCAGCCATTTCACATTTTGTGAGAACTGCATATTCATGTCGGTAAAACAGCCAAGTAGGAACCAGATGACAACTCAGTTTTCCTGAAAATCAGGAAATCAATCAAGCTGCCAAAATGAGATGACTGCATTGTGAAATACTGCTAACAGTCCAGAAAGTTGTTTTAAGTAAGAATGTTTTGAAATGGAAATTCTCTGTTTCTCTTCTCCTTCTTCCTCCCTGCCTCCCTCCTCTCTCTCCTTCCTTCCCTTCACTCCTTTTCAAGGTCGATGGTTAAAAGCCCACCGTTCAACTAACATGTTCAGCCTAGGTGTGAGTTTTCAAAAAACAGGCGAGATGACATGTGGCTCTCTCTGCCTCTCTCCCAAATTTTTCCTTTGTTCCAACTGACACCCTTCTCTGCCCTTCCAGGAGCCTGCCTGCCATTGTCCATACCTGTCTCTCCTGTTTCCTGTCCTTTTTTAAAACAGTGAAGCCATGACTTCAGCCACCTCCCCAACAATCAGGAATAAAATGATTCCAGAAAACTCTCTCTGTGTCTAGTGTTAAGCTGTACCTTTTAAACTTGGTTTAAATATATAAAACAAACTTCTAGTTTTAGAATAGTTTTAGATTTATATAAAAGCTGCCATCCCTGGTGGCTCAGATGGTAAAGAATCCGCCTGCAATGTGGGAGACCTTGGTTTGATCCCTGGGTCCGGAAAATACCCTGGAGGAGGGCATGGCGACCCACTCCAGTATTCTTGCTTGGAGAATCCCATGCACAGAGGAGCCTGGCAGGCTACAGTCCAAGGGATTGCAAAGAGTTGGACACGACTGAGCGACTACACACTTTTCTTTCCATGCGCTCCATATACAGTTTCCCTATTATTAATATCTAAAATTAGTATGCTATGTTTATCACAACTAATAAATAAATATTGATATATTATTAACTAAAATCTACATTTTTATATTTCCCTAAAGTCACTCAGTCGTGTCCGACTCTCTGTGACCCCATGGACTGTAGCCTACCAGGCTCCTCTGTCCATGGGATTTTCCAGGCAATAGTACTGGAGTGGATTGCCATTTCCTTCCCCAGAGGATCTTCCCGACCCAGGAATCGAGCCTGCGTCTCCAGCATTGTAGACAGACACTATCGTCTGAGCCACCAGGGAAGTCCTAATTTTTACCTATTCTCTGCTGTTTCAGGATCCCATTCAGTTTGCTACATGTCTCCTGAGGTTCTTCTCGGCAGTGACAGTTTCTAAGACTTAGCTTATTTTCAGTAATTTTAACAATTTTTAAGAGTACTGGTCAGGTATTTTGTAAAATGTCTCTCAGTTAGGGTTTGTCTGATGCGTTCTCATGGTAAGACTGGGATAATGTGTTCTGGGGACAAAAGTCACATGGGTAAAATGTGATCATATTATATCATGAGTTTGTTGTTGTTTAGTTATTTAGTGTCAAAATGATTTATCACTGTCAGTGTTAACCTTGATTACTTAAGTAAGGTTGTGTTAGCCAGATTTCTCCACTGTTCGGTTATTTCCTCCCTCTTTAACATTGCCATTCCTTGAGAAGGGAAATTATTTGGAGTTCCTCTGCATGGGAGATTTATTCAGCAACTTATTTATATCAGAATGGATTCATGGATATTTATTTTAAACACTGGGTTATAATCAAATAAATAACATAATAAAATAAAAATAATAAAAGTTTTACTTTTTGGCTTGATTTGCAGGTTTTCTTCCTTTTGTGTGGACTGAGCCCATCTCCCTGAAAGGACCTGGAGGTACTGTCCACACCCAGAGAGTCCACTCATCAATCCTGCAGACACATGGCATCCCAGGGGTCGTGGAAACGGTTTTCACTTCTCCCATCTGGATGCTGGTCGGTCCACAGAGCCCACTTTAGACAGGCATCCTGAAGGCCCTTCTTCCTCTTGCCCGTTTCCTTACTGATCACCTCAGTCTTTTCCACCCCTATGTCCACTGACCCCTGGGTAAGGAATCTGGGGACCTTTGCCCTATCTGCGTGAAATAGTAAAGCTAAATACAACAAATTGAACATTCACGGGCATTAAAGCTGTCCTCTACGTGGATGTTTCCTGGGTGCACTCTTTCCGGCACTTGGCATATATCGTTTCTAATCCTCTAGTGACAGGGTCATTGCTAGTTCCATTTTACAGATGTGGAAACTGGGACTCTGAGAGTTTAAAAAATACACCCAGGGGTTTTTCTCCTGCCGCATGGTTTGCTCCTTCTCATAGTCTCCTTCACTAGTCCCTCTTCTTTGCTTCCACTTCCTATGTGACCACGTGCAAACCACTTCCCTCTGAGCCTTAATTTCTTGTCTGGCGATACTGTTGGATGAATTCAATGAGATATATAGAAAGTCTTCTGCACAGGGCTCAATAAATAGCATCTGTTATTACTTTTAATTTAATGAGGATTAATTTTTTTAAAAAAAGACCTCTTTCTACTCGTTTCCCTTTTACATTTATCCTCACCTCTTAAGGGTCTCATCTATTCTCATGGCTTTAAATACGATCTATATGTCAGTGAATACCAAATGTATATATCTACCTTGGATCTTTCTTTTAAATTTCAGACACCTTCACGTGAGTGTTTTGAAACAAAGTTGGAGGTTCTGGACTTCCCTGATGGTACAGTAGATAGGAGTCGCCTGCCTGTACAGGGGCAGGGGTTCAATCCCTGGTCCGGGAAGGTTCCACATGCTGTGGAACAGCAGAGCCTGTGCATCACAACCACTGAAGCCTGCGCGCTATAGCTCCCATGAATCACAGCCACTGAGCCCGTGCGCCACAGCTATTGAAGCCTGCATGCCTAGAGCCTGCACTCTGCAACAAGAAGCCACCACAGTGAGAAGCCTGTGCACTGCAGCGAAAAGTAGCCCCCACTCACTGCAACTCGAGAGCGAGCCCGTGCACAGCAACAAAGACCCAGCACAGCTAAAATTCAGCTAGTCAATTAACCTGCGTGCTAAACTGCTTCAGTCGTGTTCCTCTCTTTGTGACCCATGGACTGTAGCCCACCAGGCTCCTCTGTCCATGGGATTCTCCAGGCAAAAGTACTGGAGTGGGTTGCCATTCCCTTCTCCAGGGGATCTTCCCAACCCAGGAACAGAACTCGCATCTCTTATGTCTCCTGCATTGGCAGGCAGGTTCTTTACCACTAGCATTTGGGAAGGCAATTAATTAACAACAACATCAAAAGAAGCTGGAGATTCTACTTCCAGGAGTTGCAGAGTATCCTGCATTGTATTATAATAAATATGGACGCTGGGTAAATAAAAGAATACAATTATTTGAAGGGACTGGAGAGAATAAAAAAAAGAAGAAAAATTGGAAGGGAGTTAACTGCGGATAGAAAGGAGGTGCAATGGATAAGACTTGTGATTATGAGGATTTTTGCCTGAAGGCACTACCCAGAACAATTCTAGCATAGGATAACCAGAATTCAAGCATGATGTTGCTGGTCTTACTGGTTTGACAAGTCAAGAGAATCAAGTTTAGAAAGGAAATCCAAGATAGGAAGAAGCCACAGAGGCTTCTTTAAAATGCATATAAAATTTGACCAAACCCTTAGCTGACTCCTGACCTGTGCATGTACAAGGGATACTCCAAAGAGCCAAGCAGAAAACAACCAGAAAAAGACAACTGGAAACTAAAAGAACTGAGCAGAAATATTAGAGGCTGCTCATCTCAAGGGACACGGATTTGAAATTTTATGCCTGCCAAGTTAACTGCCTGATAAAAATAGTCTCTAGAGGAAGATAACAGAATCTAGATTTTCTACAATGTATCAGCTACAATGCTCAGTATTAGAAGATTTTTTTTAATGCTGAACTTGCAAATAAGCATGGAAATGTGAACCATAGCTAAAAGAAAGCAGTCAATAGGAAGCAATTCTGAAATAACTCAGATATTTAACTAGTTGGTGAAGCTTTCAAAGTGGCTATAATATATGTTCAAGAACCTTAATAAATGCACTCAGAATGAATGAGCAAGTGGTCAAATTCATCAGAGAACTAGAAACAATTAATAAGAGATAATTCTAGAGTGAAAACCATAAATGAAAAATTCACTAGATAGGTGTCATACTACATGATCCGTGGCAGGTTAGGACCATGGTGGCAGAGCCTTGGACACTGAGGAACCACACAGATGGAGGGCTGACTGTAAGTTATACACAGTTTTGACTACACAGAGGATCTGTACCCTAACTCCTGTATTGCTCAAAAGTCAACCATACATTCTTTCTCAGAGTTTCTTTGAAAGAGATATGAATACTTAAAGTGAAGAATATACCACTACATTGCAGAGTTTATAATATATGTCCATTTAACAAATATGAAGACAACAGCACAAAAGATAAGCTGGGGAAAGAACTTTACTCTTTCAAGATTCTCGTATTTAATGTGACATGATAGAATGTAAGATCCAAGTAGACTATGACAAATTTAGGATGCATATTATAATCACCAGAAAAGCCACTAAAAACTAATGCAAAATAAGAATTAAAACAAAATGAGTAAAACATTCAATTAACCAAACAAAGGCAAGAAAACGTAGATGGAAAAAACAGAAGTAACAGATAGTAGACCTAAATCCAACCATATTTATGGTTACATTAATGTAAATTACCTAAACACTACAAATGAAAGGCAGAGATTGTCAAAAAGGGTAGAAAAGACCCAACAACTTGCTATCTACATGAGAAGTACTTTAAAGAAAGACACAGGTCGATTGAAAGTAAAAGGATAAAAAATCATAAGACTATGAAAACAGTAAACACAAGACAGCATGAGTGCCTAGAGCATACCAAGTCAAAAAGATCTCAGGACAAAGGTATGGGAGACAAAGAGGGACATTCACAAAATCAAAGGGCCAGTTTTCACCAGAAAGACACAACCATCTTAAATCGTTAAGATTATGTAACACTTATGTAACATGTAAATGTGTCTGTGCCTGATAGAGCTTCAAAAGGCATGCATACTGACAGAACACACCCAATATATCTATTTCATTTTTTGTGTGTTTCATATCACTAATATCCTTCCTTAGCTATTTTAATGTCTATTATGCTTGTTCTAAACTTTTGTTTAGAACATTTGTTCTTATCTGTTTGAACACATATTCTTCTGAAGGCAGGGCTCCTTGGATGTCTTTTTGTTTTGGCTTCTTTGTCTAATAATGAACAGTGGGGAAAAGCAAAGGTCATACCTAGTCTGTATAATGATAAGATAGTGGGCAACCTTGCCCTGTTTCAAAGGAAGTTTGCTACTAAAATACTTAATGTTGCAATTAAGCATGAATGTTTACTGGGTTTTGGTGGATACATTTAAATAGGTTAAGGAAGTTAACTTTTTTCCAAATTTGCTAATTTTTTTTTAATTGCATGACTTAAATTGCACTGAATGCCTTTTCTGTAAAAATATCATGTTTTCCCTTTTGCATCTGTTTATATAATGAATATATTAATGTATTTTCTAGTAGATTCTCATGGTGAATCCTTCCTGGTTACAACACATAGGTGCCTATCTATTATAAACATCTTGTGGTACGCCGGTTACAATCTATGAACCAGTACTAATATACTCTCATTAACTACAGTTCACAGTTTACTTTAATGCTCAGCCTCTGCGTTGCATAGTTCCACGTGCTTTGATAAACGCACAATGTCATGTATCCACAATTATAGTATCGTATAGAATAATTTTACTGCCCTAAGTGAATCTATCTATTAATCACCCCATCCCACATCCTGCCTGTTGAAGCCCTGGCAGCTAGTTTTTTTTTTTTTTTTTTTACTCTTTCTATAGTCTTCCCTTTTCCAGAATGCCATAGAGTTGGACTCATAGAGTAGGCAGCGTTTTCACACTAGTTTGTTTAGCCATATGCATTTAAAGTTCCCCCATGTCTTTTTGTGACTAGATAACGCTTATTTTTCTTACTCAACGTTCCATTGTCTGGATGCGCCACCATTTGCTCATCCATTAACCTCTTGAAAGATATCTTGGTTGCTTCCAGTATTGGGCAATTATGAATACAGCTGGTATAAGTATGTGTGCAGATTGTTGTGTGAGCACATGTTTTTAACTCAGTTCAGTAAATGCCTAAGAGCACAAGTGCTGGACTGCATGGTAAGCCTTTGTTCAACCTCATAAGAAATTTTCAAACTGTTTTCCGAAGTGGCTGCATCATTCTGCATTCCTACCAGCCAGGACTGAGCTCCTGTTGCTTCACATCCTTATCCGCCTTTTGTGCTGTCAATAATTTGATTTTTAGCCAATCCAATAGTTGTGTAGTGGTATCACATTGTTGTTTTAATTTGTAATTCCTTAAGGACATATTACATAGATCATATTTTCATGTGCTTATTTCCCATCTGGCCATCTTCTTTGGCAAAGTGTCTATTCAGATTTTTTTTTTTTCCCATTTGAAAGATTAGATTGGGGAATTCTCTGGTGGTCCAATAGTTAGGATCCTGTGCTTTCACTGCCGAACGCCCAGGTTCAATCCCTGATCAGGAACTAAGATCTGGCAAGCCATGTAGCACAAGCCAAAAAAAAAAATTTTGTTTTCTTGCTGTTATGGGTTCTTTGTATATTTTGGATACATGTCTTCTACCAGATACATGCTTTGCAAATATTTTCTCCCAGTCTGTGACTTACCTTTTCATTCTCCCAACAGTGTCTTTTGCAGAGTATAAGTTTTCAGTTTTAATGAAGTTCAACTATGTATCTATGTTTTCATGACCCTGCTTTTCATGTTATACCTAAAATCTCATCACCAAATCCAAGGTCACCTAGATTCTCTCCTGTATTATATACTCATCTGACTTGAAATGCTTGCCTTTTTCATTCTTCTTCACAGTATAACCCTCTTCTGACTGCATCCTAGAAGTTTCTGGCTATTTTCTTTTGTCTTCATTGAATTCATTACAATACTGCTTCTGTTTTATGTTTGTTTTTTTGGCCACTAGGCGTGTGGGATCTGAGCTCCCCGACCAGGAATCAAGCCCAGCCCCCTGCACTGGAAGATGAAGTCTTAATCACTGGGCCACCAGGGAAGTCCCTGGGCTATTTTCTAGTTTTCCCTATTTCAGCAGCCCTATTTCTGAATACTTTATTTCTCAGATACTAGTTTTCGTCCCTCTTGGGCAATCATCTCCCTGAGTCAGTAAAAGACAACTACTTTTTCAGTTTTCCAGTGTCTCTGATCTCAGAGTTGTGTCCTCTGATTTTTGGACAACCATCACTCCATTCTTTAATCCTCAAAACACTGCCAGAGGTCTAAAAGGAAAGAAAGCAAAAGATAAGGAGGCAGCATTTGCTAGTTTCCAGAACCAATCTCAGGACATAAAAGAGCAAACACTTCCCAAACTTTGTAATTCCAGTCTGTTTGATCTAAATTCATATCCAGTGCTCACTTGTTAATTAACAGCCTTCTTTATTGATTTTCTTTGCAGAACTACTAAGGAAAATTTTAAGAAAAAATATTCAGTTACAGAATTTAAACTGACAAAATCTCTTATATCAGAAATGAAAAGCAAATTAATTTCTTCCTATTTGCCTTTTCCTTTTGTAATTGAGTAATTTGAGTTTCTAAAGGTTCTAACAATCATGTGTTCAATATTTTATTTCATTTGAAAACAATAACAGTAAGAAATGTGTTTGATGGACTTGTTAGGTAATTTTTATAACTGACTGCTGTTTCTGATTAAGTATGCTTTCACAAAGATAAACTACTAAATCATTCACATAATTTCTGTCTGACATGTTTAATTTAAGCTTAGGCAAAGAGAGTGTATTAGTTACCTCGGGGTGTGGTAAGAAACTTCCACAAACCGGGTGACTTTATAGTTTAAAGAGATTCATTTTCCCATGGTTCCTGGAGGCCAGAAGTCTGAAATCAAGATGTTAGCAGAGCCATGCTCCCTCTGAAGAATTTAGGGAGAAGAAGACTCCTCCCCAGACTCTTTCTAGCTTCTAGTGGTTACCAGCAATCCTTGCCATTCCTGGGCTTATAGCTACATCACTCCAGCTTCTGCTTCTGTCTTCATGTGACCATTTTCTCTGTGTGTGTATATCTTTCCAAATCTCCATCTTCCTTATAAGGACACCAGAGGATTTAGGGTCCACCCTATTCCAGCGTGACCTCATCTCACTAATTACATCTGCAAAGACCTTCTTTCAAATAAAGTCATGGTCACAGGTATCAGGGGTTAGAACTTCACTGCATCATTTTGGGGAACACATTTTAACCCACAACAGAGTGCAAGCCAGAGGTCTCAGGTATAAAAACCAAAAGTGACACACTGAAGAAAAAAAAACACAGGACAAAATGTGCTGCAGGAAGAGTAACTGGAGGTGGTGGTGTGGTGTGTGGTTATAGCTGTCAAGAAGGGCTGCTTCAGATGGAGACAGTGCCTGCTCTAAATCTTCAAAGAGAAGCAGGGTCTAAATATGCTTGACTTCAGTCCCCGAAAGAATGAGGAAAGCAAAGACCCAGATCCCCAATATTAACTAAAGAAGAAAGAAGATAGTGCTAAGTTGTGTCTGACTTTTGTGATCCCGTGAACTGTGGCCTGCCAGACTCCTCTCTTCACGGGATTCTCCAGGCAAGAATACTAGAGTGGGTTGCCATTTCCTTGTCCAGGGGAACTTCCCAACCCAGAATTGAACCCAAGTCTCCCGTATTGCAGGCGGATGCTTTACCGACTGAGCTATACAGGAATCAAAGTGGCTGATTTAAGTTACAAGCAAAATAATCACAGCTGAACGTGAGCAGGATGTGATGGACGAGGTCTCATACCTGCTCAGCAGCCCAGGTTACTGAAGGCAACACACTCGCTATACCTTTAATTTTTGCTTCTTTTGTTTGTTTTGCTTCATTATTGGCTAATCAAGTGTTCTGGTAAACATTTCTCATCTATATTATTAGTTGGCATTTCCCTCAACCATTTGTTCAAATCTCAGAAAGCAGTGGCTGTGCTATCGTGCCACATAAGATTCATTATAATAATTTTGTGTGGGATTAATACTGATTTTTCTATTGCTCCTTTTCTACCCCCAGTTTTCATAAAATATATATTTATTTGACTGCTTTGGGTCTATGGAGGGGGTATATGGGCTTGAAGTTGCAACGCATGGGCTTAGTTGCCCCATGGATGTGGGATCTTAATTCCCCAAACCAGGGATCAAACCAGCAACCCCTGCATTTGGAAGGTGGATTCTCAACCATTGGACCACCAGGGAAGTCCCCTTAGGTTATTTTTTAATTGTGGTTAAGATACATACTATATGGTAACTGTCCATTTCCCTATGATTTTGATTATTCTGAGTACTTCATATACATGGAATCATATATCCATCTTTTTGGGACTGGCTTTTTTTCACTCATCATAACGTCATCCATGTTATACCATATTGTGGAATTCTCAAGTCTGAATAATATGTGTATACCACGTTTTTGTATCTGTTCATCTACTGATGGACACTTGAGTTGCTTCCGTGTCTTGGCTGTTGTGAATAATACTGCCATGCTTATATGGGTGCACAGATATCAGTTTGGGATCCTGTTTTCAATTATTTTGGGTATATACCCAGATGTGGAATTGTTGACTCATGGTAACTTTCTTTTTTTGAGAAATTACCATAATGTTTTCCACAGAGGCTATACCATTTTACACTGCCACCAACAGTGCAAAAGGGTTCCGTTTTCTTCACATCTTTACCAACACTTGCTGCTTTCTGATTTGATGACAGTGGCCATCCTAATGGGTATGCAGTGGTGTCTCATACTCTCTCCATGCCTAGACCAGCAGCTTGCCATACAGCGCAGCAGAGTGGCCTACTGAGGATCTAGACGAGTCTCCAACTGAGACAACATCTCATGAGGCTGGGGTGCTGGCCTGCAGGATGTACTACGTGTCTGAAATCATGAAGCAACGTCTCAGCACACATTACTTCTTCTAACTGCAGGTATGGAAACTATGAGGTGGAGGTGGGATAGCCTTTCAATATTAAGTGAAATGACCTACCAAATAATTGCTGCTTATCTCTGTGACTTGGGACACTGCTGACTTGGGACTAGGGATACAAGAGCTTATACTACTCAGTTCAGTTCAGTTGCTCAGTTGTGTCTGACTCTTTGTGACTCCATGGACTGCAGCACACCAGGCTTCCCTGTTCATCACCAATTCCCATAGCCTACTCAAACTCATGGCCATTGAGTCGGTGATGCCATCCAACCATCTCATCCTCTGTTGTCCCCTTCTCCTCCTGCCTTCAATCTTTCCCAGCATCAGGGTCTTTTCCAATGAGTCAGCTCTTCGCATCAGGTGGCCAAAGTATTGGAGTTTCAGTTTCAGCATCAGTCCTTCCAATGAACACCCAGGACTGATCTCCTTTAGGATGGACTGGTTGGATCTCCTTGCTGTTCAAGGGACTCTCAAGAGTCTTCTCCAACACCTTATAATACTATAAGGGGAAAAAACAATGTTTCCAGTGTTGGTCATTTGGGGCTTTTATGCCACAAACAGTGAGGTGGAAAAGGGGTCATTGTGTTAGCTAGGGGAACTGATCCTGAAGAATCTTGACAATCAAAGTAAAAATGTTATAGCTTCAAAGTTGGGCATGAGAGAATCTGAAATCTGATCTGTCATTCTAGAGCAGGACTCATACTACCAAATCAAGTGGAAAAAGCTAATGTTAAGACCACCACATCCACAAAGGACAGAATTATCAAGGGCTAGATGCCTTGAGAAGGTAAATTTGGTATGAAATCCCAAATCACTGAGTGCCTGTGTGAGGGCAAAGCAAATATGGCATAAATTACAGAAGGAGAAAGTCATACATGCCAATTGCATTCTCATAAGCTGTTACAAAATAAAGACATCACCTCTAGCCATATGTCTTTCATTGCTTTGTATACATTTATACATTTAATAAATTTTTTCCTTCCTCTTCTCTACTTCCATTATTTATTTTTGGAAAGTAAGTTGTGGTTAATTATACAATTTTTAAAAACCAGGTTTATTGAGGTATAATTTATTATACCGAAATTTATCCTTTTAAAGTGTACAGTTCAATGAGTTTTGACAGGAGTATAGTCATATAACCACCACCACAATTAAGACATAAAATATTCCTTTTACCTCCAAAATTCCCTCATGCTCCTTCAAAGTCAATTTGCTCCCCTAACTCCCAGTCTTTGGCAAACACTGATCTGAATTTTGACCCTATGGCTTTGCCTTTTACAGAATGTCATTAATATGGACTTGGACACTACATACCCCTTTGTGTCTGACATCTTTCACTTGACATAGTCTTTTGAAATATATGAAATGCTTAAAGAAATAAAAATGCCATCATACTATGAGTGAAAAACAAGACCCAAATTGGAACACAGAGATATAAGAAGCTGACAAGCTCTGAAAGAGGGCTTAAAAGGATATGGGGGATAGGACAAGATGGTCTAATGTAATTTAATCGGTCACAGAAGAAGAGACTGGAGAGAAGCAATGTTTAGAAAAGCAATTAATGAGAGTTTTTCAGACTTGAATCCTCTGATACAGGCTGTAGAATGTATACCAAGCAAGATAAATAAAAAAGAACCACATCTAAGCACAATATAGTAAACCTCAGAAAATCAAAGACAAGGAGTAGCCTTCAAAAGCAACTCAAGAGAACAGGCAGATGACTTACAAAGGAACAACAAACTGACTAATAGCAGGCTTTTCAACAGCAACAGTAAATTTAGACTATTGGCATAGTGTCCAAAGTGCCAAGAGAAAAACAGCTCTCAGCCTGACCTGATAACCAGAAAATTGTCTTTCAAGAAAAACCATGAACTAAAGATATTTTCAGATAAACAAATACCAACTAGCCTTCTCTGAAGGAATTTCTAAAGTATATAACTACAGCAGAGGGAAAAAGATCCCAGTGAGAAGATACAAGAAAGAGTGGAAGGCATTAAAAAAAAAAGATGTAGGCAAATCTGAGCAAACATTTTGTATAGTGATAATAAAAGGTCAAGGCTTGTGGTAAAGAGGGGTTGGTGAGAGCAATTTCTCTCTTCTTTAAGATATCTTTCAAAAACTGTAAGATATAGGGAGGATTAAAAAGCTGTCAACTCCATTTTCAGGAAAGCTGAGTGACAGATATCTGTACAAGTCAAAAATGCCTAAGTGCTGCCAGAGGCATCACAGAACCCACACGGGGATCAAGTAGATACCATGGGGATTAAGTGAACAGAAAGAGGCCAGAGGTGACAGATCTCAGAAAATATTAGTAAAACTACATTTCCTGTGGGTAACGGGCTCATCCTGAAGTGAGCAACCTACATCCTTTACACACCACAAGAGATGAGAATGCTGGAAACCACCAGGCAGAAGGCAACTGGTCAGAAGCTTGTGTGGATAGAAGTACAGAAAAGATAAAGGGAGAAAAGAAGAATGACCTAGAGGTGGCAGATCTCAGAAAATGCCCACACAATACACTCACAGAACAAACCTCTTACAAACTGCTGGGCCAGAAAAATCCAACTCATTTATTGAATAAAGAGCCATAAAAAAAAAGATCTGGCACATTATTATTACAAAGATACTATAAGAAGAAAGGTGGAAAGAAAGAGCAAAAGTTAAAAGATGAAGAACCAGACAAGAAACAGATTTTTAAAATCTAACCGAAAGTTAACTATAAACAACAACAACAAAAAAACCAAATCAATTACTTCAATTAAGAAAGTCTACATAGCAAAAATGCAATAAATCAACGAAGAGATGGCACAAAAACAGGAGAAGGAATATTAAAAATAAAAAGGAAAAGCTGAAATTAATAAGTTAGAAAACAAAAAGAACCAAGACAGAAAAACATCCTAACTTAATGAAGAAAAGATGCAAGAAAGCACAAATACACAAAAATAAGAAATAACCATGGAAACAAAAAAAAGTTTAGAGAATCACTTAAAAATTACTTTGTTGGGAATTCCCTGGTAGTCCAGTGGTTAGGACTCCATGCTTTCACTGCCGAGGGCCCAGTTTCAATCCCTGATCAGGGAACTAAGATCCCACAGTTCAGTTCAGTTCAGTTGCTCAGTCATGTCTGACTCTTTGCGACCCCATGGACTGCAGCACGCCAGGCCTCCCTGTCCATCACCAACTCCTGGAGTTTACTCAAACCCATGTCCATCGAGTCGGTGATGCCATCCAACCATCTCATCCTCTGTCGTCCCCTTCTCCTCCTGCCTTCAATCTTTCCCAGCATCAGAGTCTTTTCCAAAGAGTCAGTTCTTCACATCAGGTGCACAAAGTATTGGAGTTTCAGCTTCAGCATCAGTCCTTCCAATGAATATTTAAGACTGATTTCCTTTAGGAAGGATCAGTCTGGTAGGATCTCCTTGCAGTCCAAGGGACTCTCAAGAGTCTTCTTCAACACCACAGTTCAAAAGCATCAATTCTTTGGCGCTCAGTTTTCTTTATGGTCCAACTCTCACATCCATACATGACCACTGGAAAAACCATAGCTTTGACTGGACAGACCTTTGCAGGCAAAGTAATGTCTCTGCTTTTTAATATGCTGTCTAGGTTGGTTATAACTTTTTTCCCAAGGAGCAAGCATCTTTTAATTTCATGGCAGCTGTCATCATCTGCAGTGATTAGTGACAGTGGCTCAGTCATGTCCAAATCTTTGCAATTGTATAGTCCATGGAATTCTCCAGGCCAGAAGACTGGAGTGAGTAGCATTTCCTTTCTCCAGGGGATCTTCCCAACCCAGGGATCTAACCCAGGTCTCCCACATTGCAGGCAGATTCTTTACCAGCTGAGCCACAAGGGACAAGCTATTTGGCCAAAAAAAATTTTTTTTGTTTGTTTAACCCTATGTAAGCAATTTTGAAAACCTATATGAAATATATCATTGTGAGGAGTTATATAATTTATTAAAATAAATAAAATAAGAAGAACATAAAAATATGATGGTTTTTAAAGAACAATTCTAAAAAAAAAAATCAGTCCCAGATTTCACAAGGAAGTGCTACCAAGCCTTTAAGAAGTCTAACGTGTAATTCCAAAATCCTTTTTGAAGCTATTTCAAGGCACTGAAAATGAAGAAAACTTTCAAGTTATTTCTATAAAGTAGGTATAACATTAATATCCAAATCTGATGAGGAAGGAAATTACAGACCACTATTACTTCTGAGTATTTATGCAAAAATACTGAGTATTAGTTGTCAACTGCTATGAGATAAATTACCACAAATACAGCAGCTTAAAACAATATACAGTTATTGTCTCAGTTTCCATTGCTTAGGAGTCTGAACACAGCTTTTGAGCTTTTGTCTTCAGGTTCTCACAAGGTAACAATCAAGGTGCCGGTCAGGCTGCACTCTCATCTGGGGATCACATCCTTTTTCAAGCTCACATGGTTGTTGGCAGAATTCATTTCTTTGTGGCTGTAAACTCAAAACAGTGGATATCTTCAAAGGCAGCAGGAAAGCTCTGACTTCAGAGAAAGCCCTAAACTCTCTTTTAAAGCCTTTACCTGATCAGGTAAGGCTTATCCAAAGTAATCTCCCTTTCATCAAGTCAAAAGTCAACAGATTAAGGACTTAATTACATCAACAAAATCCCTTAGTCTTTGCCACATTACATAAACATAGTCACGGGAGTGATATACTCTATTATATTTCGTATATATGAAATATATGTCTACCTTCAAGAGAAAGGGATCATACAAATACTGCCTAAGTACACTAAGTAACATATAGAAAAAACAAAAACTAGGAATACATTAAAGACAACACGTTACAATCGAGTAAGATTATTTTAAAAATACAAAGATAGTTCAGTATAAGGATATAATTTTCACAGATACTAAGAAAGCTTTGATAATGTTCAACAAACCATCCTTGATTTTAAAATCCTCTAAAAAATAGGGATAGATTCTTCTTTATATCCCCAAAACAAATATAATGCTTAATGAGGAAACACCAGGAGCATTTTCATTGAAATTAGGAAAAGTCTGTCTACTACCGAGACTGTTATTAATGTTATACTAGAGATACTACCAACACAATGGGCGAAGACTGAAAAAGGTTCAGAAGTACAGAAATTGGAAAGGAGGGGGTCTATTACTCTTTGCACATGATGTGACTATACACTTGGAAAATGCAAGATAATCAACTGAAAACTACTACAAATAATAAGAAAATCCAGTAAAGTAGAACATAAGTAATTTTCACATATGCAAATACTAATCAGAAAATACACTGAAAGGAAAGGCCTCATTCACTACAGCAACAAAAATATAAAATACTCAGGAATAACACTAACAGAAATGGGTAAGACCTAGTAAGCATGGGGTGGAGTGGGGTGGGGTGGGGTGGGGAGTAGAGTGAAAATACTGACGCACATAAGCACACAAAAGACTTCAGAAAATAGACCTTATTACAGAATAAGTTCAGTTCAGTCACTGAGTTGTCACTGAGTCTCTTTGAGACTCCATGGACTACAGCACACGAGTCTTACCTCTCCATCACCAACTCCCAGAGCTTGCTCAAACTCATGTCCATTGAGTCGGTGATGCCATTCAACCACCTCATCCTTTGTCGTCCCCTTCTCCTCCTGCCTTCAGTTTTTCTCAGCATCAAGGTCTTTTCCAATGAGTCAGTTCTTCACATCAAGTGGCCAAAGTACTGACCTTCAGTTTCAGCCTCAGTCCTTCCAATGAATATTCAGAACTGATTTCCGTTAGGATGGACTTGTTTGACGTCCTTGCAGTCCAAGGGACTCTCAAGGGTCTTTTCCAACACCACAGTTCAAAAGCATCAATTCTTCGGCGCTCAGCTTTCTTTATGGTCCAACTTTCACAACCATACATACATGACTACTAGAAAAGCCTCAGCTTTGGCTTTATGGACCTTGCTGGTAAAGTAATGTCTCTACTTTTTAATATGGTGTCTAGGTTTGTCATAGCTTTTCTTCCAAGGAGCAAGTGTCTTTTAATTTCATGGCTGCAATCACCATCTGCAGTGATTTTTGGAGCCCAAGAAAACAGAGTCAGTCACTGTTTCCATTGTTTCCCCAGCTATTTGCTATGAAGTGACGGGACTGGATGCCATGATCTTAGTTTTTTGAATATTGAGTTTTAAAGACAATATCAAAAAAGGTTTTGATTTTCCCTTTAAAAATATCAAATGATTTATTTTAAAATTTTTATTTTTCATTGAAGGATAATTGCTTCACAATATTCTGTTGGTTTCTGCCATACGTCAACACGAATCAGCCACAGGTATATGCATGCCCCCACCCTCTTGAACCTCCCTTCTACCTTCCACCTCATCCCATCCTTCTAGGTTGTTACAGAGCCCCTGTTTGAGTTCCCTGAGTCATACAGCAAATTCTCATTGACTATGTATTTTACGTATGGCGGTGTATGTTTCCACGTTACTTTCTCCATTTGTCCCACCCTCTCCTTCCTCCCCAGCCCCCACGCCTGTAAGTCTGTTCTTTACATCTGTGTCTCCACTGCTGGCCTGCAAACAGCTTCATCGATACTGTCTTTCTAGAGCCCATATATATGTGTTAGTATACGGTATTTGTTTTTCTCTTTCTGACTTTACTTCACTCTGTATAACAGGCTCTACGTTCATCTACCTCATTAGAACTGACTCAAACGTATTCCTCTTTATGGCTGGGTAATATTCCATTTTATATATGTACTACAGCTTCTTTATCCATCTGTCAATGGACATCTAGGTTGCTTCCATGTCCTAGCTACTGTAAATAGTGCTGCAATGAACCGTGGGGGTACATATATCTTTTTCAATTCTGGTTTCTTCAGGATATATGCCTAATAGTAGGATTTCTAGGTCATATGGTAGTTTTACTCCTAGTTTTTAAAGGAATTTCAATACTGTCTTCCATAGAGGCTGTATCAATTTACATTCCCACCAACAATGCAAGAGGGTTCCCTTTTCTCCACACCCTCTCTTCTTTTTATGACCAATTTCATCCCCAAAGTTATGGAAAAACAAATAATAATAGCCAGCAAAAGGTCATCTATATGATCATCGAAAACACAGAAAATACTTAAGGATAATTTAATAAATATGCACAAAACCTTTGCACTGAAATCTATAAAACATTTCTGAGTTAAAGACACACATTCATGGAAAAAATAGTCTATTAATGGATTGTAAGACTCATATTGTTTAAGCTATTCCCCCTAAACTGATATAGAGACTCAATGAAATTCCAATCAAAATCTCCATAAGTTTATTATGGAAACTGACAAGCTGATTCTAAAACTTATGTGGAACTGCAAAGGATATAAATACTCAAAATAACCTTAGAAAAGGAAAGTAAATTTGGAGATATTATTCTAAATGCCTTCAAAGCTTATAATAAAGCGAAGAAAATCAAGACAGTGTAACACTGGCAAAAGCACAAATAGATCAATGTAATAGAGTCAAGGAATAGATCCACACATTGTACGGTCAAATTATTTTCGACAAACTCATTAAATAGAGAAAGAAAAATCTTTTTTTCAAAATGGTTCTAGAGGGACTTCCCTGGTGGTCCAGGGGTTAAGAAACCACCTTGCAATGCAGGGTACATAGGTTAGATCCCTGGTCAGGGAACTAAGATCCCACATGGCAAGGGGCAACCAAGCCTGAGCACTGCAGTGAAGATCCCATGTGCTGCAACTAAGACCCGATGCAGCCAAATAAATAAATAAATTTTTCAAATGGCACCTGAAGTATAATTTATACACAGTGAATGCACAGATTAAAAGTGCACAGTTCCGCCATTTTTAACAAATGTGTGTACAAACTAATACATTCATACTCTTGTCAATTCCCAGGTTGATGGCCTTAAACATATGAAAGAATGCTCAAGCTCTCTCATAATAATAGAAATTCAAGTTAAAACTATATCAAAATATTATTTTTTCACCTATCAGAGCGGCAAAAATCTAAAAGCTTGCTAAAATGAAGCTGTGGGAAAACAGGCCCTCTCACACGTGGTTTATATGAGTGTCAACTGGCAGAGTCCTTATGGAGAGCTATCCCATTTCCAAATGCATATAGCCTTTGACACAGGAATTCTTTTTTTATTTTTATTTTTTCAATTTACTTTATTTTACTTTACAATACTCTATTGGCTTTGCCATACATCGACATGAATCCACCACAGGTGTACACGAGCTCTCAATCCTGAATCCCCCTCCCACCTCCCATCCCACAACGTCTCTCTGGATCATCCCTGTGCACCAGACCTAAGCATCCTGCATCGAACATAGACCGGCACCTTGTTTCTTACATGATAGTATACATGCTTCAACGCCATTCTCTCAAATCATCCCACCCTCTCCCTCTCCCTCAGAGGCCAAAAGTCCGTTCTATATGTCTGTGTCTCTTTTGTTGTCTCACATACAGGATCATCATTACTATCTTTCTAAATTCCATATATATGTGACACAGGAATTCTACTTTGGGTGGTTTATCCCACAGATACACTTCCATGTGTACAAAACAGTATGTGCATAAAGCTATTCTTAATCTTAGCAGAATTACTTGCAATAAGCCTGAAACAACCCAAATTTCACCTATATGGGCAGTTTGCTGTTTAGTTGCTAAGTCATATCCAACCCTTTGCAACCCCATGGACTGTAGTGCACCAAACTCCTTTGTCCATGGGATTTCCCAGGGAAGAACACCAGAGTGGGTTGCCATTTCCTTCTCCAGGGGATCTTCCCAACCCAGGAATCAAACCCACGTCTCTTGCACTGGCAGTCGGATTCTTTACCACTGAACCACCAGGGAAGTTCACCATGAATTTGTTACTTAGCCACAACAATTAAATTCAAAAGAACAGGTCTAAAATACTAGAATATTATAGTATGTAATCAAAAGGCCAGGAAGTTGGAGTAAAAGAGTTCTAAGTTTTTTATACTATTCAGGAAGACTTATCTATGTATACCACTCATTGCTTACCTGTACCTTCTACCTGACTTCATGGATAACTCTGTGCCATTGGCTTAGTCCTGTAACACAAAGAAAATGCTCTTCTTAAAAAAAAAAATTGAGATATAATTGACATATGAATTAGTTTCAGGTACACAGTTGGTTCATTATCTGTATATACTGCAAAATGACCACCAAATAAGTCTAGTTAACATTCATTACCATAGTTACAATTTTTTTTTCTTGTGGTGAGAACTTTAAGAAAAGTATTAATTTGGTTGTACTGAGTCTCAGTTGCAGCATGCAGGATCTTTAGTTGAAGCATTCGACTCTTAGGACTCTTAGTCACGGCATATGGGAGGGATCCAGTTCCCTGAGCAGAAATTGAACCTGGGCCCCCTGCATTGGGAATGTGGAGTCTTAGGCACAGGACCACCAAGGAAGTCCTGTGGTGAGAACTTTTAAGTTCTCTCTTAGCATACAATACAGTATTATTAACTATAGTCCACATGTTAGACATTATAGTCCCAGGACTTATTTGTAACTGGAAGTTTGTACCTTTTGACTCCCTTAACTCATTTGCCTACCCTTAACCCCATCTCTTGGAGAAGGAAATGGCAACTCACTCCAGTGTTCTTGCCTGGAGAATCCCAGGGACGAGGGAGCCTGGTGGGCTGCTGTCTATGGGGTCACACAGAGTCGGACACAACTGAAGTGACTTAGCAGTAGCAATAGCAGCAACCCCATCTCTGGCAACCATCAATCTACTCTGTCTCTATGAGTTTGTTTGAGATCCCAAATATAATTGATATCATATAATACTTGTCTTTCTGTCTGGCTTACTTCACTTAGTATAATGCCTTCAAAGTTCATCCATGTAATCACAAATGGCAGGATTTCCTTCTTTTTTATAGCTGAATAATATTCATATATATATATATATATATATATATACAGTTGACTTATATAACACATCTTCTTTATCCATCCATCCATCAGCGGACACTTAGATGTTTCCATCTCTTGGCTAGTGCAAATAATTCTACAATGACCATAGGGATGCAAGTATCTTTTCAAGTGTTTTCATTTCCTTTGGATAAATACCCAGAGGTGGAACTGCTGGATCATTTGGTAGTTCTAGTTTTGATTTTTTTGACAAACCTTCATGCTGTTTTCCATAGTGGCTGTATCAGTTTACATTCCCACTGCCAGGAAGATTCCCTTTTCTCCATATTCTCACCAATACCTGTTACTTCTTGATTTTTTTAAAAAAATAATAACCATTCTAAAATGTGTGAAGTGATATCTCATTGTGCTTTTGATTTGCAGTCCCCTGACAGTGATGTTGAGTAGCTTCTCATGTACCTGTTGGCTATTTGTATGTCTTCTTTGGGAAAATGTTCATTCAGATCCTCTGCCCATTTAAAAACTGGATTGTTTTGTCTTTTGCTATTGAGTTGTTTGAGTTCTTTACATATTTTGGATAGTAACCCCTTGTCAGATCTATGCTTTGCAAATATTTTCTCCCATTAGATAGTCTGCCTTTTCATTTTGTTGATGGTTTCCTTTGGTGCAGGAGTTCTTTTAGTTTGACATATATATCAAACTTAATTTTACTTTTGGTGTCAAATCCAAAAAATCATTGCCAAGACTGATGTCAAAGAACTTACTGCCTATGTTTTCTTCTAGGAGTCTCAAGTCTTTAATCTATTCTCTTGCAGGTGGATGTCCAGTTTTCCCCAAATCAAAAGCAACTCAGATGTCTTTCAATGGATAAATGGTTAAACAAAATGTGGTACATTCATATCATGAAATATTGGTAGTTAAGAATTGATGCTTTTGAATTGTGGTGCTGGAGAAGACTCTTGAGAGTCCCTTGGACTGCAGGGAGAGCAAACTAGTCAATCCTAAAGGAAATCAACCCTGAATATTCATTGGAAGAACTGATGCTGAAGCTTCAATACTTTGGCCACCTGATGGGGAGAGCCAACACGTTGGAAAAGACCCTGATGCTGGGAAAGGCTGAAGGCAAAAGAAGGGGGAGGCAGAGGATGAGATGGTTGGATAGTATCACCAATTCAGTGGAGACGAATTTGGGTAAGCTCTGGGAGTTTGGAGGATAGGGAAGCCTGGCATGCTGCAGTTCATGGGGTCGCAAAGAGTATGACATGATTTAGCAACTGAACAACAATATGAAGACTAGCAGCCAGCAGTCACTGAAAGGGCTAATACAGGCTTGGAGCTTCTCAAAGGCTCCGTCCCCAAATAACTGTCATTATTTGACCTGCCTGGCTGCTGCTGCTGCTGCTAAGTTGCTTCAGTCGTGTCTGACTTTGTGTGTCCCCATAGACGGCAGCCCACCAGGCTCCCCCGTCCCTGGAATTCTCCAGGCAAGAACTCTGGAGTGGGTTGCCATTTCCTTCTCCAATGCATGAAAGTGAAAAGTGAAAGTCAAGTCGCTCAGTCGTGTCTGACTCTTAGTGACCCCATGGACTGCAGCCTACCAGGCTCCTTCACCTATGGGATTTTCCAGGCAAGAGTACTGGAGTGGGGTGCCATTGCCTTCTCAGTTCCCTGTAAACCACCACTGGTAGGGCTTGTGTTTATTTCAACTGACTCAGAGCTCATTCACTGTGAGTACCCTTTTCCCTGGAGCATTTATTGAAAATAACCAGTGGCAACTGTGTAACATCATAGGTGCTTTAGGTGATAACAACTGGGGAAGTGAAAGAAGAAGCTGACCAAAACCTTAAAGGAAAAACTTTGGAGTAAGATATCTATAGGAATACTTAAAAAGTTTCAACATATTCTTGGATATCTAGAAGGCCACTTGTATGCACAGGGCTGTGTGCACGCCTAGGAAAGGCCTGAGATGACCCTAATCTCACTCACTGCTGAGAGACCTCGAGGCTCTGCACAAGCAGGAAGTAAAGACTAAGGCACAGCTGTCAGCAGTGTGCTGGATTCTTGAAGCTATACCCTAACACTACACACACACACCCCTATACCCTAACATCACACCCAAACACACACACACACCCCATACCCTAACATCTCATACATACCCCATATCCTAACATCTCATACACATACACCCCTATACCCTAACATCACATACACACACACACCCCATACCCTAATATCACACACACACACACACACACACNGGAAGTTCTTGGTTTACATACTGTTGAAGGCCGGCTTGAAGGATTTTGAGCATTACTTTACTAGTATGTGAGATGAGTGCAATTGTGTGGTAGTTTGAACTTTTTTTGACACTGCCCTTCTTTGGGATTGGAATGATAACTGACGTTTTTCAGTCCTGTGGCCACTGTTGAGTTTTCCAAATTTGCTGGCATATTAAGTATAGCACTTTAACAACATTATCTTTAAGGATTTGAAATAGTTCAGCTGGAATTCCATCACATCCACTAGCTTTGTTCATAGTGATGCTTCCTAAGGCCCACCTGACTTCACATTCCAGGATGTCTGGCTCTAGGTGAGTGATCACACCATTGTGGTTGTCTGGGTCATTGGGAGCTTTTTTGTATAGTTCTTCTGTGTATTCTTGCCACCTCTTCTTAGTATCTTCTGCTTCTGTTAGGTCCATACCATTTCTGTCCTTTATTGTGTCCATCTTTGCATGAAATGTTCCCTTAATATCTCTATTTTCTTGAAGAGATCTCTAGTCTTACCCATTCTATTGTTTTCCTCTATCCAAAGCCCTAATTCTGGCTTCACCACTGCATACTGTAACTGGCCCAAAGGGATTTGCCAGAGAGAGACAGAGCCCCCTCTGTGTGCTAGACCTGTGTGGGTAATTTTTATTCCACACAAAAGGCGGCTTTTTCACAAAATGGGGTTCAGTCTCCCCAGTTTACAGACGAGGCTGAGAGAGGGGCGTGGAGCCCTGGGTCACACGCTGTTGAGTGGTAGAGGGTTTGAACCCACTGGCTTCTCACCGCCCTTCCCACCAATGCGTTGGGCTCACTAAACCTAATTGCTGACGAGCAGGAAGAAACCCAGGCCACAGAGCAGAGCACTTATACCAGTCTTGATCCCCTTCCTCTACCCTGGGGCCCCACACACCACCGAGAGACATGCCAGGCAAGAAACTTCAGCGGCTCCTGCTCTGGAAACCCTGAGTTAGAAAACGGAAAAGAGGTGGGGGGGGGGGGAGGGATTAACCACAGGATGCCCAGGCTTGAAGGGTGCCTGCCACCTGGTGTCGCCCCTCCCTCACCACCCTGTCTATACAAGGCCTCGCGGGCGCCCACCCACTGGGAGAAGCCTGGACGTTTCTTTCCAGGAGTCTTGGCTCACTCCGTGGACCACATCCTGAGGCTCGTCTCCATCACTCTCCGCCTGCTGCTGCTGCTAAGTCACGTCAGTCGTGTTCGACACTATACAACCCCATCGACGGCAGCCTACCAGGCTCCGCCGTCCCTGGGCTAGCGGGACTGGACTGGGTGTCGGTGAAACCAGGGGTTCCTACTCCTAAGGGAAAGTCTGGGGGTCCTGGACCCCACTCGACCTCCAAGCTCCCTCTGGTGCTCTCAGATCTGGGAAGCGCAGTTCAGGTTTCCAAGCGGGAGCAGTGGACGAGGCAGTATCCTGAGACGCTGGTTCACCCCTTCCCTGCTCTCTGGTCTTGGGTCCCTCCTCTGTAAGCCGCGGGTAAGAGCTGACTCCCCGGCCCAGGCTGCCCAGTCCCCCACCGGCAACCCGGATGCCGCTGGCCCGGTCGCCCGTGACCACAGCGCTCCCTTCTGGCTGGGTGCCTCTCGGCCTCGGGGCACGTCCCCTGCTCTCTGTCTCCCCCTGCAGATGATTCCTGGAAAGGCAACACGGTTGAAAGCCACCCAGAAAGAGAACAGAATTAGGTTTCTAAAGGGGCACTCTGGGGTTTCCATTCCCGCTCTACCACCTGCTAATGGAGACTCAATGTGCCACTGAACCCCTCAAAACTTAATCCAATGCCTTGTCATTTATAAAAAACATACAAACAGGTGAGGAGGACATCCATGCCTCTCTGTGGCAACATTTGCCCAGGAAATTATTTGCTCCAGCCTTGTCCACTCAGCGTCCTCAATGCTGAACATCCACCACCCATCCCTGCCCCGGGACCCTCAGCCTCACTCCTGCATCACTGCTTAGGCCTCCCAGTGGCCTCCAGGCTCCACTTTATTCCACCCTCCCACTGGCAGCCAGGGTTCTTTCTAAAAATACAGATCTCATGAGTCACTCTCCTGCTTGCCACAGTCAGTGGTCCTCTGTCAGCCTCAGGATAAAGTCACACCCTCCACGGTATTCAAAACCTCTTCCCTCATACCTGTCAGAATGGCTATTAACAAAAAGACAAGAGATAACAAGTGCTGGTGAAGGACAGGGAAGCCTGGCGTGCTGCAGTGCATGGGGTTGCAAAGAGTCGGGCATGACTGAGCGACTGAACAACATTGAGTGCTGCGAGGGTGGAGGAAAGGGAAGTCTGGTGTGTAGAATGGGAATGCAACTTGGTGCAGACATTATGGAGGTGCCTCAAAACATTAGAAATACCCTATGATCCATCAATTCCACTCCTGGGTATATATCCTACGGAAATTAAACCGCTATCTTAAAAAGATATCTGCATGTTCATCGCAGTTACTTACGATAGCGATATGGAAACAAGCTAAGTGTCCACTGATGGATGAATGGATAGAAAAAATATGGTATCTATATACAATGGAATATTTATTATTCAGCCATAAAAAAGAATGAAACCTTGCCATTTATTACAATATGGATGGACCTTGAAGACATTATGCTAAGCAAAATAAGTCAGACAAAGAAAGAAAAAAATGGTATGATCTCACTTTATATGTGGAATCTAAAAAAGCCAAGTGATACAGAAAACAGATTGGTGATTGCTAGAGGCCAGGGGGTAGCAATGAGGAGGCATGAAATGGGGGAAGGGAGTCAAAAGCCACAAAGTTCTGATCATGAGATAAATAAGTTCTGTGAATATAATTCACAGCATTGGTGATTGCAGTTAACAATCATGTACTATTATGTATTTGAAAGTTGCTAAGAGGGGAGATCTTTAAGGTTCTCATCACAAGAAAAAAAACTGTGCAAGGCAATGAATGTTAACTAAACTTGTTGTGATGTCATTTTACAGTATATACACATATTAAATCATGGTTGCACACTTGAAACTATACATTTTATGTCAACTGTATCACACACACACAAAAAAAACCTTTTAGACCTGGATCCTGTCTTGTCTCTGATCCAATCATGTACCATTTATTTTTCCATCCCAGGCTCCTGCATACCATCCACTGGGACTTTCTGCACCCCCTCACCTTATGGCAATTCCTGCATCTGGGCCTTTGTGTGTATTCTTCTTGCTGCTGGAAAACCTTGCCTGTATCTCTGTTTACTATTTGTCATTCAGGATACAGTTCAACTGTCTCCACCACTGAAGTCTTCCTTCCTTCCTTTCCACTCACTGCCCTGCCCAGAGAAGAATGGGTTCTTCCTTCCCCTTGTCCTTCAGGTGTCTGCTCAGGGTCCACCTCCTCCAGGAAGCCATTCCTGACCACTCCATACCGGACCACTCCATACCCCCAAGGTCCAGAGTTGGGATAGTGTGCCTTTGGTCTATTTCTTCCTGGGGACTGAGCTCTGTGAGGTCGAAGGCCGTGTCTGAGTACTGGGGTATCTCTGCCACCAAGCCAGGGCCCAGCATGGAGGAAGAAGTCAGCTGGGGTTTGGTGGACAGATGAATGAATACATGAATGAATGAATGAAAGATCTGAACAAGCAACTTAGAGCTGGTGATTACAAGGAAGAGTTTCTGAGTGCTACTCAAAGGACCCCTTGGCTTCCTGGGAGGTAGAAAAGGCTTTGCTCTGAGACAGATCCTGGCTCCTTTGACCCCATATAAGCTTCAGTGTCTCCACAGGCAAACTTGGGAAAATAGTAAATCATTACCCAAGTGGTTATAAGGATTGACTGGAATCACATTGCTACTGATGCTACTAGCTTCAACCACGAGAGTCTGACATTGAAGTTCATGGGCCCTTTAGGTGCTGGCCTCACGACAGCGTTTCTAGGAGGAAGTATCCAGGATGCAGTGCTCAAGGTCTCTAATACCCGCCCCTCACCACCGGCTGTAACTCTTCTAGCTGAGCCCCAGGCAGGCTTTTCCAGAGGCTGGGCTTTAGCCTCCCTCAGCCTCTTAGACTCTGCAATCCTCCTGCCATCCCTGCTCCCCTGTGACATCCATCAGCGCCTGGCCAGCTGTCGTCCAGAGCAGCCACTTCCTCCACCAACCGGCCCCCCATCCATCACTGCAGCCTGGGGGACTTCGGCCCAGCTGCAGCCATCAGTCCCTGCACCTCTCCTGGGGCTGGGGTTCCTGGCAGCCTCTCTGCTTAATCCCAGCTCTGGGGATCGACAGCAGCTGGGTAAGGTCAGGTCTATGGGGCAGATCCAGGGTGGAGGGCCAAGGAGACCTTCCATTCCAGCTGTTGGATGGTGAACCCTCCTGCTGACTGAGACCTTTTAGCAGGCTACCCATTGAAAGGGGATTAGGAGCCCCATTTTCACAGCAGCTGACCTGTACTGAGCACTTCCTGTGTGTCACCTGTTAAGTTGCCAAGTTGTGTCCAAGTCTTTGTGACTCCATGGACTGCAGCGTGCCAGGCCTCCCTGTCCCTCACCATCTCTTGGAGTCTGCCCTAGTTCATGTCCATTGAATCAGCGATGATATCCAACCATCTTATCCTCTGTCAGCCTCTTCTCCTGTGCATCAGACCCTCTGTCAAAGGGGCATTCTTTGCCTCTGCTAATTTAATCTTCAAAGCAAAGTAGAAACAACCCATGAGGTTGGTTCTGTTATCATCCCACTTGATGAAGTGGGGAGACTGAGGTTCAGAGCTATGACTTGCCCATGGTCACATGATGGGCAAGTGCCACATCTGGGACTCGGATTGAACGATTCTGGAGTCCAGGCTCCTACCCTACATAGGTGCCCACGTGGAAGCTCATGGAAGACAGACGGAAGTAAGGACAGGGTAGGGTGCAGGGGAAAGAGATTCCTGCTCAGAGAGGTGTTGCTTGGAAGCTCTGAGAGATGAGAAGATGTGGGTGGTCAGAGGGCTGATGGAGATGTGTGCTGAGCAGGGGGAGCAAAGACTGGAGGTGAGAGTTTGAATCACTCTCACCACAAAAGGAGAGTCAGAGAGACATCCAGACACACAGAGGCAGGCCCGTGTGTGTGCTGTGGCTGTGTGCGCATGACTGCCTTTGTTAGTGATTGTGACTCTGTGTGTGCATGTGTGTGTAAAATTATGCAAGGTTTTGACTGGGCAAAAAGATGGCCGATGTCTTGTCTAGTGCACCCTCCTGGGTCATCCTGGCCTTGCAGTCTTCAAGGTATTTCCCATGAGGTAGAAAATGGATAATGATACAAATGAGTCTCTTCCGTAGACATGCAAATGACCTGTACCCGGTAGAGATTGACGTCTGCCCTTTGCACACTGACCAGTTTTGCACCTGTTTGCAAATTCATTTCGGCACTCTGCATTGCCTGCCTGTGTCTGGGCTTTTTAAATCCTCCTTTGAATTGGCTGTAACATCTTACTAGCTCCCTCCTAAACTTCTGAGTCAAAAATCTTTGACATATGTTCAAAGACTTTATGTTTGTAAGAGAGTTCTGAGCTCCCCTGCTTTTTTAACATATAACTCCGTTTGTTTGTTTGGGGCCGTGTTGGGTCTTCGTTGCTGCACTAGGGCTTCTCTCTAGTTGCGGTGAGTGGGGCCCACTCGTGGCTGCGGTGCACGGGCTTCACTGTGGTGATATCTCTTGTGCAACACGGGCTCTAGGGTACACGGGCTTCAGTAGTTGCAGCCCCTGGGCTTAGCAGTTGTGGCTTCCGGGTGTGGACCGGCCAGTTCCAGAGATTTCTCTCCTGTGACCTTAGTATAGGGCTCCACCCCGGGCTTCAGAGCTCAGGCTCAACAGTTGTGGCACATGAGCTCGAATGCTCCGCCCCGTGTGGGACCTTCCTGGACCAGGGATCAAACAGCATTGGCCAGCAGACTCTTTACTACTGAGCCACCAGGGAAGCCCCTTGACTTTCCCTTCTTAAAGAGATGATCTTTTTAGCAGTGCCCATGTGCCTGCCCACTCAGGGGCTACGACGCCTGCACACCCCCTGCCCCCTGTCCTGGTGCCCCTAAGGCTCCGGCCTGAGCAGCTGACCACAGACAACAGTCCCCTGCATGGTTCTTTGTGACATTAGTCAGAACTTACTGTATGCCCAGCTCTGGACTGAGTACTTGAAACTTTTGAGCTCAGTTCTTCTTCCCAACACTGGTGTGAAGTGGGTGGTCTCATCATCCCCATCTGACAGATGGGGAAACTGAGGAACAGAGAGTAGAAGAAGTCAGCTAGAGAGGAAGTGGCAAGGCCAGGATTTGAACCTCAGCTGTCTGACTCTCAGCTTCCCTTGTGGCTCAGATGGTAAAGAATGTGCCCACAGCGTGGGAGACCCAGGTTCCATCCCTGGGTCAGGAAGATCCCTTGGAGAAGGGAATGGCAACCCGCTCCAGTATTCCTGCCTGGGAAATCCCATGAACGAAGGAGCCCCTGGCGGGCTACAGTCCATGAGGGGGGTCACAAAGAGTTGGACACAACTGAGTGACTTTCACTCACTGTCTGACTCTCATGCCCATGGGTTCCATCACCACCACAGTGAGTGGGTCTCTCTAGCTGCTCCAGCTCAGCAAAGGTAGGAACCAGGACCCCCAGTGGTTGAGCCCCAGCCCCTTCACAGGGCAGCAGGCATGGCTGGTCCTCAGGGGGAGCACCTCCCATGTGCCAGGCACTTCCCATCCACACGCCCACAATGTCCTCAGCATAGTGGGGCAGACCCCGCCCCATCCCCTTTGGACAGAAGAGTCTGAGGTTGAGAGAGCTTCAGCAGCTTGCTCAAGGTCACAGAGCCGAGCCGGCGTCTGAACCCAGGGCAGTCTGTCTCCCAGGTCTGGGCCAGGTTCAGGCTGCCTTCCCCTGGCCTGCGGGGGGAGTGAGGGTCACTTATTCCAGGTGGGGTTCAGAGGAGGCTTCAGTCAGCAGTGGTGGACATCGGTCCCTGCCTGCTTCCTGCCTGGGAGATGAGGACAGCCCCTGCAGAAGGTGCTGGGGTTGGGATGCCAGGTGTGCCAGACCCACTCTCTCCCTCCAAGAGCTGCCTGCAGCCTCCCAATCAGTTAAAATTGGACGTTGCTGCTGCCTGCATGTTCCTGCATACCTAGCCTTGCTTCCCACACCTTGGCTCCCGTGCCCTCTACCACCAGCTCACTTGCTAACCACAAGGTATGCGGTTAGACAGAGCCCCTCCATGCTTCCTGCCTCAGCAAGTGGCACCTCCACCCACATGAGCACAGCTGCTACACACGCCCATTACACTGTCAACTCCTGGGTAACGTGCATCATAGCTATGACTAAAATTCCCACGAGGCCCTCTCAGTGTTGCTGTGAACCTAAAANTGCCTCAGCAAGTGGCACCTCCACCCACATGAGCACAGCTGCTACACACGCCCATTACACTGTCAACTCCTGGGTAACGTGCATCACAGCTATGACTAAAATTCCCACGAGGCCCTCTCAGTGTTGCTGTGAACCTAAAACTGTTCTAAAATGTTAAAAATCGTAAAGTTTTTTTTTTTTTAATCAACCTGGTTAGAGTATGTAAGAATCTGCCCCCAAAGTACAAATTCACATATGCACAAAGCTCTTTGTTGTTGTTGCCGCGCTAATAGAACCAGCCAAGACTCGACACAGTACAAACATCCGCCAAGGGGAAACCGGTTGGATAAACTGGACGTCACATAGGAGAGTGCAAAACAGTTGTGAAAAGAAATGAAGATGTTCTCTTAATACCGCCCGGGAGGGGTCTCCAGGATATAGGTTTATGAGAAAACAGCAAAACCAAAATCCAAGGGGCAGAATTGTGTGTGCACGATATATATTCTAGCTTCTGAATGTGTGGGAGACGTGTATACATTTGCTTATATTTTCAGAAAGAGACAATGGAGGGGACTTCCCTGGCGGTGCAGTGGCTAAGGTTTTGCACTCCCAATGCATGGGGCTTGGGTTCGATCCCTGGTCTGGGAACTAGATCCCACATACCACAACTAAGACCCAGCACAGCCAAATAAATAAATATTAAACATACATACATACATACATACATATACAGGAGGCACAGATGGTAATAGACTCTGTCCACAATGTGGGAAACCCCGTTTCCATCCCTGGGTCAGGAAGATCCCCAGAGAACGGAATGGCAACCCACTCCAGTACTCTTGCCTGGAGAATCCCATGGACAGATGGGCTATAGTTCACAGGGTCGCAAAGAGTTAGAGATGACACAGAGATTAACATTTCACTGTCTCCAAATATTTATATATTACTGCTCCTTTCTGGGACAGAATAGTTAAAAAAAGAAAAAAGAGGAAGAAAGAGGCAATGGAAAGATAAATCAGAAGCTCACAAAACTGTAACCTATGGGGAGAGAGGTAATTAGTGAAAGGAACAGATGTGGAAGCTAGATTTCTCTGAGTGTATCTAGTTTCAGTTTTTATTTTGTAAATGCAAACAGTCTATACAATTATAAAGCAAAGACCAAAAAAACCCCTTAAAATAAAAATACCCAGCAGAAATGAATAAACCTGACTGAATGTCAACTTGGCAACCACACTGAGAAGGAGCATTGGAAGTGACTTTAACACAGCAGTTTGATTATACATCCCTAATGGGCTTTATCCGAAGGACCACAGAATCAAAGAAACAGAAGCACAACGAAATCCTCAACAGCACTCGGTCATCTTATAGGTAGTGATTATATTGGTATTATTAGGTTGAAACTGTCAGCTTTATAATATAGGATAAAGATGATAAGAAATGTGTGCTAATGTTAGGAATCAAGATTTTCTGTGTAAAAAAAATTTTTTAAGAGAGATACATAAAATCAAAGAAGTTAAATGAAAACCTTGTAATCTTAAATGTGAATGAAAAGGATCAGTATCTCTAGTTTCACACCTAGATGCAATGATACCCAATGGGAATATGCACCTTCGTGTCTAGATTGTGATCCCTCACTCCCATTTATCACCAGAAGGAACAAGGGCCCCTCTGAGAAATGGCTGATTCAAAGTAGTAAGGGTATAAGAGGATCTGGGACATGTCTTCCAGAAATCAGGAAAACTNCCAATGGGAATACGCACCTTCGTGTCTAGATTGTGATCCCTCACTCCCATTTATCACCAGAAGGAACAAGGGCCCCTCTGAGAAATGGCTGATTCAAAGTAGTAAGGGTATAAGAGGATCTGGGACATGTCTTCCAGAAATCAGGAAAACTCTCAAAGACTATGGAGTTCGTGTCAGAAACAGAAGTGATGATGTAACAAATTCAATAAGCACCGTGAGCTTGAACAGCTCAGTACCTCTCTGAAACTCAGTTTCCCCATGTGGGCAATGGGAATGCCATTTCCACCTGGCTGGGTGCTGTGAGGAATTAAACACACCAAGAGCTTCCCTGGTGGTTCAGTGGTAAATAATCTACCTGCAGTGAGGGAGACCTGGGCTTGATCCCTGGGTCAGAAAGATTCCCCTGGATAAGGAAATGACAACCCCCTCCAGGATTCTTGCCTGGAAAATTCCATGGACAGAGGAGCCTGGCAGGCTACAGTCCATGGGGTCACAGAGTCGGACATGGCTTAGCAACTAAACAACAAAAGGACTTTTTAAAAATGGTCATTAAAATATATATATTTTTAAAAGGAAATGGCCCAAGGCTTGGCAGAACCACAAATGGCACTCCGATCACTTCCCCCTCATTAGTTCTGCTTTGTCTATAACCAGGGTGCTCAGAGGCTGACCCTACTGGGGCTCAAGCACCAGTTGGGAGGTGCCTGGCCTCATACCATCATCAGCTGCAGACCGTGCTCCCAACATGCTCAGCCTCCCTACCCAGTCAGTCCTCACATCTTCCTGTCTCTCCTGGGGCCACCTGGGCTCTCTTCCTCAAGACCACCACTTAAGAGCTGCTCACCATTAAATTTCTCACAACACGCAGGTAGAAACAGTCATCCCATTGCCCAGATGGGGAAACTGAGGCTTAGAGAGGTATTGAGCTGTCCAAGCTCACAGCGCTGGGAAGCAGCTGATTCTGGCATCCATGCCTTTGTCCCACCCCCTCTCTTTCCTCTGTTGGCTGCTTCTCTTCAGAAGCCTGAGCGTGGGGTGCGGGTGGTCCATGCTGAGGAGTGAGTCACCCTCATTTTGGTGTGTTTCATCTCCCCAGCTGCAGCTGGGAGCTGGGAGGAGGGGGTCTGTGCACAGGAGCCCAAGGCAGGAAGGCTGCTTTCCCCAGAGAGGAAGGAGTCTGCTGTCCAAAGCACTCCGGGGACTTCCCTGGTGGTCCAGCGGTTGAGACTTCGCCTTCCAGTTCACGGGGTGCAGGTTTGGTCCTGGTTGGGGAACTAAAATGCCACATGCCTTAGGGTGTGGCCAAAAATTTTAAAGATAAACAAAGCACCCTGGACACCTCCTTCTCTCCGTGGTCACTGCGCCGGACCAACTCGACCTCCAGAACACTCCTGGAATCTGTCCCCCCTTCACCTAAGCCACGACTCTGGCCCAGGACATCATCAGCTCTCGTCTGGACTGTGGGAGCGTCCCAGCACCCCGGCCCTGCTTCCCCCCTCACCTCCTCCAATCCACTGCCAGAGAGAAAGGGCAGGTTCCATACATGCTTTGAAGGGGGGATGGACACCATTTGTGACAAATGAATATATTTAGTTGCTGTCAGGGCTTCCCAGGTGGCACTAGTGGTAAAGAACCCGTTTGCCAATGCAGAAGACATAAGAGATGCAGGTTCAATCCCTGGGTCGGGATCCCCTGCAGGAGGCAACCCACCTGAGTATTCTTGCCTAGAGAATCCCATGGACAGAGGAGCCTGGTGGGCTACAGTCTATAGCGTCACAAAGAATTAGACACGATTGAAGCGACTTAGCACAGTTGCTGCCAACATCAATAAGCCTCCCTTTTCTACCCAGGCCTGATTTTATTTCATTTCAGATAACCTATAAGGTGGAAGTACAGGCTCTGCACAAGGTCTGGAGGCTGGGCCAAGCCCCTACCATCTCCTGCCCCCTCCGCCCCCCACCCCCCGCCTTCGAATTTCTGCTGGAGGCCATTTAAGAGGCAGCAAATCAATGCTTAAGAGGAAAGATCTCACACTTTCTGCAACAACTAAAAGGCAAGGAAATACAAAAGAGAATTGTTATAGCTTACAAAGGATTTAAAAGAAACACCAGCCAAATGCAATGCACAGATTTTGTCTCTTGATTTGAACCAACCAGCCCTTAAACGCATTTAGGAAACAAGAGGGACCGGCAGATGGGGATGGGATTTGAGAGAATATTACAGAATCGTGAACTTCTTATAGGTGTGAAAGTGGCAGTTAAATGAAAATGTGGTTATTTGAGACAGTTCCTATCACAGAGGCACATTCTAAAGAACTTATGAATGAAATGACAATACGATTCATGATAAAAGAACCCAGCAGAGGGCAGGCGGAGAAGTGAGTCAGGGGCCAGATAGGGCTGAAACAAGATGATTTAGAGGGCGTTGCACTTTTCTCAAATGATATGGAGGTTCCTTTAAAACACTAAAAATCAGTATCAGTATCAGTTCAGTCATTCAGTCATGTCCGACTCTTTGGGATCCCATGAACTGCAGCACGCCAGGCCTCCCTGTCCATCACAACTCCTGGAGCCTGCCCAAACTCATGTCCATCGAGTCAGTGATGCCAGCCAACCATCTCATTCTCAGATAGAGCGAACTTATGATCCTGCAATCCCACTCCTGGGCATACATACAGAGAAATAATATGAGGACAGGGGCTTCCCAACTGTAATTCAAAAAGATACATGCACCCCAGTGTTCACTGCAGACAATAGCCAAGACATGGAAGCAACCTAAGTGTCCACTGACAGATGAATGGATAAAGATGTGGTACATATACATGATGGAATACTACTCGGCCATAAAAAAGAATGAAATATACCATCTGCAGCAACATGGATGGACAGAGAGATTATTATACTAACTCAAAGACAAATATATGATGTTGCTTACATGTGAAATCTAAAAAAATCTGATACAGATGAACTTAAATACAGAAAGAGAAATAGACCCACACACATAGAAAACAAATTTACTGTTACCAAAGGAGAAAAAGAGAGAGAGAGAAATTAAAAGTTTGGTATTAACATATATAGGCTTCCCTGGTGGCTCAGATGGTAAAGAATCTGCCTGCGATGCAGAAGACCCTGGTTTGAGCCTTGGGATGGGACGATCCCTCGGAGAAGGAAATGGCAACCCAATCCAGTATTTTTGCTGGGAGAATTCCATGGACAGAGGAGCCTAGCAGGTTACAGTCCATGGAGTCACAAAGAGTCAGACACGGCTGAGGGACTAACACATTCACTTTCATGAACATATATACACTAATAGATAGGGTGGCACTAGTGGTAAGGAACCTTCCTGCCAATGCAGGAGATATAAGAAATGTGGGTTTGATCCCTGGGTCGGGAAGAGCCCCTGGAGGAGGGCACAGCAACCCACTCCAGTATTCTTGCCTGGAGAATCCCATGGACAGAGGAGCCTGGTGTGCTAGTTAACAGGGTCGCAAAGGGTGGGACACAACTGAAGCGACTTAGCTCCCACGCATGCAGATAAACAACAAGGACCTAATGTATAGCACAGTGAACTATACTCAGTATTTTATAATAATCTATACGGGAAAAGAATCTTTAAAAAATATATATGTATGTATGTATAACTAAATCTCTTTGCTGTACACCTGAAACTAACATAACATTGTAAATCAACTACACTTCAATTAGTCATTAAAAAGATATTCTTCACATTATTGCAGGGTGTCTGGAACTAGACCAGCCTGTGGTTTAACTGGTGCTGATAAAAACTCAGGGGGCCACTCCTGAGCTGGGGGACACCTGATGGTTATACGATTGTCTTCTTTGCTCTTGTCTGTATCAGAGGCAGATGTGAAAGTACTGGGGCGAGACTGTGGGGTTCAAACTTTGCTTGGACACTTCTTTGTGTGTGAACTTGGCCAGTCACAGTCCCACTGTATGCCTCAGTTCCCCATCTGTCAAGGGTGGGGGTGTAATAATTCTTCCTGATAGAACTGTGGTGATAGAGGAGTTAACTAGCATATCACCAGCACTAAAGAAATGCTAGCTCTGGGGACTCCCCTGGTGGTCCAGAGGGTAAGACTCAGAGCTCCCAATGCAGGAGGCCTGGGTTCGATCCGTGGCCTGGGAACTAGATCCCACATGCCACAACCAAGAGATCAAATGCTGAAACTACAGATCCCAACTGCTGCAACAAAGATGGAAGATCCCAGATGCCACAAGTACGACCCAGAGCAGCAAAGCAATAAATAAACAAACATAAAAAAAAATAAAAATAAAGGTTAGCTCTGTTGTTATCAGATAAAACTTGAGTGGTTTCATGATTTTTTTTTTTCACATTTCATTTGTCTGAGCAGACCTGGACCCCGCCCTGGGCAGACACAGAACACTTGTGTTTGTTGTTTTTTCTTAATTAGATAAACTGAGTTGTAGTTCACATACCACGTGATGCCCCATTAAAGAGTACAATTCAGTGGTTTTGTGTCTTCGTGGAGTTATGCATCCATCACCACAATCAGATTGTTGCCCCCAAAGAGGACACGGCTTCAATGAAGGGCAGCCGTGACTCTGAGCCCTTTGACTTCTCCTCCGGCAGAAGGGGTGGGCTGTGGGGGGCCCCACCTCCCCAGAGCCCCTCTGGGGTGGGCGCCGTCAGCCGCCGGGTCCTGAGGTATTCTTTAGGGACACCGGAGATCAGCCGGCTGGCCTGGGCGCCTACCCACTGCACTTAGCGCAATCGTCTGAAGTGTATCTTTAGAGAAAGGTGACCGCAGATCTTGTGCGGCTTTCTCTAGATCAGTGATAACCTGCCACAATTTAATTTCCTCTTTTTTTTTTGGTCTCAAGAGGGAGAGCGAAACACTAGTCAGAAATGCTGGGTGTTAAAGCTACAACAGAGCCCATAAGGGGCATTTCCTGACCAGCCCCTGGTAGAGGCGGGCAGCCAAGGGCTCAGAATGACTCTGGGGTGTCTGCCTCAGCAACTGGGAAACCGGCGGCCACACTTACCCACATGGCGACAGTGAAGCGAGGCAGGTGGGAAAGAGGCGGAAATTCTGGATCTCCCGGGATCCTGAAACTCTCGCGAGACTNGGTCCGGGCTGTGTGCCACGGTCGTCCTGCACCGAGGTCCGGGCTGTGTGCTGCGGTCACCTTCCACCAAGGTCCGGGCTGTGAGCCGCGGTTGCCCTGCACCAAGGTACGGCCTGTGTGCCGCAGTCACACTGCACCATGGTCTCGGCTGTGTGCCGCGGTCGACCTGCACTGAGATCCAGCCTCTGTGCCGTGGTCAACCTGCGCCAAGGTCCGGGCTGTGTTCCACGGTCGCCCTTCACTGAGTTTCGGGCTGTGTGCCACGGTCGCCTTGTGCCGAGGTCCGGGCTGTGTGACACGGTCGCCCTGTGCCGAGGTCCAGCCTTTGTGCCTCGGTTGCCCTGCGCCAATGTCTGGGCTGTATTCTGCGCTCGGCTAGCAATGAGTTCTGGGATCTATGCCCCGTTCGCCCTGCACAGATTTCCGGGCTGTGTGCCATGGTTGCCCTTCACTGAGGTTCGAGCTGTGTGCTGTGGTTGCCCTGCGTCGAGGTCCTGGCTGTGTGCCTCAGTTACCCTGCACCGAGGTCCAGGCTGAGTGCCGAGGTCGCCATGCGCCGAGGTCTGGTCTGTTTGCCTCAATCGCCCTGCACCGAGGTCCGGGCAGTGTGCCATGGTCGCCATCTGCCGAAGTCTGTGCTGTGTGCCAGGGTCGCCCTGGGTAGAGATCGGGGTGGGTTCCGCCCTCGGCTTTCGACGAGTTCTGGGCTCTGTAACATGGTTGCTCTGCGCCGAGTTCCATGCTGTGTTCCACTGTCGCCCTTGGCTGAGGTCAGGGCTGTGTGCTGCGGTAGCCTTCTGCAGATGACCGGGCTGTGTGCCGCAGTGGCCCTGTGCCGAGGTCCCGGCTGTGGGCTGTGGTTGCAATTCGCCGAGGTCCGGGCTGTGTTCCGCGGTTGGCTAGTGAAGAGTTCTGGGCTGTGTGCCGCGGTCGGTCTTCACTGAGATTCGGGCTGTTTGCCATGGTCGCCCTTTGCCAAGGTCTGGGCTGTTTTCTGTGGTCGCCCTGTGACGAGTTCTGGCCTGTTTGCCGTGGTCACCCTGCGCCAAGTTCCGGGCTGTGTTCCGTGGTCGTCTAGCGACGAGTTCAGGGCTTTGTGCTGCGGTCGCCCTGCACAGGTTTCTGGGCTGTGTGCTGTGGTCGCCCTTCACTGAGGTTTGGGCTCTGTGCCGTGGTAGCCCTGTGCCGATGTCCAAGCTGTGTGTCGTGGTCACCCTGCGCCAAGGTCAGGCTGTGTTCCGTGGTCGGCTGGTGACAAGTTCCGGGCTGTGTGCCACAGTCATCCTTCACTGAGGTTCGTGTTGTGTGCCGCGGTTGCCATGCACCGAGGTCCGGCCTGTGTGCTTCAGTTGCCCTGCGCCGAGGTCCAGGCTGTGTTCCGCGGTCGGCTGGTGATGAGTTCCGGGCTGTGTGCCACAGTCGCCCTTCACTTAGGTCCGGGCTGTGTGCTGTGATGTTTTGCAACGAGGTCCGGCCTTTGTGCTTCGGTCGCCCTGTGCCGAAGTCCGGATGGTGTTCTATGGTTGGCTAGCGACTAGTTCCGAGCGCTGTGCCACGGTCATTCTACACAGTTTTCCGGGCTGTGTGCCGTGGTCACCTTTCACTGAGGTTTGGGCTGTGTGCTGCGATTGCCCTGCGCCGATGTCTGGGCTGTGTGCTGCACTTGTCCTGCGCTCAGGTCCAGGCTGTGTTCTTCANCAGGAGTTTCAGCTTCAGCATCAGTCCTTCCAGTGAATATTCATGACTAATCTCCTTTAGGATGGACTGGTTGGATCTCCTTGCAGTCCAAGGGACTCTCAAGAGTCTTCTCCAACACCACAGTTCAAAACCATCAATTCTTTGGTGCCCAGCCTTCTTTATAGTCCAACTCTCACATCCACACATGACTACTGGAAAAACCATAGCTTTGACTAGATGGACCTTTGTAAGCAAAACTATGTCTCTGCTTTTTAATATGCTGTCTAGGTTGGTCATCACTTTTCTTCCAAGGAGCAAGTGTCTTTTAATATCGTGGCTACAGTCACCATCTGCAGTGATTCTGGAGCCCAAGAAAATTAAATCTGACACGGTTTTCACTTTTTCCCCATCTATTTGCCATGAAGTGATGGAACCAGATGCCATGATCTTCATTTTTTGATTGCTGAGTTTTAAGCCAACTTTTTCACTCTCCTCTTTTACCTTCGTCAAGAGGCTGTTTAGCTCCTCTTCAATTTCTGCCATTAAAGTAGTATCATCTGCATATCTGAGGCTGCTGATATTTCTCCCAGCAATCTTGATTCCAGCTTGTAACTCATTCAGTCCAGCATTTCGTATGATGTACTCTGCATTTAAGGTAAATAAGCAGGGTAGCTATATACAGCCTTGACATACTCCTTTCCCAGTTTGGAACCAGATCGTTGTTCCGCGTCCATTGCTAGCTGTTGCTTCTTGTCCCGCACATAGGTTTCTCAGAAAGCAGTTAAGGGTCTGGTATTCCCGTCTCTTCAGGAATATCCCACAGTTTGTTGTGATCCACACAGTTAAAGGGTTTAGTGTAGTCAGTGAAGCAGAAGTAAGTAGATTTTTTTAAAACTCCCTTGCTTTTTCTATGATCCATCGGATGTTGGTAATTTATCTAGCCTTAAAAAGAAAGGAAATTCTGACACCTGCTACAGTATGGATGAACTTTGAGGATATTATGATAAGTGAAATAAGCCAGTCAAAAAAGACAAATACTATATGATTCCACTTACAAGAGGTTCTTAAAGCAGTTAAATTCATAGAGATAGAAAGTAGAGTGATAGTTGTCAGGGGCTGAAGCAACTTAGCAGCAGCAGCAGCAGCAGCAGGTGAACAGGAGAAGGGAAACTGTTTAATGGAAATAAAGTTTCGGTTTTGCGAGGTAAAAAGAGCTCTGGAGGTTAGTTGCATAACAATGTGCATGTACTTAACACTACTGAAATGTACACTTAAAAACTGTTAATTCTGTGTTATCTATATCTCATTACAATTAAAAATAAAAATATCTAAAAGTACAGCTAGAGATGGTATATTAATATCACGCAAAGTAGACTTCAGAGCAAATAATATTATTAATACCAGGGGTAAGCATGTCTATTTTACAACGAAGCGAGCAGTTCATCAGGAGGAAAAAGCACACCATGAACCTAGAATCATTGACTTGAATGCCCAACTCTTCAGTATGTTTTAACAAAATCATACAACTTTAAAGAAATAGAAAAAAAATTGGGGGCATTTAGAAAAAAGAGCCGGAGAGGCAATGGCACCCCACTCCAGTTCTCTTGCCTGGAAAATCCCATAGACGGAGGAGCCTGCTAGGCTCAGTGCATGGGGTCGCACAGAGTCGGACATGACTGAGTGACTTAGCAGCAGCAGCAGCAGGAAAAAGAGCACATGGCATAAAAGAGGAAAAATTAACTTATCATCAGACTTTGACATGACACTGTATGCCAGAAGAAAATGGAATTACTTGCTTAAGTTACTCAAGGAAAGAAAATGTGAGCAGAGGATTATATTCAGCAAAACTGACTTTCTAGTGTAAAGGGTAAGGGTACGGACATACTCTTATCAACATGTGACAATTTAGAGAAACTTGTCCCTAAGATTTCACTAAGACGTCTACTGGGGAGCAACTCTGAGCGGTCAAAATATCTAGAAAGACACTTGCATGGACATAAAATATATAGCCACTTGGCACTCTAAGACCCTTTTTGTTGTTCAGTCCCTGAGTCATGTCCTGCTCTTTGTGACCCCATGAACTGCAGCACACCAGGCTCTCTATCCTCCACTGTTTCCTGGAGGTTGCTCAAATTCATGTTCATTGAGTTCATGATGCCATGTCACTATCTCACCCTCTGCTGACCCTTTCTCTGTTTGCCTTTGATCTTTCCCAGCATCAAAGCCTTTTCCAAAAAGTTGGCTTTTTGCATCAAGTGGCCAAAGTATTGGAGCTTAAGCTTCATTCAGCATGAGTCCTTCCAATTCAGGGTAGATTTCCTTTAGGATTGATTGATTTGATTTCCTTGCAGTCCAAAGAACTCTGAAGCATCTTCTCCAGCATCACAATTCAAAAACATCAGTTCTTCACTGCTCGGTCTTCTTTATGGTCCAACTTTCATATTTGTACATGACTACTGGAAAAAAATCATGGCTTTGACTATATGCACGTTTGTCAGCAAAGTGATGTCTCTGCTTTTCCTCCAAGGAGCAAGTGTCTTAATTTCACGGCTGCAGTCACTGTCTGCAGTGATTTCAGAGTCCCCAAAAGTACTCTTTCACTGCTTCCACTTTTTCCCCTTCTGTTTTCCACGAAGAGATAGGATTGGATGCCACGATTTTAGTTTTTTTAATATTGAGTTTCAAGCCAGCCCTTTCATTCTCCTCTTTCACCCTCTTTCAAGAGGCTCTTTAGTTCCTCTTCACTTTCTGGCATTAGAGTGGTATCATCTGCATATCTGAGGTTGCTGATGTTTCTCCTGGCAATCGATTCCATCTTTTGATTCATCCAGCCCGGCATTTTGCATGATGTACACTGCATGTAAGTTAAATAAACACAGTGAAAATATGTAGCCTTGATGTACTCCTTTCCCAATTTTGAAACCGTCTGTTGTTCCATGTCCAGTTCTAACTGTTGCTTCTTGATCTATATACAGGTTTCTCAGGAGACAGTAGGGTGGTCTTGTATGCCCATTTCTTCAAGAATTGTCCACATTTTGTTGTGACCCACACAGCCAAAGGCTTTAATATGGTTAATGAAGCAGAAATAGATGTTTTTCAGGAATTCCCTTGCTTTCTTCAAGATCCAGGGAGTGTTGGCAACTTGATCTCTGGTTCCTCTGCCTCTTTGACATCCAACTTGTACATCTGGAACTTCTTGATTCACTTATTGCTGAAGCCTAGCTTGAAGGGTTTTAAACATAACTTTGCCAGCATGTGAAATGAGCACAATTGTACAGTAATTTTAACATTCTTTGACACTGCTCTTCTTTGGGATTGAAATGAAAACTGACCTTTTCCCGTTCTGTGGCCAATTTGCTGGCATATTGAGTGCAGTACTTTAATAGCATCATCTTTTAGGATTTGAAATAGCTCAACTGGAATTCCATCACCTCCACTAGTTTTGTTTGTAGTAATGCTTCCTAAGGCCCACTTGAGTTCACACTCCAGGATGTCTGCCTCTAGGTGAGTGACCACAGCATCGTGGTTATCCAAATCATTAAGACCTTTTTTTGTCAAGTTCTTCTGTGTTTTCTTGCCACTTCTTCTTAATTTCTTCTTCTGTTAGGTCCTTACCATTTCTCTCCTTTATCATGCCCATCCTTGCATGAAATATTCCCTTGATAGCTCCAATTTTCTTGACGGTTTTCTAATTTTCTAATCTTTCTCATTCTATTTTTTCCCTCTATTTCTTTGCTGATTGTTCATTTAAGAAGGCCTTCATATCTCTCCTTGCTCTTCTCTGGAACTCTGCATTCAGTCAGGTACATCTTTCCTTTTCTCCCTTGCCTTTTACATCTCTTCTTTCCTTGGCTATTTGTAAAGCCTCCTCAGACAATCACTTTGCTCTTAAATTTCCTTCTCTTTGGGATGGTTTTGGTCATTGCGTCCTGTACAATGTTATGAACGTCCATCCACAGTTCTTCAGGTACTCTGTCTATCAGATCTAATCCCTTGAATCTATTTGTCCCCTCCACTGTATAATCATAAGAGATTTGATTTAGATCATACCAGACCTAAATGGCCTAGTGGTGTTCCCTACTTTCTTCAATTTAAGCCTGAATTCTGCAATAAGGAGCTCATGATCTGAGTAACAGTCAGCTCCAGGTCTTATTTTTGCTGACTGTGTACAGAGCTTCTCCATTTTCAATTGCAAAGAAGATAATCAATCTGATTTCACTATTGACAGACCGGTGAAGTCCATGGGTAGAATCATCTCTTGGGTTGCTGGAAAAGGGTTTTCTATGACCAGCTGCTGCTGCTGCTGCTGCTGCTGCTAAGTCGCTTCAGTTATGTCCGACTCTGTGCTACCCCATAGACAGCAGCCCACCAGGCTCCTCCATCCCTGGGATTCTCCAGGCAAGAACACTGGAGTGGGTTGCCATTTCCTTCTCCAATGCATGAAAGTGAAAAGTGAAAGTGAAGTCGTTCAGTCATCTCTGACTCTTCGCAACCCCATGGACTGTAGCCCACCAGGCTCCTCCATCCCTGGGATTCTCCAGGCAAGAGCACTGGAGTGGGTTGCCATTTCCTTCTCCAATGCATGAAAGTGAAAAGTGAAAGTGAAGTCGTTCAGTCATCTCTGACTCTTCGCAACCCCATGGACTGTAGCCCACCAGGCTCCTCCATCCCTGGGATTCTCCAGGCAAGAGTACTGGAATGGGATGCCATGGCCTTCTCTGTCTATAACCAGCATGTTCTCTTGAAAAAATTCTGTTAGCCTTTGCCCTGCTTCTTTTTGTTCTCCAAGGCCAGACTTGCGTGTTGTTGCAGATATCTCTTGACTTCCTACTTTTGCATTTCAATCCCCTATGATGAAAAGGACATCTCTTTTGGTGTTAGTTCTAAAAGATCTTATAGGTCTTTGTGGAACTGATCAATTTCAGCTTCTTCAGCACCAGTAGTTGGGACATAGACTTTGATGATTGTGATGTTGAATAGTTTGCCTTGGAAATGAGATCATACTGTTATTTTTGAGGTTGCCCCCAAGTACCACATTTCGGACTCTTGTTGACTATGAGGGCTACTCCATTTCTTCTAAGGGATTCTCGCCCAAGTGGTAGATATAATGTTCATCTGAATTAAATTTACCATTCTCTTCTGTTTTAGTTCACTGGTTCCTAAGATGTCGCTTTTCACTCTTGCTGTCTTCTGCTTAACCATGTTCAATTTATCTTGGTTCATGGACCCAACATTCCACGTTTTTATGCAATATTGTTCTTTACATCATCAGACTTTACTTTCACCACCAGACACATCCATAGCTGAGCATCATTTCCGCTGTGGCCTCACCACTTCATTCTTCCTGGAGTCGTTAATAATTGCCCCCTACTCTTCCCCAGTAGCATATTGGACACCTTCCAACCTGGGGGCTTATCTTTTGGTGTCATATCTTTTTGCCTTTTTGTACCATTCATGCGGTTCTCAAGGCAAGAATACTCAGGTGGGTTGCCATTTTCTCCTCCAGTGGAACACATTTTATTAGAACTCTTCAGTATGACCCATTCATTTTGGGTGTCCCTGCATGGCATAGCTCATAGTTTCATCAAGTTACACAAGCCTCTTTGCCACTACCATGCTGTGAATAGGATTCTAAAACTAGATGATAATAGTTTCCTGCTCTGATCATGCAGATGTTATTGTTGTTCAATTGCTAAGTTATGTCCAACTCTTTGTGACCCCATGGACCACAGCACACCAGGCTTCCCTGTCCTTCACTATCTCTCAGAGTTTGCTGAAACTTAAGTCCATTGAGTCAGTGATGCCATACAACTACCAGATGTAGTATAACTATATATTTTTTTTACATTGAGGGGATGGAGTGATCATGTTTGCACTTTAAAAAATGTTTTTGGTCATTGTAGTGACAGTAGGGTTGTTTTTATCCTGAGATGCCTATGCATCCAATATGAGATAAAACAAATGAATAATTGCACAATATTCTAAATTCTATCATCCACTGCATGCTTGAGAACCAAGACTCTTGGCATGGAATAAAGGAGATAAAGATTTAAGAGGTTAATAAAAACTCTGTAATCATATATAGTCCTTCCCTCAGCCCCGGTAACTGTCCACTAAAAAGGTCTAGAAATGAAAATCAACCCAGTGGCAATGAATATCCTTCAGCACCCAGATAGCCCTCTAAATGCTATTTCTTACACAAAAGAAATAGAGCTACTTAGAGAAATGGCTGACTCCAAATATAAGATAGGAAATATACAATGTGAACAACTTCTCAGACCAGTTAGCAGGAAGCAGAAAGCTAAGACTATTAGGGTTATGTCAAAAGGACTCAGGAACCAACTAGAAGAGAATCCCAGCAATGAAAGACAGGACAATATGATAATAATTTTAGTATCTTGAAATCTATTACATATATTTAAACCCACAATTTCATAATGGTATTTAAATTAAAAAAAAAAAAGAATTAGTCATCTACAGAGGAGACAGTCCCTTTATTTTGCTTTTCATATTTAAATTGTACCTTTGCATAACCAAACAATAGATGAAGGTAAGAGTTTCTTTATACAAATATGCCAACTGGTAAATGAAAACAAATTCTTGCAATTAGAATATCATCAATTTGCAACTCAATGAATTAATTAGGAGTGATCATTCACCTAGAGCCAGACATCCTGGAATGTGAAGTCAAGTGGGCCTTAGAAAGCATCACTACAANTTTTTTTGCCCATCCCCTTTAGTAGGGGTGATCTTCTTTACTCAGTCTAGCAATTAAAATGCTAATCTCTTCCAGAAACACATTCACAGACAACCAGTAATGTTTTACCAGTTATCCCTTAGTCCAATTAAGTGGACACACAAAATTAATCATCACACATATGAATCACCTAGAGAGATTTTGTTAAAATATAGATTATGATTTGGTAGATGCTATTGTTATTATTATTTAAGAGCAATTATTTTTGTGTATTTTCTCTCTTTAGTAAAATTATACCAAGTAGGTGGCTACTTGCAGGTACTGACCCTTTTCTTTTATTAAAATATGGAAATAACATATTTTATGGTGTCCTGACTCCACACATGATTAAAAGTTTAGGACCTGGGCTTCCCTGGTGGTCCAGTGGTTGGGAGTTTGCCTGCCAACACAGGGGTTCGATCCCTGCTCCAGGAAGCTTCCACATGCTGCAGGGCAACTAAGCCCGTGAGCCATAGCTACTGGGCCTGCACGCCTAGAGCCAGGGCTCCACAGAGAAGCCACTGCAATGAGAAGCCCACACAGTGCAACCAGAAAGGAGCACCTCTACTCTCACCGTAACTACAGAAAGCCCACACACAGCAACGAAGCCCCGGCATGGCCAAAACAAGTACGTTAAACTTTAGAAAATGTTTCGGACTTAACAGAAATGCTAATCAAAGGTTAAAACGAAAGGACATTAAATCAGGCTGAACAATTTACACTTGCCACATACTTTTTACTTTCAGGTTTGTGGGTTAGTATTTCACTAAGTATACGGTAAAATGTTCCAGCCAGAATTCAAGTCGAGAGGATAATGTGAGCCATACTAGCTGGATAATTTAAACCATATTGTATCATACTCTCTTGCCTGACTGGATTTTAAAGCATGAATTAGTCAGACCATTTCCTTGTTCTAAAAATCATGAGGAACCACTGCCCCTCACATCCAGTTCCCTACATAACAGACTCTATGTTCTGATTTTGTTTTATCCTTCCAGTCTTTACTGTGATACCTCCCATTTTTGGTCAAACAAGGTAACCCACTGTTCCTTGAATCAATATTGTGGTATCCCACCTTTCTCTGCTCATGTTGGTCTTTAGCCTAGATCACACTCCCTCTACCATCCTCCCAGTTAACACTGAACCCCAAGCTTTAAGGTGGAGCTCAACTGGCACCTTTTTCATAGAGCCTTCCCCTCTTCTCTCTCCTATCTAATTCTCAAGCCACTTTGCTTGCATCTCACCTGAGGTGCTTACATGCTATTGCATGTTCTGGTTATTAATATTCTTGTTTTATTTCTGTGATTAGATTTTAAGTGACTTCAAGTGTGAGAGTGTAGCCTTTTCACCTTTGTACTCTTCACAGGCATAAAACAGAACCTCACTTGCAGCTCACAGATAATTACTGAATGAATATTTATTTCAGTGTCACTAAAAGAGGCTCCAGAGAACTTGAGCTGACATCATTTCTTCAATCCTCAGACCCAAAAGGAACTCCTGAGTACCACTTTGCCACCTCTTACTTTGCAATGACCCTACCAGCATTGTCAAAACCGCCTAAATTTGAGTTTGAATTCTTCCTTTTTTTCTCTTAGATTCGTCTCTGATCTTCTCCTTTGTTCCTATGTCCAATCATTTTAAAAAAAACTGTTGATTTGTCTTCTGATTTGACCCTTCCTTTTCCTCCTCTTTTTCTACCATCTCTTCCACCACTCTGGTTGGTATCCTTTTATTTTCATACCACCTAATTATCTAGAGTAAATTCCTCCTAGTTTACCTAATACTTTGCCTGCTCTAGTTTATTTTGTGTGGAATGGGGGCCATGATAATAATTTCATAGAGTTACAGACAAATGAGATACAGCAAGCATATTGGACCTATTTTCTAAAAGTGGCCATTATCTCTTTGAAGAATTATCTGTGCCTACGTCCTCTGGTTCTGGTAGTGAACAATGACCACAGCCTCATCAGAGTATCATATCCTTTTGGCCACAGCTATTAGTTCAGGTTAGCTGAGAGACTGCAAGAGACCATGTCCCAGTGACATAATCTGAATTTCTTGACTTGACCTTACCTAAAACCAGATGCCCCCTTGGATTTTCTGGTTATGAGAATCAATAGATTTCCTTTATTAATTAAACTAGTTTGTTTTCTAAGTTCAATGAAGATATTAAATAATATGTAGGTAAAGCACTAAGCACAGTACCTTGCAAGTAAGTGTTAGCTGTTACTTTTATTATCCCTATACCCTTGCCATATCTCCTATCTAATTCAACTTTTTCTCTCTTAACATCTTCCCGATACAGACCAGCAAGGATAATTTCCTTATTATTTCCTGTATATTTTCCCTTTGCCTGGGCTGCCCTGGCCCCAATCTAATAATGTCATTCTATATTCTTTTCTCCAAGTCACATCCATCACTATTTAGAACCAGGCTAAAAGAAGTCACCTATCCTTCATTTGAATAGTAGTAACCCAACACTGTTCACTGCTTTATTTAATTTCTCCTGCATATATTTTCTAATTATTTCTAGCTACCATCTTGATTGCATACTACTTAAGGGAGAAAAAAAAAAACAACACAGACTCTATGTTTACATATGATCACTGTGCCCTTTATAGGTTGAAATTTTGTCATTAGTTTCCAAAGCAACTTTTACAGTGTTGGACCCAGAGGAGGTGTCCAATAAATGTCTGTTATAGGAATAAGTGAATGGAGTTAAATTTAGAGTGTGGTATTCAGTTTAAAGCTTGTTGTTACCAAGCTACTTTTTTTCCTTTTTCTAAGAATATATTCTTAGAAAGCATTTTCATCACAGCATAAAACTATCACAATGATTCCAACCTTTCATATTCTTCCTACTTATGCTTTAGAATTTTTTGGCCAAGGTCTAAAGAAAGAATATTCTATTAAAAATAATTTAACAATCAAAGTCTATTCTCTTTTATTTACATATATTTCATTAATCCAGTAGGTATTGTATCTGACCCATCAGAGGTTTCTTGCCTCAGTAAACTAATGATAATAGTAAATTGTTGACAAAGATATCCTGAGATACTGGAAGAAAAAATTAAGGGGAAACTTTTTGTATTTATGGTTCCCTTTTAGGGTGTAAGTGGTAAAACAATCTCCTACTCAAAATTAAGTTAGTCTCTACTTTAAAAACGGAGGATTTTAAAAACTGCTATTGGGAATCAAAGGTCTGTGCCTCTGTCTGTTGAACTTAATTGTTGTATGGTTTAATGGAAAGGCCAAGGGCTGGTGAATTTAAACACTTCAAAATAGCTAAAGATTAAACTGAATTAAATTTAGTGCCTCTGGAATTTTTGATACATGTTCCAAATTTGTTTTTAATGACATAATTGTCCCACATTACATTTAAAATTACATCACAGTGAACTAGTTATATATGCAGTTATACTAACAGAAACCAATTCCAAATGTCAAAAATATAAGTGAGGACAACTGTAATGTTACCATTAAGAAAGTGGACGTTGAAAATAGAAAAGAACCATTTAGGTTGAATAAGGTCGTCTATGAAATCTTTGAATAGAAAAACCTGGAAATTTTATGTAACAGCTTAACAGTGCATTTCCAACAGCATTTAAAATCATTTAAATACATTTTCCTCAAAGCATTTTTCATTAACTTTAGTGGGAAAAGTTAGCTCCCAATCACACCAATGAGAATTGTACTAAATAAAATGTGAGAACATCCATCAAGAAATAGAAGTTACTAGTTATATGTAGAAATGGTTATATTTCATATTTTAAAAGAACAAGGAATGAAATTCAGTATTCTTGCTTCTTTAACTAAAAGTGATTGTAATATTCTCTTGTCTCTGGGGCTTTCCTTTTCTACAATTAATCATCTTTTTTCCACATTTCCCCTCCAAATGATTATTCCCTCTAGCCTTAAAACACCTGACGTTAATTCATACTATTTTACACAGCTTTCAAAACAATGCCCTGCCTTTTCTTAGCTTCACAAGCCACTCCCTTTTTCTTGAAAAGAAAAAAAAGGTTAAGAAAGTATTTTTGCTATTACTTTGCCAGAAGGTACTATCATGTAATCAGGAAAACATCTTTGTTATACGAACGAGCGTCTTTAATCAAACTTTCAAATTCAAAACACAATGTTTAAATTCCTTAGAATGATAAACATCTATACTTCAAAAGTAGCAGCTGGTTCAGTTCAAACATTTGGAAGACTTGGGTCCTAAAGCCTTTATTCTTCATCCTCTGACTCTACAATCTGTGTTGTTGATCATCAGAACCAAGCAAGAAACTGTGAGTCTTACCAAGCTACACCACCAGCGCGGGCAGAGGTATCGCTTTCAAAACATGTCATTCATCTTCACATTTAAAGGCAGTCTATCCATACACCCTTTATAAACATCGTTAAATATTGGTGCTTAAGACTTCAGTCATATGCGGTAAGCTTTCCAATTTATAGGAAAAGAGGGGTGGCAAACGCGCCTTTTTCTTAAATTTATATACGAAAGCAAAAGCCGGGCTGATTTTTGAAACCTGAGAGTCTGAACATCTATTAGAAAACCGCTTTTGCATTAAATTAACCGACTCCTAGCCAACAGGTATGAGAGTGTTTCCCGTGTCTATGGTGACAAATGAGTTACCAGACGTCCTTAAGTAAGACTGTCAAACTTCTATGTTTACGCTTTTTAAAACCCAGAAGGGAGAAGATGGGGCACAGCGAAAAGTCAGGTCTGATTCTTATAAAGGATGTCTGGTGAGGAATAAGATGCTCACCTGTACACAAGAGAGGCAGGCAGGTCTTCCCCGGTTGTCCTCACTGGGGGAAGGTTTGGACATCGATAGACCTTTGTCCTCTTAACTGGAACACGGGGGTGGGGGTGGGGACGACTTCTACAAGTAGTGCAGGCACCTGCACCAGAGAAAAACTGCAGACCGATTTTGTCTTCAACGACTGCTCTTGGCTTAGAGACCCTCTAGCTCGGGGAGAGGGGCTGTCGCTCCAAACCTCAGCCTCCTCCCCCGCAGGGCTGGGGAAAGGGGATGACCAACCACTCTAAGAGGAGTTAGGGACTTGTGTCTTTCCCAGTTGGATCCGAACGTCTTCCAGCTCTCTGGTCGGGCTCGCCCCGAAGGAGGCGAGCCGGGCCGGGGTGAACCGGGGCTGCGGCGAGCGCAGATCCCGCCTTTGCTCCGCGCCCCTGCCGCGTCCGCACCGCCACCGTGAGGCCGAGCAGGGGACCGTGCCCTGTGGCGGCAGCGGCTCCGCGCTCCGCTCCGCAACGCCCCGGCCGCTGCCGCCGCGCCGGGTACGAGCGGGGGGATTTTTTTTTTTTTCCCTCCCCTGTTTTCCCTCTCGCGCTCTCGATCGCGTTCAGCAGGAGAGCCCGCGGAGCCATAGAGGGAGCGAGGGAAGGGGTGGAGGTGGCGGGG